>CM028131.1:1258835000-1259327500 GCA_016271365.2 Neoceratodus forsteri
GCACGTTTCGATCTGGGACCAGGTATCCTGAGTCTGGAAGGGACCCAGGTGCACCCCAGGCCCAAGCCGAAGGCATTTGTAGTGAGGATCTGCTGGGGAGACAAGACCAGGAAAAGGACCCCTCTTAAGAGATTTCGGGGTCCCGTTCACCACTGGAGGACCTTGGGACAGGTGAGGAGACCGGCACCAGCTGCTCAAGGTCATCTGTGTGTTGGTCTCACTGCACCAGGAGGGTCCACTGAAGCACCAGCATGTGCAACCTGGCCACGAGGACAGTGACAATGGCTGCCGCCATGAGGCCCAGGAGCCTCTGGTATACCCTCGCGGAGACAAACTGGCTCTGAGCCACCTCCTGGGCCTGTGAATTAAGGCACTCCGCTCAGTTCAGGGGAAAGCTTTCCTGCTACCAGACAGAGTCCAGGACCGTCTCTATATACTGCAACCGATGGGATAAGAACGGACTTGGGCAGGTTGACAATGATGCCCAGGGAGTGGAACTGGAGGGTCCTCTCCAGAGTTCTATGAAGCTGATCCCTTGATGGGACCTTAAGAAGCCAGTTGTCCAGGTAGGGGAAGACAATCCCCATCCAGCTGCGGTTTATCCCCCGGCCGGAGACGGGGGTGGGAACACCCCAAACCATTCTCGCCTTGTTGGGTCAGAGGCAGCCAGGCAGATGGTAGCACACTGGGGCCAGACTCAGCGCTCCGTCTCCTCAGACCTGGAGGGTGTTTTTTCCTCGTTTCTTTGGTCACTTCGCCTATCGTCAAAGCATTTAAAGCCGACATTGTGACGTCCACCCCTCTACGTGAGCTCGGGCTTGGTATGCCCCAGACTTCCACCTGGGGTCTGTCAAGCACCGAATTGCTGCCCTCCTCCCTGGGGAAGGCGAGTGTCCTTGGGATGCCATGCCTTCTTCCCCACCCAGCCCCCGGCAGGCCAAGTTAAACATTTTTTATTTTATTTATTTATTTTTTTTTAAACAAAAGACACTGAGGCTTAAGGGTGCTGACAATGTCTCTTTAAGGTATGTATCACTCAAGGTACCACATAAGGTGAAGGGTTACCTTTATTGTGCTTAGTCCACACAATAAAATGACACTTCAGCTCATTTGGTACTATGAAAAATATTGTAATAAGGGGAAAAATACTGTACTGCAGTACCTTAATGTGGTCAACTCTGAAGATTAGGATTGCTATCACTCTACGGGAAATCAGGTTTAGCCATGTTTGGTTAACATTACAATGCCAAAAGGTGGAGATTGGAATATATCAAGTTTTCATACATGAATTATGAGTCATATTAATAAACAAGTTTCCAAAGTACACAAAATCTACATTAATGAAGTACTTCAGAACTTACCAGTGCAAACTGATTAACCTGAATGTAGAGTACTTCAATTTCTTTCTCTGTGACTTCTGAATCAAGTCCCTTAAATTCTTTGTAGGATTTAAGATACGATCTTAGCCAACTTTTCTGCAATTCCTTATCAGGATAAAGGTTATAATCAACTTCACTTACTCCTGGAAGAAACAAGTAAGGCAACCAATATAGTGCGCTTCATTTTTGACATGAAAAAGTTACTTACTAAAGTGCTTCTCCTAGAGCTGTTTAATCATAGCCACACACACATTGAAAAGTTCTGTCTCAAGGAACTGAAACAGCAAGCATCACAGATGTACCTTCTGCATGGTTCCCTCTAATTTCAAGATTTTGGAGAAGTACCTTACAAGCAGTTCCAAGAACCTAACAAGTTCAAATAGCACAGTTTTGGGAGTATGCATGTATATTATGCAGCTATAAACGAATACCGCTTGAAGAAAGTTACAAGCAAATATGTTATTTATGTGTAACTATAGTTTCTAACAACCTAGGTTCAGTTCACTACTGACATTAGCAGTCTTGCTGCAGTACTAAGGAGCATGGGGCAAGGCATGCATTTCAAATTGGGAGGGGAGACTGTGATACTGCTTTTGGGTCCTCTGTCTTCCAAAGACTTAAATACATAGATGTTGTCGGCAGAAAAGGGCCTTGTGGCCCATCCAGTCTACCCTACCCATCTTTCTAATGCTTAAGGTACTGTAGATGCTACCCTAGACTTGGCTAGTGTGTTTGCTGTAATGGGATATGATGAATGTCATGGGTGTGACCAGGTTCTTTAAACGCATGGCAATGAAAAGTGGGCCAGGTACAGGCTGCAGGATCACTTTCGTGTACCTATCTTTGGGACCTGGAAATAATTTCCTGCAAGAACTAAAGGGTTTCATGGCCAGCGTGATTGTGGAATCACTCAGATTCCTGATGCTGGGAGACTGCAACACCCAAGTTGATGATGAAACCTCTTGTTTCAAATGCAGTTCCTCCAGCTGATGACATCACTGGACCTCGTACAGGCAGTTGCCTCCGGTATGCACAAACACAGCCATATCTACCTACACATAAAAGTGTATGCATCTATTTATGTAACTTGTTCAGCCTTATCATGTAACACTACATTTGTTTTGTCTTATTTACACTTTCTCTGATTAGTGTACTATCACTGTTGTATTTGCTCATGTTGTTGCACTTCCCTGTTCAATGCATCACCATTACATGTAAATACAGGTTACTCACCTGTAACAGGAGTTCTAGGAATGGTATATGTTGTTCATCCACACTTATTGGCAGGTATCCTTGCCGCTTTAAATCTTGCCGGAAGGTCTTCAAGCTGGCTCCTCCCACCCACCCGGGTGGTATAACTCTCGGCTCCGCCCCATGGCCGCCAGATCTGGCCGCTGGAAGCTCAGGTTGTGCGTCGAGCGTTGAGGTAATGTGGATGAACAACATACCATTCCTAGAACTCCTGTTACAGGTGAGTAACCTGTATTTCCAGGGACATGGATATGTTGTTCATCCACACTTATTGGCAGACTCCTAGCAGTTCTCCGGGAAGAGGGAGGTAAGACGCACACCCCCAATACTTACTTGGGAAAAAGAGACTGGAGAACCGAGGCCCCAAAACCAGCATCCCGGCGTGACTCAAGGTCGATGTGGTAATGGGTAATGAAGGTGTTTGCTGACTTCAGGTAGCAGCCCTGCAGATTTCCTGGATAGGGCGTCCCTGGAAGCAGCCACCCGATGCAGCAGTATGGCGGGTAGAATGAGCTCTTATCCCTCTGGGAGCTCCATGCCCGTCAACTTATAGCAGAGATCTATGCAGGAGGTGACTCACCTGCTTATAAATCCGCTTGGCTGCAGGTCTGCCAGATGCGTGCTTCAAGCGTGGGTGACAAACAGCTGGCGAACCTCTCCAATTTCAGCCCGGTCGCTCTTTGTAATAGCGGCGCCCTTCTAGGGTCAAAGTATGGAGCCTATATTCGACCTCGAGGTGTGATTGGGGTAGAACACCGGCAGGTCAACACCTGGTTAAGGTGAAACTCCGACACCACCTTCGGAAGGAATTTGGGTGGGGCGCCAGGACAACTCTGTCCTGTGGAAGACCAGGTAAGGAGACTCGATGGAAGCGCCTGGAGCTCTCCCATCCTTCTGGCTGACATGATAGCCACCAAGAAGGCGGTCTTCCCGACAGGTGAGAGAGAGACACCTGTGCATAGGTTCGAATGGCTTGCCCATGAGCTTTGCCAATACCAGCAGTAGATCCCACGGAGGTGGAGGTTCTCGCACTGAGGAAATGTGATCAAGGCCTTTGAGCGCCAGACCACCTTCTCCTCGCTAACGACTGCCTCCCGCCCGCGCCGGTAAGCAGAGATGGCTGCCAGGTGCACCCTTAGGGTCCGCCGACTCAAGCCCTTGATTAGAAAGGGACCATAGATGTCCAAGATGCTTGCCAAGGAACAGGAGGAAGGGTCCAAGCCCTTGCCCTGACACCAAATGGAAAACCTTTTCCATTTGAAGGCATAGCATTTCTAAGTCGACTCTACGGGCGCCTCAACTACATTGAGGACCTCGTCGGAAAGACCCAAGGCCTGGAACTCTAGCCGCTCAGGAACCAGGCCGTCAGGTGCAGGGATTGAAGGTCCGGATGGAACACCTTCCCCTGATTGACTGAGAGCAGGTCCGGGCGAGCTGGAAGCTGCCGCGGAGTCCTGGAGCTGAGACTGAGGAGATCTGGGTACCAGAACTGGCGAGGCCAGTCTGGGGCTATCAGAATCACCTCGCCATGTCCCTCCTGCGCCTTGAAGCGCCTTGTGGATCAAGGGAAATGGGAAAAGGCGTAGAGAGGCCGGGGTCCACTGCCTCGGGAAGGCATCCCCTGCAGCGAGCCCTGCTGAGGCGGGCATGGAACAGTCTCAGCTCAGCGTTCTCCTGGAGGCAAACAGGTCCACCTGAGGTGTGCCCCAAAGGAGAACAGATGCTGTACTACCTCCGGCAGGAGAGACCACTCGTGGGATGCAGCCCTATCCGGCTCAGGGCATCGGCCAGGGTGTTGGAGGCTCCTGCCACATGAATGGCTAGAGATCCGCCTCCAGGCTGCGCCACAGTGACCAAATCTGGAGAGCTTCCTTGCATAGAAGCATGGAGCGCGTCCCGCCCTGGCGGTTTAGATAGTACACAGTGGTGTGGTGTTGTCCGTCTGGACTCGGACCACTTGACCCGGGAGGAGCAGAGCAAAGGCGGTGAGAGCTAGGCGGACCGCTCGGGCTCCAGCAGGTTGATGTGGCATCGGACTCCTGCGGGACCAGAGGCCGTGGGCCGTGTTCCCCAGATGGGCACCCCAACCCATCAGAGGCATCGGTCGATAGAGACACCGTCGGCTTAGGAGGCGGACGAGCGGGATGCCCTCCTGCAAATGACCTGGAGCGATCCACCACTGGAGGCGTTCCACATCCCTGTGTCCGACCTCAGCTGGTCAAAGGATCGCAGCGTTGTGACCACTGGCTGGCCAGTCCCATTGAAGGGGCCGCATGTTCCAGCAGGCCCAACGGACCACGCTGGTGCAGGCCGCCATGAGACCCAGGAGGCGCAGGAAGTCCCGGCAGGCGCAGTTGCCCAACCAGAATGATTGGGCAAGGAGGAAAGAACCTCGGCCCTGTCCGCGGGAGCCGCTCTGGCTCGAAGAGAGTCGAGGCTGCCCGATGAACAGAATCACCTGCTTCGGCTCGAGTTCCGACTTGGCCTCGTTGATAAGGAGGCCCAGTTGAGAGCAGACCTGGAGGGCCAGATCTCTGGACCACTCCACCTCCTGCCTGGAGGGAGCTGCTATCAGCCAGTCGTCCAGGTAAGGTACACCGGACCCCTCGGCGCCCATGAATGCTGTCACCACTGCCATGCATTTGGTGAAGACCCTGGGAGCTGGAGACAAGCCAAGGGCATGGCTTGGAACTCGAAGGGATCCCTCCGCTCGGAGGCGAGAGGAATCTCTGGTGAGACGGATGGATAGGGACGTGAAAAAGCGCGTCCTGCAAATCAGAAACAGAACCACGCCCGCGCTCCAGGATGGTATTATCTGAGCCACAGTGACCATCCTGAAGGTTCGAGACCTTAGGAACTTGTTTGAGTCGTGTGGTCGAGAATGGGCGCCAGCTCCCGTCTGCTTCGAACCAGGAAGTACCTGGACACAAACCCTGGGTCTGAAGGGGTCCTCCACCTCTCTTACCTCCTTCTGGAGGAGGCGATGTCAGCAGCGAGCCGCAGCGGGCTGGGGACCGAAGCCCCGAGGCGGCGGCTCTGAAGCGGTGCCTGCTCGAATTCTAGAGGCAGGCTCTTCCATCACCTCCAAACCCACCTGTCCGTGGTAACAGCGGACCAGGCGGAACGGAAGTGCCGGAGCCGTCCCCCCACGGGGGGAACCAGGGGTAAGGTGACGGGGATCAGGGCGACACCCCTCAGCCCGTCACTGGGCAGGCTTGGAGGATGGACCGGCCGAGGGACCTCCTGGGCCTTTTCCTCCCTGCCTCCTGTTAGAGGAAGCTGGCGGCTTGGGTTTGGGATGCCAAGGCCGAGCCTCCTGGCCCTGACGTTGCTAGGCCAGGCGCGCAGAAAGACGAAAGGGCTTAGGCTGTGGTTTGCGGCCTTTGTCCTTCTGAGTGGAAGAGACCGAGTCCAAGGTAGCATTGGACTTCTCGATCCTCTGCAGGTGACCTTCCACCCCAGGGCCGAAGAGGTCAGTCCCCAAAAGGAACATCCGCCAACTTGTGCTGGGTATCCGAAGTAAAGGTGGATATCCTCAGCCAAGCCCGCCGACGCATAGCCACTGCGGCCGCCACCGACCTGGCACATGAGTCCCCAATATCCAAAGCAGTCTGGAGCTGCTGTTTGGCCACTGCCCTGCCCTGGTCCCGCACCTGCTTGACCGTAGTCTGCTGATCCGCGGGGAGATGAGGAATGACTTCATCCAGGGAGCCCAACAGGGCATGAGAAAAATGTGCCATGAGGACGGCCGAACTGGCCTGACGAAGGCCGAGAGAGGACGCAGAATAGACTTTTCGCCCAACATAATCCAATTTCTTGGATTCCTTGTCGGGAGGTTTGTCCACATGCCTGGCGTTGCCGGCACGCCGGAAAACGCTGTCGGTAACCGACCCCTCAGCAGAGGGGTGCTCCGAAAAACCGGACAGGGAACGGTAGGGACCGCTGCCTTCCTGGCCATCCTGGCCGGGCGCAGGACAGGAAGCAGGGCGCTGCAAAGCTCCAGGGCCGGACCCACTATGGCCTCGGCCACGGAAAGGCCTCCGTCGGGAGAATCCCTCGGTCCAGAATCTCCGTGAGGATACCTGGCCCGTTTGGAAGCGGGTTCGAGCTTCATCCCGTGATTCGAGATGAGTCAAGCAGTCCTAGGAAGGACGACGGGCTATCGTCCATAGACTGTCTCCTGAGGACTCCAAGTCCAATCGCTTGGAGAAAAGGAGAATTATCCTCGACTCGGAGGAGTCCTCGAAGAGCTGCCTCTGGCCTGAGCCACCCTCAACCTGCCGAGGTCGGTCGGGAGTGAGGGTAACCGACAGCGATGGGGTAGACCCTTAGCCGACCGAGAATCCCTGGTCGGAGCCCCAAACAGTGGCTGTGGAGGCGGAGGTTCCACCGGAATCGGTGGAGCAGCTGGTTTTGGCGAACAACCGGCCTGGGTACAGGCTCTCGGGTAAGTCGAGGGTTGTGTCGGCCCGCTCGGTGACCAGCCACTTAATGGCGGGGAAGCGACTGCGTCGGCTTACCCCGGTCAGAGCTGTTGCCACATGAGGTCCTTGTACCGTCGGACGAACTTCACGCCCAGCCTCCCTCGTCCGAGGAGGAGGATGAGGATCGAGCGGAGACGCCACCTACACAGGCCGAGGGACCGCCTATGACGGGCATGGGATCGGCTGGATCATGGAAAGAGGTCCGGAGACCCGAGATTCTCGCTTCCCGCTGAGGTCGGAAAAGGGAAGTGCCTGGCAGGAACGCACCCTTCGCCTCGGAGGGTTCATCCGAGGCTCCAGAACCGGAGGCACAGCAGTTTTACCGGATCCTCAACTTCTCCTCGGGGAACCGGGAAAGAGGAATTCGGCTTCTATGGGCGACAGCCTTCCTTAACAGGTCGAGAAAATCTCGATTACGACAGGAGTCTCAGTCAACTGATCTGACGGGGCACCGTGGAGACCAGTGGCCGGTGCCGAACGGTTCAGACCAAGTCGACGGTTGACGCACTCGGGAGGGACCTTCCTCCCAAGAGCGCCGACGAGGGATTTACCCTGTCCCTTTGGACCGAGAAAAGGTCCAGCAGACGGCCCTTCTCCCTAGTGGAGAGGGACAGACAAAGCTCTTAAATGAAGCTGTAGGAAGAACCCAGAGAGCGGGTAAATGCCAGCCGGGGAAGACACGTTCCCGCCGCCTTCGAGGGCTTATCATCTGCTCGGTTGATCCGGCCGAGTCACGCCGCCGGACACCGACCGGCCTCCTTAGACTTCACCGAGGGAAACGCTCGGACGGCCCAGTTGCACCGGGCAGCACGGTCTTCGAGGGACGAGGGCCGGTATGAAGAGCACAGGTCGCAGTCCTGCGGGTCGTGCTCAGGCGCCTAAACAGTAGACACACGTGAGTGTGGATCCGGCCCGAGACATCTTCTGATTCGCAGGGCATCTCCTCAAAACCGGAGTCGATTTGTCCATCACAGCCGAGGGATCGAAGACTCAAGTCTTTTAGCAAAAAACTTTCAAATTCGCAAAACGGAAGAAATAGGAACCAGTCGCAAACGAGAGCAGCGTTAGGAGGGAACCTGAGTTCCTGTTGTAGGTGAAGATCTGAGCGCGTTGGGCGTGAGCCGAGTACTGTTCGGTGGAGCTGGAGATCGTTTCGGCAAGATTGAAGCGGCAGGATACTCGTTATTGCAGGGATGAACAACATATCCATGTCCCCAGAAATACAGGTTACTCACCCGTAACAGGCGTCTAGGAATGGTATGATGTTGTTCATCCACACTTACTGGCAGGTTCCTTTGCAGCTTTAAATCTTGCCGGAAGGTCTTCAAGCAGGCTCCTCCCACCCACCCGGGTGGTAAAACCCGTCCGCCCATGATGCCAGATTCAGCTCGCTGGAAGCCAGGTTAAAGGTCAGTTGTAGGGTAGGGATGAATATATACTCATTCCTAGAATGTTACAGGTGAGGAACCTGTATTTCTAGGAACATGGATATGTTGTTCTATCCACACTTACTGGCAGACTCCTAGCACTTCTCCGGGAGGAAGTAGGCAAGGCGCACACCCCCTACTTAGGAAATAAGGACTGGAGAACCGAAGTCCCAAAACCAGCATCGCAGCGTGACTCAAGGTCGATGTGGTAGTGGGTAATGAAGGTGTGTGCTGACTTCCAGGTAGCAGCCCTGCAGATTTCCTGGATAGGGATCGCCCCTGGAAGCAGCCACCAGCAGCGGTATGGCGCGTAGAATGAGCTCTTATCCCTTTGGGAGGCTCCATGCCCGCCAACCTATAGCAGAGATCTATGCAGGAGGTGACCCACCTGCCTAGTGTCTGCTTGGCTGCAGGTCTGCCAGGTGCGGCTTCAGCGTAGGTGACAAACAGCTGGCGAACCTCTCCCCGAACTTCAGCCGTCTGCTCCTTGTAATAAGAAAGCGCTCTTCTAGGGTCCAAAGTATGGAGCCTATATTCAGCCTCCAAGGTGTGATTGGGGTAGAACACCGGCAGAGTCAACACCTGGTTAAGGTGAAACTCAGACACCACCTTCGGAAGGAATTTCGAGTGGGGGCACAGGACAACCTTGTCCCTGTGGAAGACCAGATAAGGAGACTCAATGAAAAGCACCTGGAGCTCTCCCATCCATCTGGTTGACGTAACAGCCACCAAAAAGGCGGTCTTCCACGACAGATGGGAGATATCGCACCTGTGCATCGGTTCGAATGGCTTGCCCATGAGCTTAGTCAATACCAGCAGTAGATCCCACGGAGGTGGAGATTCTCGCATCGGAGGAGATATGTGATCAAAGCCTTTGAAAAAGCGCCCGACCACCTTCTCCTGCGCCACCGACCGTTTCCCGGCCCGCGTCCAGTAAGCAGAGATGGCTGCCAGGTGCACCTTAAGGGTTGTCGACCGAAGCCCTAGCTGAGAAAGGGACCACAGGTAGTCCAGAAAGCTGGCCAAGGAGCAGGAGGAAGGGTCCAACCCCTTATCCTGACACCAAATGGAGAATCTCTTCCATTTGAAGGCATAGTATTTTCTGGTCGACTCCTTACGGGATGCCTCAACAACGCCGAGAACCTCGTCAGAAAGACCCAAAGCCTGGAAATCTAGCCGCTCAGGACCCAGGCAGTCAGGTGCAGGGGTTGAAGGTCCGGGTGGAGTATCTTCCCCTGGCTGACTGAGATCAGGTCCGGGCGGGCTGGAAGCCGACTCAGGAGCCTGGAGCTGAGGCCGAGGAGATCTAGATACCAGAACTGGCGGGGCCAGTCTGGGGCTACCAGAATCACTTGCGCCTTATCCCTCCTCGCCTTGAGAAGCGCCCTGTGGATCAAGGGAAATGGGGGAAAGGCGTAGAAGAGGCCCGGGGTCCATGGGCTCGAGAAGGCATCCCCCTGCAGCAAGTCCTGCTGAGGAGGGTGGGCATGAAACAGCCTCAGCTTTGCATTCTCCCTGGAGGCAAACCTGTCCACCTGAGGTGTGCCCCAGTGGGAGAACAGACTGTGTACTACCTCCGGCAGGACATACCACTCGTGAGATGCAGCACCTATCCAGCTTAGGACATCGGTCAGAGTGTTGGAGGCTCCCGCAACATGGATGGCTAGGAGATCCGCCTCCAGTCTGCTCACAAGGGACAAAAGTGCGGAGAGCTTCCTTGCATAGGGGCAAGGAGTGCGTCCCGCCCTGGCGGTTTAGGTAGTACGTGGTCGTGGTATTGTCCGTTTGGACCTGGACCACCTGGCCCCGCACAAACGGAGCGAAGGCGGTGAGGACCAGTCGGACCGCTCGAAGCTCCAGCAGGTTGATGTGGCATCGAGACTCCTGAGGGGACTAGAGGCCATGCGCTGTGCTCCCCCAGGTGGGCATCCCAACCCATCAGAGAGGCATCGGTCGTTAGAATGAGCGTCGGCTCGGGGCGGACAAACAGGATGCCCTCCTGCAGATAAGCTGGAATGATCCACCACTGGAGAGCATTCCACATTTCCTGGGTCACCGCCACTGCCTGGTCCAGAGGACCGGAGTACTGTGACCATTAGCGGGCCAGCCCCCATTGAAGGGGACGCATGTGCCAGTGGGCCCAACGGACCATGCGGGTGCAGGCCGTAATGAGGCCCAGAAGTCCTGGGCAGGGGGCGACTGCCCAAACCAGAAATGATTGGGTAAAGGAGGAGAGAACCTCAGCCCTGTCCGCCAGGAGCCACGCTCTGGCTTGAAGAGAGTCGAGCTTTGCCCCGATGAACTGAATCACCTGCGTTGGCACAAGTTCCGATTTGGCCTCGTTGATGAGGAGGCCAATCTGAGAGCAGACCTGAGGGCCAGATCCCTGGACTGCTCCACCTCCAGCCTGGAGGGCTGCAATCAGCCAGTCGTCCAGGTAAGGGTACACCGGGACCCTTCGGTCGCCACAGGAATGCTGTCACCACTGCCATGCATTTGGTGAAGACCCTGAGAGCTGGAGAGAGGCCGAACGGCATGGCCCGGAACTCGTAAAGGGACCCCTCTGCTCTGAAGCGAAGGAATTGCTGGTGGGACGGACGGATTAGGACGTGAAAGAACACATCCTGGAGGTCCAGAGAACAGAACCACATGCCTCGTTCCAAGGATGGAATGATCTGTGCCAGAGTGACCATCCTGAAGGTTTGAGACCTGAGGAACTTGTTCAGGTCGTGTAGGTCTAGCCCCAGCCCCCCGTCTGTTTTGGGACCAGGAAATACCTGGACACAAACCCTGGGTCTGGTGGAGGATCCGCTACCTCTCTGATCATGTCCTTTTGGAGGAGCAGAGCAATGTTGGCTCGACGAGCCGACAGAGAGGCTGCGGACCCCATAGCCCCTCCGTGGGCCGACGGCCCGATAGGGTGGGGCCTGCTCGAATTCCAGAGGCAGACCTTTCCCTACCACTTCCAACACCCAGCGGTCCGCGGTGATAGTGGACCAGGTGGAAAAGAAGTGGCAGAGCCGCCCCCACGGGAGAACCCAGGGGGAGGGCGGGATGGGGGCGACACCCCTCAACCAGTCACTGGGCAGGCTTGGAGGAAGGACCGGCTGAGGGACCTCCTGGGCCTTTTCCTCCTGGCTTCCTGCTGGAGGAAGCTGCAGACTTGGCTTTGGGGTGCTAAGTGCGAGCCTACTGGCCCTGATGCTGGTGTTGCTGGGCCGGACATGCCAAGGGGCAGAAGGCTGAAAGGGCTCACGCTGCAGCTGGCGGCCTTTGTCCTTCTGGGCAGACGTGACCGAGTCCAAGGTGGCATTGGACTTCTCGATCCTCTGAAAGTGACCCTCCACCCCGGGACCGAACAAGTCGGTATCCAGGAAGGGAACGTCTGCCAGCTTGTGCTAGGTATCCGCCTTGAAGGTGGAGATCCGCAGCCAAGCTCTGCGGCGCATGGCCACTGTGGCCGCTACTGACCGGGCACAACAGTCTCCAATGTCGAGAGCAGTTTGGAGGTGTTGCTTTGCCACCGCCCTTCCCTGATACCGCACCTGCCTGACCGTAGTCTGGAGGTCAGCCGGGAGATGAGGAATCACCTCATCCAGGGAGCCCAAAAGGGCGTGGGAAAAGTGTGTGCCATCAATGCGGCCGAACTGGCCTGACGAAGGCCTAAGGAGGACGAGCGTAAACTTACCGCCAGAGTCCAATTTCTTGGACTCTCTATCGGGTGGCTTGTCCACGTCCCGAGTGTTTCCGGAACACCGGAAAAAACTGTCGGTCACCAACCCCTCCACAGAGGGGTACTCTGAGAATCCGGAGAGTGAGCCGGTGGGAACAGCATACTTCCTGGCCATCCTTGTCAAGGGAGAAGGACAAGAAGTCGGCCGCTGCCATAGCTCCAGGGCCAGGCCAACAATGGCTTTGGCCACAAGAAAGGCCTCCGTATGAGAATCCTCTCGGTCCAGTATCTCCATGAGGGGATACTTGGCCCACTTTGACACAGGTTCGAGCTTCATCCCAGTAGATTCTGAGATGAGCCAAAGTAATCCCATGAACGAGGATGGGTTCTTGTCCACCGACTGTCCCCCAGAGGACTCCAGGTAGAGAGGCCTGGGGAACAGGGAAGAGTCATCGTCAGACTCCAAGGAGTCTGCAAACAGCTGCCGAGGGCCTGAGCCACCCTCCACCTGCCGAGGACGATCGGGAGTGAGGGTGACCGACAACCGATGGGGCAACCCATGACCCGACCGAGAATCCTTAGTTGGAGCCCCCGTTTTCGGTTGTGGAGGCGGGGGTTCCACCACAATGGGCGGTACAGCTGGTTTTGGCCGAACAATCGGCACCGGCTTCGGCTCCTCGATGACCACGAGGGGTTGTTTCTGCCGCTCAGGTGACAGCCACTTAATGGCCGGGGAAGGCGACGGAGTTGGCTTGCTCCCCGTCAAAAGGAGCTGCTGCCACATCAGATCCTTGTAGCACCGATGCAACTTGCGCCAGAGCCTATCCTCCGAGGATGAGGATGAGTGGCGCCGCCACTTCCCTCAGTGCCGAGACCGCCGATTTCGGTAAGACCGGCTGGATCGAGAGCAGGTCCGAGACCAAGACCCTCAGTGTTTCCGAGGGTGGGTCTGGGAGGGAGCGAAACCCGTTCTTCCCCCGGCTCAGGAACCTTAACCGGGGACTCCGAAACAGGAGGCATGGGCAAGTCCTCAGTTTCCACCGGGTGAATCGGTGGAGAAGGGTTGTCTGCTTCTCCAGTCGACAGCCAGTCCGACGGGTCGAGAAATATCTCAACTGCATCGACAGGTGTCTCGGTCGGCTGACCTGACGGGGACACTGTGAAGCCTCGACCGAAGTTGAGTGTCGACTATCCGGGGAAGAGGACCTTTCCTGCTCCCACGAACGTCGACAGTGTGACTTACCTTTTGAGTCCTTCTTCTTGGACCGAGAGGAGTGTCCCGATGGCCCCTCTCCTTTAGGAGAGAGGGACAGACAAAGCTCCTTAAAAGAAGCCGAGTAGGATGAGCCCAAGGACAGCGGGATAAATGCCGCAACCGAGGAAGAAGAATACACGGCCTGGGTCACCTCCTCCCCGAGGGCGATCATTTGCTCAAGTTGCTCAGCCGAGCCCGCTGCCGGACACCGCCCAACGGGCCTCCTTCGACTTTACCAGAGGAATACGTTTCTCGGGGCGCCCAAGTTGAAGTCTGGCAGCACCATCTTCGAGAACTTTGACCGAGAAGGACTTGCACATTTCGCAGGCCTGCGGATCGTGATCGGGTCCAAGGCAGTAAACGCATGTGGAGCGCGGATCAGTCCGAGGCATCTTCTGCCCACAAGGGCACCACCGAAATCTGGGAGTCGATTTGTCCATCGCAGTCACGAAGGAAGAAAAAGACCGAAGTCTAGAAAATTTAAGTAGGAGTTTCGGTTTAACCGACGAGTTAGGATCCAGGCCTAAAACGCAGAGCGCTAAGGAGGGAACCTGAGCTTCCAAGCAGTAAGGAAGATCTGGCATCATGGGGCGGAGCCGAGAGTTTTAGCACCCGGGTGGGTGGGAGGAGCCAGCTTGAAGACCTTCCGGCAAGATTTAAAGTGGCAAGGAACCTGCCAGTAAGTGTGGATAGAACAACATATCCATGTCCCTAGAATTCTGTCTTTCTGTGCCCCTTCCCCCAGGTCGCATCTGTAAACAAGTTTCGGCTCACTGATGCCTTTTCCAGTTATCAACTTTTAAATAAACAATATTATGGACATAGTCTTCTTGCTGGGTTTGACATTAACGGTGTCAGAGGAGGAGTATTTTTGTTTGTAGCGCCCTTCCCCGGAGGCAAAGGGCGTCATTACAATAAAAAATAGAAAAACACATCCAACCAATAATAGCTAACAATGACATCATAGTAAACAACATCTCTCTAAAAACCACAAAACATAGTTAAATACCAACTAACAACCCCATTTAAATACCAAACGCCTGAACAAACAGATGGGTTTTAAGTCCTTTTGGCTTCTACTGACGGGGCCTCCCTCAGAACTCTCAGTAGTGAATTCCGCAATACTGGGCCTGCCACCTCGACGGCTCTGTCCCCCTGACATTTTATGTCTAGTACTGGGGACAACCAGGAGGTCCTCCTCAGAAGAACAGAGGGAACAAGTGGGAAGATACAGATGTAGGTTCGTGCAGTTAGCCCGGACCCAGGCCATGCAGGATAACAGACCAACCTTATAGGAGATCTGCCACTTAACCAATGACCAGTGCCATTCCTGCAGCACAAAAGTAATGTGACTTGACCTAAAAAGGCCAGAGATGAACTAGTTTGATCCATCATTCCATGCAGTTCCTTTGCAGGGCCCACAGTTAATCAACCACCATCCCAGTGTAGATGGCCAGATACCATTCAGTTTGAAACTTGGAGCCTGAGAAGCTCTTGTCAGTACAAAACACCTTGTGCACGGTGACAATTTGTGCTGAGGGAGCAGAGGAAGATGTAGAAAACGATAATCAAACTTACAGCTGCCTCTGATTCCATGGCATCTTTCCGTGTTCATCCCGATAGTCCGATGTAAATCACTATGGTATGGTGACCTGAAGCAGTTTAAGACAAAGGGACCAAGGCTGTAGCATTCATTCCTGGCAGAGATCTAGGTCCATGGAGGTTAGATTAGCCCTGAGGGCTCCCTTTGGTGAGTACCACTGGCTAATCACCGTAAAACATTCTTTGTCCCAGTCACAGGGAATTGATGCTGGAAGAAACAGACTGGCTCAACTCTTCCACATTGTAGAGAGATTGCTAACTCTGGTCTGCAGTCAAGAAGAGTTTTTTCTGCATAAAAGTGCAAGGAGTTCTTCCTGGATAAGGTATCCTCTTATTCAGGTAGGGAATCTCGTCAGGTGGTCTGTTAATGGGTCAGCAATGTGTATTCAATGGTGGGTGAGGGCACTCAGTATCAGTGGAAGGAATTTTATGTCTTCAATGTGGTCTCGGGATTGCACCCTACGTACTAAATATAAGGTCTTCACAACCTACTAGAGTTCTTTTGCAGAGTTGGCGAACTGGGTCAGATATTTGTGGAGACTGTCAAGTGTTTCCTGAGAGTGGGTCTCTTTCCCACTGCACTGGAAAGCGTGGTAGTGGTGATGAAGCACCACCTCTAAAAAAAAAAAAGAAAAAAGTATCTGGACTAACAGCATTATTTAACAACTCACTAGAAACAGAAGTGGTTCCAAAAGACTGGAGAAGGGCGATGTCCTGCTACACAAGAACAGCAGCAGCAGGAAGGAGGCTAGCAACTGTAGGCCAGTCAGTCTCACTTCAGTGGAGGGGAGCTTGATGGAAACACTACTGAAAGAAAGGATGAATGAGTATCTTAACTCCAATAAGCTGCAAACCACAGACAGGTTCGGAGGTCATGCCAAATGAATCTAATGCATCTCTTTGACTGGGTGACTAGTGAAAATCGATTAAGGGGTGAACGTGTCCCATTTAGACTTTAGCAAGGCCTTTGACACGGTGCCGCATAGAAGACTGACTAGGAAGTTGACCAACCTAGTGGTGTGATCCATAGTGGTAAACTGGCTTAGAAACTGGTTACAGGCTAGAAGACAGAGGGTGGTGGCTGACAATACTCAGTCTAAATAAGGGACTGTGACAAGTGGGGTACCACTGAGCTCGGTACTGGAACCAGTCCTCTTCAACTGCTTTATAGGGGACAGTGCAAAAAGAACTAGAAGGAAAGGTATGGCTTTTTGCAGATGATGCCCAAATCTGTAATATGGTGGACAGTCAGGAAGGGGTGAAAAAAAAATGTGCAGTGTCTTTACTATCATTAGGAAGGAAAGGCACCTTGCGGTTATATCTGAGGACCTCAAGTTAACATTAGTGTGACCAGGCAGTGGGTAGGGCTAGTGGAATGCTGGGTTGCACAGGGAGGAGTATCTTCAGCAGAAGGAAGGAGGTGGTGTTGACATTATATCGCTCACTGGTGCAGCCACATCTAGGGTACTGTTCAATTCTGAAGCCTGCACCTCAGGAAAGACAAGAGTACTGGCAGTCCAGAGGAGGATGACAAAAATGGTGTATCGTTTGCACAAGAAGCCCTGCGAAGAGAGATTGTGGGATCTCAATATGTACACCCTCAAAGAAATGGGGAGAGGGGGTAGAGAGCAGAAATATGATAAGAGACCTTTCAAGTACCTCAAAGGGTTGAAAACAGGGTACAGGTGGAGAGTCTCTCAAATGAGAACAAGCACCGGGACCAGAAAGCATGCAATGAAGCTGGAGGCCAGTTTTAAGACAAGAAGAAAGAAGTGTTACATAAGAACTTACCGTAACAGTAGATCTTCGAGACAATCTTCTCAACACTACAACTTTGGAACTGAAAGCCATCAGTGACAACACCACACAGAAACATTTTGCTAGCTGGGCGCCACCCATGATAACATACAGCACTGACGAGTGTATGACATGGGTGGCCCCATCACTTCTCAACTCCCCACCAGAGAATAGCCATGGAGTGCCTCTAACCATGAGGAACCAGCGGCTTAGACCAGTACCAGACAAACAAGAGGAGGTATGGAACTGGAAATGGGATGCATGGGGTAAGGTTTAAGGCATGGCATCTGAAAGAGGGAGGGTACAGCACAGCCTAATGGAGGGGATTCTCTCTCGAAGAGCTACTGTTATGTAAATTCTTATATAACTATTCTGTCTTCATCGAGGATATCTTCTCAATTAGGCCACACCTTTGGAACGACTTACAAACAATACACAGAGGATAGTTTATGATCGCTCATACACAAGGATATTTTTCACTCAAGAGGTTTCCATGGTAACCGGAAGAGGTCTCATTACCACGGAAACCTCGAGAGTCAAAAAATATCCTTGTTGTATACGAGTGATCATACACTGTCTTTTATAGTGTATGGGCACGCGTAAGAAACACTTAGTGTCCTTACTTTTTTGTTTTTCTTTTCAACGCTCACTTCCCAGGACAGCTCTCACCGCTGTGGCCATTCCTGAGAATCAAAGGTCACCAGAACATGTATGCACAACCGCGTTCTAAGTTATGATACACTAGCTACGTAGCTAGTGCAGCACAACAAACTAGCTGACACAGCTAGTGCAGTATAACATTGTTCGAGGGATGGATTTCCATCCCTAACAATGTTCGAACATTCATTATAAAGCAATCTGGGAGGATGGCACAGTCTGATATGTGATCAGGAGAGAGGCTTTGCAGTACAGCAAAAGCCCAAAACCAGCACGTCTACAAGAGACGATGTCCAGACAAGTGTGAATAGTGCTCCACGTGGATGCGGCACATGTCAGCAGCAGGGATATTTTTGAAACAAGCAAAATAAGTAGCAATATATCCCTTGTGGAGTGACTGTGGACAATACCAATAAGTTCATTACCGCACCTCCTATAACAAAAACATAATACAAATTGCCAGCCATTTGGACACGCATTGTTTAAACACAGAAGTGCCTTCTTTAACAGGGGTGAATGAAACAAAAAGCTGAGAGGACTTTCTGCAGTCCTTTGTACAGTTAACACTGTATCTCAGTGTTCTGTGTACGTGTAAATATTGAGCAGCACCTCACCCTGGTTCGCAAGTTTAGGATAATAAACAGGAAGGGGTGTAATTTCATTCAGCATAAATTCTGATCCCACTTTTAGTAGAAATTTACGATTTATATGCAAAGACTCTGAAAAATCAAATAAGGAGGCTGACTAAGCTTGAAGCTCGGAAATCCTCCCAAAAATCACACCAATTCTAAAAACAGGTTATTCGCCTGCAACCGTAGTTCTAGGAATGTTATATGGTTCACATCCACACACTGGCAGTCTCTGTTAAAGAGCTGATTTGCCAGACAGTCTTCAATCAATCAATCAAACTATTTAACCAGGCATAACACCATTGAGCAAGCTCATTTTCAAAGTGGTCCTGGACATCAAACAAACAGGCAGGTATAGGGCAGGCAAAACAAAACATGGTACACAGCTCCACCCACCACCTGGGTGGTATATCCCTCAGCTCCGCCCCATGATGTCAGATCTTGCATGCTGGAAGCAGGGATCTGTGTGCCACTTGCCAGGGCAGGCTGGGTGGGTGATGTGGATTTGAACCACATGCCGCTCTTAGAACTGCGGTTACAAGTGAGTAACCTATTTTTCTAGGGACATGGATATGGTTCACTTATGCACACAGAGGTAGACTTCCAGTTCTCTTGAAGGAAGGGGCAAGGCACACACACCTATTTGGCGAACAGAGATTGGAGAACAGAAGTCCCAAAAGCAGCATCCCGGCGTGACTCAAGGCTGATGCTGCAATGGGAAATGAAGGAATGTGTGGACTTACAGGTAGCCACTCTACAGATCTCTTGTATGGGGACATCCCAGAAAGCAGGCACCGAGGCAGCAGTATATCTGGTGGAATGAGCCCTAAGCCCTACGGGAGGCTCCCTACCAGCCAACCTATAGCAGAGATAATGTAAGATGCAATCCACCTGCCAACTGTCCATTTTTGCTGCCAGTCTGACGAGTGCAGCTTCAGTGTATGTGACCAAGAGCTGGTGAGCCTCACCTCAAACTCCAGCTGTACACTTCTTATAAGAGAGCACCCACCAGAGGTTCAAGATATGGAGCCAATGGTCAGCCTCCGAAGAAGAGTTGGTGAAGTATACCAGCAGGTTAATCACCTAGTTAAGGTGGAACTCCGATACCACCTTTGGGTGGAACTTCGGGTAAGGGTGAAGGACTACCTTGTCCTTGTGGAAGACCAGGTACAGAGACTCCACTGAGAGCACCTAGTGCTCACTGATCCTTCTGGCAGACATGATAGCCACCAAGAAGGCCATTTTCCATGACAGGTGTAATATCTCCCACCTGTGCATCAGATCTAGAGACTTACAAATGAGTATTGCCAGAACCAGCAACAGATCCCAAGGTGGTGGCAGTTTACGTACCAGCTAGTTCAAGTGGTCAAGGCCCTTGACCAAGCATCCAACCACCTTCTCCTGTGCCACCGTCAGCATACCAGTGCAGAGATGGCTGTCAGGTGCACCTTGAGGGTTGTCATTCTCAGCCCCAGCTGAGGGACCACAGTCAGGAATGCTAGCCAAGAGCAGCCAAAGGGCTCAAGCTCCTTGCCCCGACACCAAATGGAAAATCTTTTCCATTTAAAGGTACAGCACTGAAAAACTGACTCCTTTTGGGATGATTCCACAGTGTGAAGCACACTATCTAAAAGTATCAGAGCATGAAACTCTAGCCGCTCAGGATCCAAGCTGTGAGGTGCAGGGACTGAAGATCAGAGTGCAGGATCATCCCCCAATGACAGGACAGTGATCAGGTAGGGTCAGTTGCAGCACAACTGTAGGGTTACGGGCAGATTGAATGCCTAGTGGTCCTTATCTGCTGACAATATTTATGTTTCTATGTTTAGGACAGTAGACCCGGGTGCAGGGGCAAGCGCCATGGAGGTCTGCTGCTATGGCTGAGGAGATCCGGGTACAAAAACTGGCAGGACCAGTGCAGAGCTATCAGGATCATCCACGCCTTATCCCTCTGCACCTTGCCCACCACCTTGTGGATCAAGAAAAAGGGAGGAAAGGCATACAGAAGGACTGGAGGTCCAGGGTCTCATGAAAGCATCCTCCAGCAGTGTCCCAGACTGAGGGGGGAGGTACAGAGCAGCCAGTTTTCCATTCTCCCTGGAGACAAAGAGGTCCACCAGAGAAATGCCCCACAGATGGTTAACCACCACTTGATGCAGAGACCACTTGTGCAACAACTCTCCCACCCAACTGAGGGCATCCGCCAGCTGGCTGTCGGTTCCCATGACATGAATCGCCAGATCATCTGCACCCAAGCTACGCACAAGGGTCCAGGTGCAGAGTGCCTCCCAATACAAGGGAAGGGAGTGCGTACCACCCTGCTTGTTCAGGCAGAACAGGGTTGTGATGTTGTCTGTCTAGACTTACACGACCTGACCCCGAACAAAAGGAGCAAATTCTGGCATAGCTAGGCCCACTGCATGGAGCTTCAGCAGGCTGAAGTGATGACAGGACCCCCTGGGGGTCCAGAGCCCATGGATCTGTGGTCCCCCAGATGGGCTCCCCACACCATCAGAGATGCATCTGTAGTGAGAATACGGGCTCTGTGGTTCCACCCCACCAGAGATGCATCTGCAGTGAGAATGAGCGACAGCTCTGAGCAGACAAATCGGACTCCTTCCTCTAGAGGTTCTGGAACAAGCCACCACTGAATAACATCCCAGATCATCTGGGTCACTGTAAATGGCTGATTACTTAGCCACTGGGACCACTTACAGCTTAGCTCCCACTGAAGGTGACGCATCCACCAGCAAGCCCACAGGTGCAGGAAACCATGTAACCCAGCAGCTGCAATAAGTGCCATGCAGGGCACAAGTACCCAACCTGAAATGATCCGGCAAAGGAGGTAAACAGAGTGTCTGGTCGGCAGGGAGTCGGACCTTGGCCCAGAAGGAGTCTACTCTGCTCCAATGAAGTAAATCACCTGCAAGAGGGTTGAGTTTGGACTTGGCCGGATTGACCAGAAGGCCCAAGTCTCTGCAGGTCTGGAGGGCCAGGTCCCTGGACCCTCCACTGCCTCCCTGAACAGCCTGGCTATGAGCCAGTCGTCCAGATAAAGGTATATACCCTGATGCCTCAGGAAGGCTGGCACCATTACCATGCACTTGGTGAAGACCATGGATGCTGAGGAAAGGCCAAATGACATGACTTGGAACTGTTAGAGACCCCCTTCTGCGCAGAACCAAAGGTACTACCAGTGGGACGTAGAGGCTGGAATGTGGAAGGAAGTGCCCTGGAGGTCCAGGGAACAGAACCACATGCCCTGCTCCAAAGACAGCATTATCTGGTTCAGAGTGAGCATCCTGAACTTGCACATCCAAAGATACTGATTCAGATCATGGAGATACAGTACAGGGCACCACACCCCACACTCCCGGTCTGTTTTAGGACCAGGAAGTATCTGGAAACAAAGCAGACTAGCATATGGGCAATAGCTTTTTCCAGGAGTTCAGCAAATGTCCTCTCTGGGGGCAGACAGCATGTCCTGTGACACCACAGACTCCCTTGGCACATGGAGTTGGTAAGGTGGCAGGGCCTCTAAATTGAGAGGCAACCCTATGTCCACCACTTCTAGGATACACTTGTCCAAGGTAATTACGGACCAAGCATGCCAGGAGTGGTGCAGCAGACTCCCAACGGAGAGCTGAGGCAGGGACTGGATGAATAGAAGATAGACACCCCCAACCCATCGGTGGACAGCTTCACAGGGGGCACCAGCCCCTGCTGCCAAAGGGGCACCACTATCCCATCCCCACCTTTTTTGGTGCCCTAACCAGGGAACTTGGTCTTGGGGCACCAAGACAGCGAAGGACCCTACTGTGGCTGCTGCTGCCTAGACTGCTGTGACAGATATCCAGTAGTGGAGCTTGGGCTAGCCCTTGAACACGGCTAGCCCACGCTCCACTACCGAAGATCTGCCCCACGGTCAGATGGCACTCCAGAAGTCACCGACCGCACCATGAAGCCCGGATTCCTCCCGCTGCCCTTGAATAGGGCTAGCCCACGCTCTACTACCTGAGATCTGCCCCATGGTAGGATGGCACTCCAGAAGCCGCCAACCGCACCGTGAAGCTCGGATTCGTTCCGCTGCAAGGTACAGCTCCAAGCCAGCCAATCAAATCACGGGCGCTATCTAGAAACAAGCCCAGGTTGGTCCAGATCCCCAGACTTTGACTCTGCCGCTTGGTGCTGTATATTTCTGCCCCAGAGACTAAACTCTGCTCGGTTTTTCGTCTCCCCCCAGGCCTCCTTTATATACACTCTAGTCCTGCCCCCGCCTTGGTGTTCTGCCATTCTGCCTGTCTACGCCAGGGCTTAAGACTGTGCCGCAACCTCCCTGTTAGCCAAGGCATCCTACCTTTTTTTTTCCTTCAGCCTCTACTTTTCTGGAGTCACGGAATACTTCATTCTTGGTATTTTACTGCTACTAAGCAGTGCACCTCATGTATTTTACTTGTACGAAGTACCAGGCTTGAGCCCAGTCCTGGAACTCCCTATCCCAGCTTGCACCACTCTCCACTGAGCACACCCCCCTCCCTTTACCTACACCCCACTTTCCTCCCACTTACATCTCCTACTCCCTTCACCTATGTCACTCAGAGCGCTCTCACTCATATCCTTAAACTGCCATGTTAGCCTGTCCCGTATTAGCAATATTCAGTCGTCATTGGCAATTACTAGCAGATGGTCCCAAAGGAAATAAGCATTCAAGTCCTTTATGAGTTCCTTAAAGAAATTGCTACTCCTGCTCCTTCTCTGCTTAGGTAATGCGGAGCTAAATCCTGGCCCTCTATCACAGATTACCTCACCCACAGAATTTGCAGCTGCTCCCAGACTCAAAATAATGCTGGTCAATATTCTAAGCTTGTCCAAAATATTTGACCAATTACAAGCATGGGCCCTACATACAGAGCCCGATCTCATCATTGTTACTAAATCATGGCTCAAAAAACCAATACTGACCAACAAGTTACTCTCCTAGGCTATAAACTGTATAGGGCTGATAGGGATTGATTGGGGAGTAGTTGTCTACACTAAAACTAAGCACACAGTTAGTGATAGCTACTGTAATTCAAGACAGAAGGAATACAAGATTGTATCCCTGAAGCTCCACCTTCCGTCCACAGAAAGCATTACTATTATTGCCGGTTACAAGACCCCTGCTGGTGGGACTGATATCCTTAAATCCTTAACCACCACGCCAATACAGAACCAATGATCTCTGGGGACTTCAACATGGACTGGCTTCCACCCAAATCGCACAGCCTGAAATCTCTCTGCGACAAACTTGGACTTGTCCAGCTAGTTAGTGAACCCACTAGTATCAATACTTCAAATATTGCAAATAGCTCTCTCATTAATGTTATACTAACCATCCATCCCCACAAAATTCTACACTCGGCAGTCTTCCACAACAATATGAGTGACCACAAAGTTGTAGTCTGCATAAGATCGCAAGCCAAAGTTCGCCATCAGCCCAAGTTTATAACTAAGCGGTCCTTTCGTAAGTTCAGCGCGTTAAACTATTTGATTAAGTACGGTTAGATGGCAAGATCTCTATCTCATCAAAACAACTGATGAGGCTGTCACCATCCTCAATGACAACCTCATTACCCTGGAAAACAAGCATGCCCCATTTATCAAGGTTAGGATGCGCAATATATCCCAACCATGGTTTATGTCAGAGCTTAAGGCCTCACCTACAAACCGTGACAAACTCTGGGCCCAAGCCAGATGTACCAAGAGTCCGGTAGATTGCAGGCCTTTAGAGCAGTTAGGAACACCTGCGTAAAACGTATTCGCTCTGCCAAAGCTAACTTCTAGGTTTCCACTTTGGAATAGGCAAAAGGGAATTCTCAAAAAATCTGTAGGACATTAAGTCTATCAAAGGGCGGCTGGTTGCTCCCCCCATTCCATCCAAGATTCATAGAAATGGTACGGTTATGGAAAGTAATTGCCAAATCCTTGAGTTCAACTCCCACTTAGTCACTGCTGGCCTAGCTTTTGACTCCTCCCCATATGCAGCTTGTGCTAATAACCAATTCAGTACAAACACCGTTCCACAAACTACAGTCTGCCCACTCCAACTACTCCCCCTTAACTTCAAAGAGGTTGAAGATTCGCTCATTAATTTAGATACTAAGAAAAGTGCCAGGGATGATGAAATCGAACCACTTTTCTAAAAACTTGGCAACCCCTATCTTACTGCCCCCATTCTCCATATATGCAACCTCTCTATTACCACGGCTACAGTTCCTTCTTGTTGGAAATCAGCTCACATCCTCCCCTTATTTAAATCGGGTGACCCATGCGATTTAAATAACTATAGACCCATTTCTATCCTGCCTATTCTCTCAAGTCTTAGAAAAATTGATCTATACACAGCTAAAACACCACATCGAAACCTATTCTCTCTTAAACCCAGCACAATCTGACTTCCACCCTAATCACAACATAGTCACTGCGTTGGCCAAAGTTACCAACGACTGGGTCTCTGCTATGGATTCTTAGACGACCACGGGAGCTGTCTTCTTAGACCTTAGTAAAGCATGTAACACTGTAGACCACAACTTATTAGTGAGTAGCCTTGCCAAAATAAGCGCCACCCCGTCCACCACTCAGTGGTTTAACAGTTATCTATCAGGAAGGACTCAGAAAATCAAAGCAGGCAGCTTGTGCTCAGCCTCCTTGCCAGTTGTTAGGGGAGTCCCCCAAGGCTCCATCCTAGGTCCTATTCTTTTCTCCGTATACATCAACGAGCTCGACTTACATATAACCAAGTCAAATCTGCATTTCTTTGCACACGATACAGTTCTGTACACATCTGGCACTACACTGTCTGAAGTTAGGGACGTACTCCAAGCTGACTTTGCTCAGCTTGAATCTAATCTTATTAATGCCAAACTTCTCCTTAACACCAAGAAAACTAAGGCCATGATCTTCTCTCCTAATATCCTTTCCGCTTCCGCCGCCCCCTTCGAAACACCCAAAGATTTTATTGTTACCTCCTTAGGTGAACCTTTGGAAGTCACTCTAAATTTAAATATCCTGGCATTTGGTTAGACAACAAGCTTTCCTTTAACGATTACCTTGATGACCTGTCTAGAACACTAAAAGCCAGGCTAGGTTTCTTCTTCCGCAACAGGTCTCTCTTTCCAATAGAGACCAGAATCAGGCTTGTTCAGGCCACATTCCTCCTTTACTCGACTACAGGGACACAATCTACTCCTCTTCTGCAATTACTAACCTAAAGAACTTGGACGTCCTCTATCACCATGCTCTGCGTTTCATTACAAACTCCCCCGTATCGAACCCACCATTTTGATCTGCATGCAGCTGTTGGATGGACGTCACTTACCATTAGACATACGCTCCATGCTAGTATTTGGACCCTAAAGCTTCTCCTGAATAAACTCCTGAGCTACCCAACATCTCTCATCCGCATCTCCCACAGTGCTTACTCACTTAGGAAGTCAGATTTTATCCTCTTCTACGTGCCCAGGACTTGCACCTCCTTTGACAAACGCGCCATTTCAATTGCCCTTCCAATCATCTGGGAATCGGCTCCAATCTTCTCTGAAACTATCCAACGTTGTCTCCGTCAACTTCTTTAAAAGGCTAGCTGCTGATAAAATAAAAGATGCTTGCAGCTGTTTTTAAACTATGATACCATCATTACTTCCCCACCCTACCCTCCTATCCAACTGGAACCAACTCTAGTCCCCATGAAACTTGTCTAGCTCTAGCACTTGACTTCGACCCCTGCTTGCCTATAGTGGCCTATCAAAATGATCCCCGCAGCTATTCTCATGACTCTTCTCTGCCCCTTTTTCTCTTCCCCTATTTTCTACTCTCCCCTACTCTCTCTAACCCGCTTTCTTTTCTTCCCTACCCTAATTTCCCTTTCTCTGTTGGTTGATCCTTTATCTTTCATTTTCCCCCCACACTCCTCTAGCACCCCAGCCCCCTAGTCCTCTCTTTGCCTCCCTTTCCCCTCATCCTTTAACTCCTCAACCTTATTTTAACTTCCCTCTCCTGTAGTCTATTCACTTTCCACCCGCAATGCTGCTTCCCAGGTTTATGCTTCTTATTTCTACACTGTTGCATCCTAACTTAAGTACTATGCACCATATGGACCTAAACTGCACTTTAATTACTGTTATGTTTACTTACTATATGCACTGTGTATTTTTTTTGTCTGTCTACATGCCTCAGGACCTCCTTCTAAATGAGCTTGTTCAACTGAGTTTTCCTGCAATAAACTTGAACTTGAACGGAAAGGGACAAACTGAAAATGAGGGTTACTCACCTGTAACCGTACTTCTGGGAGTGGTATATGGTGCACATCCAGACTTCCGGCAGATTCCTAGCAGTTCTCCAGGAGGAGTGGGCAAGGCGCACACCCCTACTTAGGAAAGGGAGACTGGAGAACGGAGGCCCAAAAACAAGCATCCAGGTGTGACAAAACGGTCAATGTGGTAATGTGAGATGAGTGTGTGTTTTCTGATTTCCAGGTGGCAGCCCTGCAGATTTCCTGGATAGGGACATCCCTGGAAGCCGCCACCGAGGCTGCGATATTCTGGTGGGATGAGCCTTAAGCCCAACCAGAGGCTCCCTCCCAACCATCCTATAGCAGGGATTGATACAGGAGACTATCCACTTGTCAATCATTCACTTAGCTGCCGGTATGCCAGGTGGGGCTTCAGCGTAGGTGACAAATAGCTGGCAAGCTTCTCCCCAAACTGCAGCCGTGCACATCTTCTAGTAGGCGAGTGTTTGCCTTAGGTACAATGTATGGAGCCTGTGCTCGGCCTCCGAGGTTGGGTTGGTGAAGTACACCCGGAGGTTAATCACCTGGTTGAGGTGAAACTCCAGTGGGGCACAGGACAACCCTGTCCTTGTGGAAAACCAAGTACGGAGACTCTACCAAGAGTGCCTGGAGCTCATTGATCCTTCTGGCGGAGGTGACAGCCACCAAGAAAGTGGTCTTCCACAACATGTGGGACAGGACACCTGTGCATGGGTTTGAATAGCTCACCCACGAGCATCACCAGAACCAGCAACAAGTCCCAAGATGGTGGTGGTTCATGCGCCACCAAGGACAAATGGTACAGTCCACTGAAAAAGCGATCGACCACCGTTAGCATACCAGCCCGCACCCAGAATGCAGAGATGGCTGCCAGGTGTACCATGAGGGTCGTCAACCTATGGCCCGACAGAAAAGTGACAAGTAATCCAAGATGCTCACCACTGGGTGGGACAGGGAGTCTAGCTCCTTGCCTGACACCAAATGGAAAATCTCTTCCACTTATAAAAGGCTGCTGGTCCTGATGATTTAGTACCAAAAATGCTTAGAGATGTAGCACTGGAGCCAACAGAACCCTTGACATATATCTTTAACAGGTCACTGGATGATGGGGAGGTGCCAGAGGACTGAAGTTCAGCCATGGTAGTGCCGATATACAAAAAAAGGCCCAAGGAATATGCCACAACTACAGACCAATAAGCTTGACTAGCGTCCTAGGCAAATTATAGAAAGCCTTATTAAGCCAAAACTCAACGAACAAGAGAAACAGCTGAATCTAAGGGACAAGCATCAACATGGGTTTACGGAAGGAAAATCATGTGCCACAGATCTGCTATACTTCTATGAAGAGACTAGTAGTAATTTAGATAATGCGGTACCTACTGATGTGGTGTACTTAGATTTTAATTAACTTATTATGAGGAGCCACATCAAAAGCTTTATCAGTAAACTAAAGGATTTGAAAATACTGGATAAACTGATTCACTGGATAGAAAGATGGTTATACAAAAGAGCTCAGAAAGTAAGGTTGTATGGACAGGTATCAACTGCGAAGAGGGTGACCAGTGGAGTCCCACAGGGATACGTACTGGGATCAATGTTATTCAGGCTCTATATCTCTGATATAGGAAAACATCTTGCATCCAGATACTGAGTTTCTGCAGACGATACTAAAGTGGGTCAGGAGGGTGGATATCATTGAACATCATCAGCTTCTGCAAAGGGATTTGGACCACCTAATGATGTGGGCAGAAAGGTGGGGTATGACCTTCAATGCCTCAAAATGTAAGATCACGCACTTTGATAATCCCGGTTAGACTTACATGTTGGGTAAACATACTTTGGAGAAAACATTAAGGGAAAATAACTTGGGAATAATTATAACAAATGGATTTAAAGCACACGCTCATAGCAATAAGGTGTTTAGGAAAACAAATAATTTGGTAAACATGATAAATAGAAATTTTGTCAGTAATTCCATGGACCTGAGATTACCATTGTACAACATATATGTCAGACCTCAAATAGATTATTGCTCTCAGTTTTGGGGGGCTTTAAATGATGGAGATATAAATAAAATAGAAAACATACAAAGGAGGACTACAAAATCCATGAAAGGGCTGGAGGGGGGCGCTAATGAGCAGCTAAGCGGCCACAACGTCTTTTCACCAGCTCGGTCTCCACGGAATCTTAAAAGTATAAAAGTGCCTTTAAAAACAAAATCTCTATACAGCACATTATAAAAAGAGGTGTTGGAAAGCACCATCGATGAATATCTTGTTTCTAATCTGGGGAAATCGTCGCGGAATGCAGCTAAAACAGCAAAGAAAGTAACGGCAGCTAGTGTGACAGGAGGCCCTAATATGATCACGCTCTCCGTGCCAGAAATGGAGGTCGTGGGAAGAACCCTAACAGCACAGGTGCTGGCGGCTATTTCACCAAAGCTAGACATCATCACCACTAAAATATCAGAGCTCTTCGAGCAAATCACTAGACAGGCAGCAAAGATAGCTGAAGCGGAGGTCCATATTTCCAACCTGGAGGACCGAACGGAGCTACTGCCAGACATGGTGCAGGATCTAAGAAGGGAGTTGAGGGAGCTCCAGGAGCAATTAGACTAACAGCAGAACTATCAACGAAGAAACAATCTCCGTATTCGTGGCCTGCCAGAAGGTACTGAGGGGAGCTCGCTGGAAGAATTTTGTGGCACAGTACTCCCACGACTGCTTGGGCTGGAGCCAAAGGGAGGAAAATTCAAGACTGAAAGGTTGCACAGAGCTCTGGCTCCAAAACCACCAGTGGGAGAACCGCCACGCCAGCTGATATTTCGCCCACACAACTTCGGGGACCGACAGGCCATCTAGTGAGCATATAAGAGACAAAATTAAGTGATCTACGAAGGGGCCCGACTGTATTTACATCAGGACTTCTTCCAATTATTGCAACACCAGAGAAGGTTGTTCAACCCAGTTTTGGATGCACTATGAGCCAAGAAAGTGGATTTTCAATTTCTGTATCTGGCGACTGTGAAGGTGCGGAGAGAGGGAGTGACCTTTACATTCTATGAAGTGGAGAGAGTACAACAGTTTTTGAAAGGCTTAGAGGAAAATCGCTGGAGGGAGTCTACACCGGGTACGTCAGAGTTCAGTTAAGTAAACTCACGAACTATAATGAAATATATCAAAGGCAACCTGCTCTGACTTTGATGGAACGGGAGGTGGGGCTCGCTTGGGCCTGCATTTGTCTCCACATTGGGAGGGTAGCACCTAACGGAGGTGTCGGGTATACAGATAGGAATTGTAAAGGGGACCTGTTTAAGTTCAGGCTATGTGCTGGACTGTGGATCGTCTCCCCTCCAGGAGAGCCAGGGCCTGGGCTTGGCCCCTAACCCCAGATGAACAGAGCAGGCCTAGAAACACTAACAGCCAGCGAATACATGGCAAGAAAATACAGGTTACTCACCTGTAACAGGAGTTCTAGGAATGGTATATGTTGTTCATCCACACTTATTGGCAGGTTCCTTGCCGCTTTAAATCTTGCCGGAAGGTCTTCAAGCTGGCTCCTCCCACCCACCTGGGTGGGAAAACTCTCGGCTCCGCCCCATGACGCCAGATCTGGCCCACTGGAAGCTCAGGTTGTGCGTCGAAGCCGGGGAGGTCGGGTGGGTTGTGTGGATGAACAACATATACCATTCCTAGAACTCCTGTTACAGGTGAGTAACCTGTATTTCTAGGGACATGGATATGTTGTACATCCACACTTATTGGCAGACTCCTAGCAGTTCTCCGGGAGGAGGGAGGGAGGCAAGGCGCACACACCCTACTTAGGGAAAAGAGACTGGAGAACCGAGGCCCCAAAACCAGCATCCCGGCGTGACTCAAGGTTGATGTGGTAATGGGTGATGAAGGTGTGTGCTGACTTCCAGGTAGCAGCCCTGCAGATTTCCTGGATAGGGACGTCCCTGGAAGCAGCCACCGATGCAGCAGTATGGCGGGTAGAATGAGCTCTTATCCCTCTGGGAGGCTCCACGCCCGCCAACTTATAGCAGAGATCTATGCAGGACGTGACCCACCTGCCTATCGTCCGCTTGGCTGCAGGTCTGCCAGGTGCGGCTTCAGCGTAGGTGACAAAAGCTGGCGAACCTCTCCCCGAATTTCAGCCGTGCGCTCCTTATAGTAAGCGAGCACCCTTCTAGGGTCCAATGTATGGAGCCTATATTCGGCCTCCGAGGTGTGATTGGGGTAGAACACCGGCAGAGTCAACACCTGGTTAAGGTGAAACTCCGACACCACCTTCGGAAGGAATTTTGGGTGGGGGCGCAGGACAACCTTGTCCCTGTGGAAGGCCAGGTAAGGAGACTCGATGGAAAGCACCTGGAGCTCTCCCATCCTTCTGGCTGACGTAATAGCCACCAAGAAGGCGGTCTTCCACGACAGGTGAGAGAGATCACACCTGTGCATTGGTTCAAATAGCTTGCCCATGAGCTTTGCCAGTACCAGCAGTAGATCGGAGGTGGAGGTTCTCGCACTGGAGGAAATGTGATCAAGGCCTTTGAAAAAGCGCCAAGACCACCTTCTCCTGCGCCACCGACTGCTTCCCGGCCCACGCCCGGTAAGCAGAGATGGCTGCCAGGTGTACCCTTAGGGTCGTTGACCTAAGCCCTTGCTGAGAAAGGGACCATAAATAGTCCAAGATGCTTGCCAGGGAACAGGAGGAAGGGTCCAGGCCCTTGCCCTGACACCAAATGGAAAACCTCTTCCATTTGAAGGCATAGCATTTCCTGGTCAACTCCTTACGGGACGCCTCAACTACATTGAGGACCTCGTCCGGAAGACCCAAGGCCTGGAGCTCTAGCCGCTCAGGAACCAGGCCGTCAGGTGCAGGGATTGAAGGTCCGGATGGAACACCTTCCCCTGATTGACTGAAAGCAGGTCGGGCGAGCTGGAAGCTGCCTCGGGAGCCTGGAGCTGAGGCTGAGGAGATCTGGATACCAGCATTGGCGGGGCCAGTCTGGGGCTACCAGAATCACCTGCGCCTTGTCCTCCTCCTGTGAGAAGCACCTTGTGGATCAAGGGAAATGGGGAAAGGCGTAGAAGAGGCCCGGGTCCATGGCCTCGAGAAGGCATCCCTGCAGCGAGCCCTGCTGAGGGGGCGGCATGGAACAGCTCAGCCAGCGTTCTCCTGGAGGCAAACAGATCCACCTGAGGTATGCCCCACTGGGAGAACAGATCTTGTACTACCTCCGGCAGGAGAGACCACTCGTGGGATACAGCCCCTATCCGGCTTAGGGCATCGGTCAGGGTGTTGGAGGCTCCTGCCACATGAATGGCTAGGAGATCCGCCTCCAGGCTGCGCTGCAGTGACCAAATGCGAGAGCTTCCTTGCACAAGGGCATGGAGCGCGTCCCGCCCTGGCGGTTTAGGCAGTACATGGTCGTGGTATTGTCCGCCTGGATCGAACCACTTGACCTCGTAGAGAAACGGAGCGAAGGCGGTGAGAGCTAGAGGACCGCTCAGAGCTCCAGCAGATTGATATGGCATCGGGACTCCCGCGGGGACCAGAGGCCGTGCGCTCTGTGCTCCCCCAAATGGGCACCCCAACCCATCAGAGAGGCGGTCAACAGAGAGACCGTCGGTTCGGGGCGGACAAACGGGATGCCCTCCTGCAGATGAGCTGGAACGATCCACCACTGGAGAGCGTTCCACATCCCCTGGGTCACCGTCACTAGCTGGTCCAATGGATCGCAGCACTGAGACCACTGGCAGGCCAGCCCCCATTGAAGCGGGTGCATGTTCCAGCGGGCCCAACGGACCACGCTGGTGCAGGCCGCCATGAGACCCAGGAGGCGCAGGAAGTCCCGGGCAGGGTGCAATTGCCCAACCAGAAATGATCGTGGCAAAGGAGGAAAGAACCTCGGCCCTGTCCGCCGGGAGCCGTGCTCTGGCTCGAAGAGAGTCGAGCTCTGCCCCGATGAAGAGAATCACCTGCTTTGGTTCGAGTTCCGACTTGGCCTCGTTGATGAGGAGGCCGATTTGAGAGCAAACCTGAGGGCCAGATCTCTGACCGCTCCACCTCCCTGTCTGGAGGCTGCTATCATGTCGTCCAGGTAAGGTACACCGGACCCCTCAAGCGCCGCAAGTACTGTCACCACTGCCACGCATTTGGTGAAGACCCTGGGTGCAAGAGACAGGCCAAGGGCATGATCGAACTTGAAAAAGGGATCCTTCTGCCTCAAAGCAAGAATCTTTGGTGAGACGGACGGATAGGGACATGAAAAACGCGTCCTGCAGGTCCAGAGAGCAGAACCACCGCCCTGCTCCCAGGATGGTATTATCTGAGCAGAGTGACCATCCTGAAGGTTCGCGCACCCAAGGAACTTGTTTAGGGTCGTGTAGGTCGAGAATGGCGCCAGCCCCATCCGCTTTGGGACCAGGAAGTACCTGGACACAAACCCGGGTCTGAGGGAGGGTCCGCACCTCTCTGATCACCTCATTCTCGGGAGCAGGCGATGTCAGCTCGGTGAGCCGACAGCGAGGCTGGGACCTGAGCCCACAGGCGCTACTGCTCTGAAGGGTGGGCCCTGCTCAACTCCAGAGGCAGGCCCTTTCACACTTCCAACACCCACCGGTCTGTGGTAATAGCACACCAGCGGAAAGAAGTACCGAGCCGTCCCCACGGAGGGAACCTGGGGTGAGGTGAGAGGTTGGGGGAAGACACCCCTCAACCCGTCACTGTGCAGGCTTGGAGGAGGGACCGTCCGAGGGACCTCCTGGGCCCTTACCTCCCTGCTTCCTGGAGGAGGAAGCCGCGGGCTTGGGTTTGGGATGCCAAGCGCGAGCCTGCTGGCCCTGATGTTGCTGGGCGGACGTGCGAGGCGCAGATGAGCGAAAGGGCTTGGGTTGCAGTCTGTGGCCCTTGTCCGTCTGAGTGGATGAGATCGAGTCCAAAGTGGCATTGGACTTTTGATCCTCTGGAGGTGGCCTTCCACTCCAGGGCTCGAAGAGGTCTGTCCCCAGGAAGGGGGACATCCATGGCAATGTGCTGGTATCCGCTATGAAGGTGGATATCCTCAGCCATGCCCGACAGTAGCATAGCCACTGCGGCACTTAACTGACCTGGCGCATGAGTCTCCAATGTCCAAAGCAGTCTGAAGTTACTGCTTTGCCACACGCTGGTCCTGCACCTGCCTAACCGTAGTCTGCAGGTCAGCCGGGAGATGTGAGGACTACCTCGTCCGGGAGCCCAACAGGGCATGGGAGAAATGTGCCATAAGCACGCCAAGCTGGCCTGACGAGAGGCCAAGGAGGAGCGTAGCGAGACTTTTACGCCCGGCATGGTCCAATTTCTTGGACTCCTTGTCGGAGGTTTGTCCACATCCCTAGCATTTGACAGGCCCGGAAAGCGCTGTTGGTAACTAACCCCCTGGCAGAGGATGTTCAAGAAACCCGGACAGGGAATCGGTAGGGACCGCATACTTCCTGGCCATCCTGGCCAAAGGCGCAGGGCAGGAAGCAGGGGCTGCCAGAGCTCCAAGGCCAGGCCCACAATGGCCTCAGCCACAGGAAAGGCCTCCGTAGGGGAATCCCCGGTCCAATATCTCCGTGAGGGGATACTTGGCCCGCTTGAATACGGGCTCGAGCTGCATCCTGGTGGACTCCGAGATGAGCCTAAGCAAACCCAGAAAGGATGAAGGGCTATCGTCCAGCGACTGACCCCTGAGGACTCCAAGTCCACTCGCCTGGAGAAAAGGGAGAATCATCGTCTGACTCTGAAGAGTCCGCAAAGAGCTCGTCGGCCTGAGCCACCTCCACCTGTCGAGTGCGATCGGGTAAGGGTGACCGACAGCCTATGGGGTAAACCCTGAGCCGACCGAGAGTTCTTGGTCGGAGCCTCAAACAACGGCTGTGGAGGCGGAGGTTCCACCATAATCGGTGGAGCAGCTGGTTTCGGCTTAACAACAGGCCTGGAAACAGGCGCCTCGGCTAAAGCGAAGGGTTGCTTCCGCCGCTCCGGTGACAGCCACTTAATGGCCGGGGAAGGCGTCGTCGTTGGCTTGTTCCCAGCCAGCAGAAGCTGTTGCCACATGAGGTCCTCGTATCGTCAACGCAACTTGTGTCGAAGCATCCCCTCGTCCGAGGAAGAGCGGCGGCGGCACCGCGGCGGTGGTGGGATCGGTTGGACCGCGAAGAAGTGAGACCGCGAACCTCGGCTTTTCCGAGGAGGGTGCAGGAAGAGGCGGAAACCCGCCTCCTTCGCTCGGAAGGAACACCCAGGGCTCCGGAACCGGAGGCACTGGCAAACCAGGGATCCTCAACCACACCGGGGAACCGGGAGAGGATTTTTGGCTCGCGGTTGACAACCCGTCCAACGGTGAGAAAGATCTCAACTGCGGTGACGGGAGTCTCGGTCAACTGACCTGACGGGGACACCGTGAAGCCAATGGCCAAAGCCGAAGGATCGACCGAAGTCGATGGTTGACCACTCGGGGAGGGGGACCTCTCCCGCTCCCAAGAGCGTCGACGGTCGGACTTACCCTTGTCCTTCTTTTTGGACTGAGAGGAAGGTCCAGAAGATGAAGGTCCCTCTCCCTTGGTGGAGAGAAACAGACAAAGCTCCTTAAAGGAAGCAGATATGAGGGATCCCAGAGAGCGGGATAAATGCGCGGCCGAGGAAGATGCGGTCCGCCGCCTCACTCTTCGAGGGCGATCATCTGCTCTAGCTGATCCGCCGAGCCCACTGCCCTGGAAACCGCCTAACCGGCCTCTTTCGACTTTACCAGAGGGTAACGTCTCGGTCGCCAAGCTGCAGACGGCAGCACGTCTTCGAGGACGAAGGCGTGAAAGAAGAGCACAGGTCGGCAAGCCTGCGGGTCGTGCTCAAGGCCCAAGCAGTAGACGACGTGGAGTGCGGATCCGTCTGGAGACATCTTCTGCCCACATGGGCATCTCCGAAACCAGGAGTCGATTGGTCCGCCATGGCCGAGGAAATAGTTGACCAAAGTCAAGAAAACCTTAAAGTTTGATTTCGAAAACCAAGAGTTAGGAACCAGTCTTAAACGCGGAGCGCTATGAGGGAACCTGAGCTTCAAGGCGAAAGGAAGATCTAGCGCCATGGGCAGAGCTAAGAGTTTTATCACCCGGTGGGTGGGAGGAGCCAGCTTGAAGACCTTCCGGCAAGATTTAAAGCGGCAAGGAACCTGCCAGTAAGTGTGGATGAACAACATATCCATGTCCCTAGAAATGGAAATTACGTACCTACCGTAATTTTTTTTTTCATTTATTTTTATTTCAAGTTTATTACCACACAGTTACATTTCAGATAATACTTAATACCTAAAGTGGTTATACTAAAGATTTGATTTTAAGTCAGCATCAAAATCAAATAATCACTGGTTACAAATTTTGGCAACCTTGCATTTGATCCTCGCTTTGTAGAGCAAGCAGGACTGGACCAATCCACCCAATTAATTCTCTCATGTAAGGGGGACCATATTTTGTACCTGGAGCTTCTAATAAAGTTTCTATTCCCCTCAACTATATTGAAATCCCCAGAGTTCCCAGGAGATAAACCAGCCTCTCTGTCTTGAATTCTTATCTAGGGCAATTGCTTGGGCCCAGTTAAAAATGTAACTTATCAAGACCTGCCACTTCAAAGCGAGGGGTGGGACACAGCCCTGCATCTCAGCATTACAGGTGTCTGATGAATATATCTCAGACATAATCCCCTTCCAAGCATATATTGTTGGTATTGTGTTCCGACATCCAACTTCTAGTTATAGCTTTCTTGGCTGCAATAAAACAGATTGGTAATAAGGTGAGTCTCCACTGAGGAGCGTGGTCCGGGTATATCCCCATTAGAAATTGTTCTGCTGTGAGTTCTATGGGCTCTGAGAATAATCTTGTAAGTTCGTTCTGAAATGATAGCCAGAACGGCATTAGCGTGGGACACAACCAAAACACATGCCTCAATGTTGCAACCATGCAACCACAGTCCCTCCAGTACCTCCCGTACTCCTCAGGGAGATATTTAAGAAGAACCGCTGGAGCCCTAAAATCGGGAACGGCACTTCCATATGAACTCCCTCCAGTAAGGGGAGGCAATAGATTTCAGAGCTCTATCTGGGAAGATCGAGACCAGTCATGAATGTCAATCTCCAGATCTAGATCTCTGTTCCAACCCCTCAAAATATAGGCCGTGGAATCTGGTAATTCGCTTCTCAGTTTTTTTTTATAGAGAAGACCTATAACATGTGATGCCATGTTATTTTTAAGTGTCTCTATAAAGAGTTTTAGTAGGTCTGGGGTAGGGGATGGCATGTTGGGCTGAATTATCCTATTGCAAAGTAATGATTACGAGTTTGGAAATAGTGGAACCTAACAGAGTTGCCAAGTGGATACTGGGTCTGGAGTTTATCAAAGGAACAATACCTTTGGGGCAAAAACTGAAAGAGGTGTGACAGCCTGAAGCCCTCCACAAGAGAAAGTTTGGTCCATATAAATGGGGGTAAATGAGTCATCTTGAGATATCAATTTACAGTATTCACAGACTTTAAGAAGTGGGCCAGATTTTCTCAACCCCTTCCAAAGCTTGTATGTCTGGGATGTTATTTCTGTAAACACTGAAGGTGCAACCGATCTCTCAGAAGAGAAAACAAGATTCTTCCGATGTCAAAGAGATCATTTAAGTGAAATTCTATTGTTTTCCAAGGGGAATTATAAGAGTTGGTCAGCCATAGTAATAATATTCTTAAAAAAGCAGCTTGAGAGTACAGACCAAAGTCTGGGAGGTTAAAACCACCCCGGGAGAGCGACTGTTTTAAGATGGAGAGCCTAATTCTAAGACGTTTTTTGCCCCACAAGAAAGCTAATATCATTCTATTCCATGATTGGAAATAAAATTTTGAGAGAAAAAAGAGATGTTCTGCAGTAGATATAAATCCAAGGAGAATATTTGTACAATTATCGCTATCGTTGGTGAAAGGGAAGAAAGCCGTAGCCCACCTGTTTAGATCCGCTTGAATTTGTATTGTTAGAGGTTTGTAGTTGACCATCTCCAAGACACGGGGTCCAATGGAGTTGGAGCCCTAGATATTTTAGTTGCATGGACTGCCACCAAAATGGAAAGGCCTGTTTTAACTGGGAGGAGGGGGAAAAGTTAAATGAAAGAATTTCAGTCCGTTACATTAAGTTTGAATCCAGATATTCTTTCATACAAGGTAAAAATATTCCAGATAGCTGGAATAGATTGGGAGGGTGATAACAGGGTCAACATGCTAATTCTGTATTCTTGTTGACCTATCAGGACCCCTTCAATCGAAGAGGTATTACGTATTATCGACACCAGGGGATCTATAAATAGGGCAAAAAGGTAAGGAGATAGGGGACACCCCTGGCGGGTTCCTCTGCCCAACAGGAATAGTGGGGATAGTGAACCATTTGTTTGGGCCTGTGGAGACTTATACAAATCAACTAGGCAGGTTATAAATCGGGGGGGGGGGGGAATGAAATGCTTTTACAGTTTCCCATAAAAAGGGCCATGAAACGTGATCAAATGCTTTTTCAGCATACAAGCTGATAAAAACAGATGGAATTCACCTGGTACATAAATTATCTTGTAGGATCAGGGCCCTACGAACACTGCCAGTGGTATTCCTATTTTTAATAAAACCTGACTGGTCCAGGAGAATGATTTGAGGAATAATGAGCACTAGTCTAGAAGTCAATATGGCCATGTAAATTTCGTAATCCACATTAAGAATTGAAATGGGACGGTAGGATCATGGATCTGAGGATCCTTATTTGGTTAAGGATAAGAGCTACTGTTGCAAAATCCCGGAGGGACCAGACCACCCCGGGAAATGTCATTAAATAGTAGCTGTAACTTAGGGATCAATTCTTTAGTAAGTTTTTTATACCACTCAGCCGTAAAGTCATCTGGTCCGGGACATCGCCCGGAATGGAGTTATGCGATAACCTCCACAATCTCCAAGGCTGAAACAGGGGAGTCTAGATTTTTAATCCGAGAAGGGGACAGTGTTGGGAGATTAGCCTGTTTCAGGAATTGTCTTGTTTCCTCTATTGAAAAAGAAGAAGGAGGAGAATACAGTTTAGTATAGTATTCTTGAAAGGTCTACTGGATATGATCATTAGAATAATGTGTTTTACCTGAAAATGGGTTTCTAAGTTTTATGATGGTAGAAGAATTTTTTTTTCGGGCTCTTAATTTACATGCCAGGTTCTTAATATCCTTGGGGCTCCCTTCACGGACTGCCTGGTGAAGGTAATATAAGGACTGTTGGACCTCACTGTCAATAATTTGTTGCAAGGCTGCCTTTGTGTTTCTTATTAGTACAATAACTGGAGATCAGCATCACCCTCCCGACAGAGCATTTGGTAATTTAACAGTAGGTTGGATAATCTTTGATATTCAAGTTCTCTCTCTCTTTGTATTTTTGGACGAATATGATATTATCCCCCAATGGAAGCCTTCATTGCATCCCTTCCGGAATGTCTGGGTCTGCATTTTCTGGAAAAAGAGGGAGATTCTGGAGAAAGTGTCTCCATAAATTCCTTGTCAACTAAAATGGAGGATTAATTCTCCATTGAGATTTCTTCTTCACTCTACCCATGTCCAATTTAAGGATCAAGGGATGGTGATCTGACAGTAACATGGAACAATACTAATGTCCTGCCCAGGGTTAAGTGTTCAGCATCTCCACCAAGCGTCCACCAGTCCCAAGTAATCCACAGTGCTCTTAAATTGTTTGTTAGTCATACTGTTTCTGTGTTTCTGGGGTTGGAAGCACCCTTCTAGGGTCCAATGTATGGAGCCTCATTCGGCCTCCGAGGTGTGATTGGGGTAGAACACCGCAGAGTCAACACCTGGTTAAGGTGAAACTCCGACACCACCTTCGGAAGGAATTTTGGGTGGGGGGCAGGACAACCTTGTCCCTGTGGAAGGCCAGGTAAGGAGACTCGATGGAAAGCACCTGAGCTCTCCCATCCTTCTGGCTGACGAATAGCCACCAAGAAGGCGGTCTTCCACGACAGGTGAGAGAGATCACACCTGTGCATTGGTTCAAATAGCTTGCCCATGAGCTTTGCCAGTACCAGCAGTAGACTCGGAGGTGGAGGTTCTCCACTGGAGGAAATGTGATCAAGGCCTTTGAAAAAGCGCCAGACCACCTTCCCCATGCGTACATCGACTGCTTCCCCGCCCACGCCTGCAAGCAGAGATGGCTGCCAGGTGTACCCTTAGGTCGCTGACCTAAGCCCTTGCTGAGAAAGGGACCATAAATAGTCCAAGATGCTTGCTAGGGAACAGGAGGAAGGGTCCAGGCCCTTGTCCTGACACCAAATGGAAAACCTCTTCCATTTGAAGGCATAGCATTTCCTGGTCAACTCCTTACGGACGCCTCAACTACATTGAGGACCTCGCCGGAAGACCCAAGGCCTGGAGCTCTAGCCGCCAGGAACCAGGCCGCTGGTGCACTGGATTGAAGGTCCGGATGGAACACCTTCCCCTGATTGATCTGAAAGCAGGTCCGGGAGAGCTGGAAGCTGCCCCGGAGCCTGGGCTGAGGCTGAGGAGATCTGGATACCAGCATTGGCGGGCCAGTCTGGGGCTACCAGAATCACCTGCGCCTTGTCCTCCTCTTTTGAGAAGCACCTTGTGGATCAAGGAAATGGGGAAAGGCGTAGAAGAGGCCCGGGTCCATGGCCTCGAGAAGGCATCCCCGCAGCGAGCCCTGCTGAGGGGGCGGCATGGAACAGTCTCAGCTCCTGCTCTCCCTGGAGGCAAACAGATCCACCTGAGGTATGCCCACTGGGAGAACAGATCTTGTACTACCTCCGCAGAGAGACCACTGGGATACAGCCTCCTATCCGCTTAGGGCATCGGTCAGGGTGTTGGAGGCTCCTGCCACATGAATGGCTAGGAGATCCGCCCAGGCTGCGCGACGAGTGACCAAATGCGGAGAGCTTCCTTGCACAAGGGCATGGAGCGCGTCCCGCCCTGGCGTTTAGGCAGTACATGGTCGTGGTATTGTCCGTCTGGATCCGAACCACTTGACCCCGTAGAAACGGAGCGAAGGCGGTGAGAGCTAGGCGGACCGCTCAGAGCTCCAGCAGATTGATATGGCATCGGGACTCCTGCGGGGACCAGAGGCCGTGCGCTCTGTGCTCCCCCAAATGGGCACCCCAACCCATCAGAGAGGCGGTCAACAGAGAGACCGTCGGTTCGGGGCGGACAAACGGGATGCCCTCCTGCAGATGAGCTGGAACGATCCACCACTGGAGAGCGTTCCACATCCCCTGGGTCACCGTCACTAGCTGGTCCAATGGATCGCAGCACTGAGACCACTGGCAGGCCAGCCCCCATTGAAGCGGGTGCATGTTCCAGCGGGCCCAACGGACCACGCTGGTGCAGGCCGCCATGAGACCCAGGAGGCGCAGGAAGTCCCGGGCAGGGTGCAATTGCCCAACCAGAAATGATCGTGGCAAAGGAGGAAAGAACCTCGGCCCTGTCCGCCGGGAGCCGTGCTCTGGCTCGAAGAGAGTCGAGCTCTGCCCCGATGAAGAGAATCACCTGCTTTGGTTCGAGTTCCGACTTGGCCTCGTTGATGAGGAGGCCGATTTGAGAGCAAACCTGGAGGGCCAGATCTCTGGACCGGCTCCACCTCCTGTCTGGAGGGGCTGCTATCAGCTAACGTCCAGGTAAGGGTACACCCGACTCCCTCAGCGCCAGAGAATGCTGTCACCACTGCCACGCATTTGGTGAAGACCCTGGGTGCAAGAGACAGGTCAAGGGCATGGATCGAACTTGAAAAAGGGATCCTTCTGCCTCAAAGCAGAATCTTTGGTGAGACGGACGGATAGGGACATGAAAAACGCTGGCCCTGCAGGTCCAGAGAGCAGAACCACAGCTCTGCTGATGGTATTATCTGAGCCAGAGTGACCATCCTGAAGGTTCGCGCACCCAAGGAACTTGTTTAGGGTCGTGTAGGTCGAGAATGGGGCGCCAGCCCCCATCCGCTTTGGGACCAGGAAGTACCTGGACACAAACCCGGGTCTGAGGGAGGGTCCCACACCTCTGATCACCTCATTCTCGGAGCAGAGCGATGTCAGCTCGGGTGAGCCGACAGCCGCGGTGCGGACCCTGAGGCCCCCCTGGGGGCGACTGCTCTGAAGGGTGGGCCCTGCTCGAACTCCAGAGGCAGGCCCTTTCCTACCACTTCCAACACCCACCGGTCTGTGGTAATAGCACACCAGGCGGAAAGGAAGTACCGGAGCCGTCCCCCCACGGAGGGAACCTGGGGTGAGGTGACGAGGTTGGGGGAAGACACCCCTCAACCCGTCACTGTGCAGGCTTGGAGGAGGGACCGTCCGAGGGACCTCCTGGGCCTTTACCTCCCTGCTTCCTGGAGGAGGAAGCCGCGGGCTTGGGTTTGGGATGCCAAGCGCGAGCCTGCTGGCCCTGATGTTGCTGGGCCGGACGTGCCGAGGCGCAGATAGACGAAAGGGCTTGGGTTGCAGTCTGTGGCCCTTGTCCGTCTGAGTGGATGAGATCGAGTCCAAAGTGGCATTGGACTTTTCGATCCTCTGGAGGTGGCCTTCCACCCAGGGTCGAGAGGTCTGTCCCCAGGAAGGGGGACATCCGCATTGTGTGCTGGTATCCGCTATGAAGGTGGATATCCTCAGCCATGCCCGACAGTAGCATAGCCACTGCGGCACTTAACTGACCTGTTGCATGGTCTCCAATGTCCAAAGCAGTCTGAAGTTCTGCTTGCCACACGCCTCGGTCCTCACCTGCCTAACCGTAGTCTGCAGGTCAGCCGGGAGATGAGGACTACCTCGTCCAGGAGCCCAACAGGGCATGGGAGAAAATGTGTTATAAGCACGCCAAGCTGGCCTGACGAAGGCCAAAGGAGGACGTAGCGAGACTTTTTCGCTCCGGCATAGTCCAATTTCTTGGACTCCTTGTCGGAGGTTTGTCCACATCCCTAGCATTATGACTGCACCGAAAACGCTGTTGGTAACTAACCCTCGGCAGAGGATGTTCGAAGAAACCCGGACAGGGAATCGGTAGGGACCGCATGACTTCCTGGCCATCCTGGCCAAAGGCGCAGGGCAGGAAGCAGGGACGCTGCCAGAGCTCCGGGCAGGCCACAATGGCCTCAGCCACAGGAAAGGCCTCCGTAGGGGAATCCCCCCGGTCCAATATCTCCGTGAGGGGATACTTGGCCCGCTTGAATACGGGCTCGAGCTGCATCCTGGTGGACTCCGAGATGAGCCTAAGCAAACCCAGAAAGGATGAAGGGCTATCGTCCAGCGACTGACCCCCTGAGGACTCCAAGTCCACTCGCCTGGAGAAAAGGGAGGAATCATCGTCTGACTCTGAAGAGTCCGCAAAGAGCTGCCTCGGGCCTGAGCCACCCTCCACCTGTCGAGTGCGATCGGGAGTAAGGGTGACCGACAGCCTATGGGGTAAACCCTGAGCCGACCGAGAGTTCTTGGTCGGAGCCTCAAACAACGGCTGTGGAGGCGGAGGTTCCACCATAATCGGTGGAGCAGCTGGTTTCGCTTAACAACAGGCCTGAAACAGGCGCCTCGGCTAAAGCAGGTTGCTTCCGACTGGCCCGTGACAGCCACTTAATGGCCGGGAAGGCGCTGCCGCTGGTTTGTTCCCAGCCAGCAGAAGCTGCTGCCACATGAGTCCTCGGGGACGCCAACGCAATCTTGTGTCGAAGCATCCCTCGTCCGAGGAAGAGCTGCGCGGCACCGCCGGGCGGTGGTAGGATCGGTTGACCGCAAGAAGTGAGACCGCAACTCGGCTTTTTCCGAGGAGGGTGCAGGAAGGAGCGGGAAACCCGCCCCTTCGCCTCGGAAGGAACACCCAGCGGCTCCGGAACCGGAGGCACTGGCAGCACGGGATCCTCAACCACCACCGGGGAACCGGGAGAGGGATTTTGGCTTCGCGGTTGACAACCCGCCCAACGGGTCGAAAGATCTCAACTAGGCCGACGGAGTCTCGGTCAACTGACCTGACGGGGACACCGTGAAGCCAATGGCCAAAGCCGAAGGATCGACCGAAGTCGATGGTTGACCACTCGGGGAGGGGGACCTCTCCCGCTCCCAAGAGCGTCGACGGTCGGACTTACCCTTGTCCTTCTTTTTGGACTGAGAGGAAGGTCCAGAAGATGAAGGTCCCTCTCCCTTGGTGGAGAGAAACAGACAAAGCTCCTTAAAGGAAGCAGAATATGAGGATCCCAGAGAGAGCGGGATAAATGCCGCGGCCGAGGAAGATGCGGTCCGCGCCGCCTCTCTTCGAGGGCGATCATCTGCTCTAGCTGATCCGCCGAGCCGGCTGCCGCGGAAACCGCCAACCGGCCTCTTCGACTTTACCAGAGGGTAACGCTCGGTCGCCTGCTGCAGACGGCAGCACGTCTTCGAGGACGAATGGTGAAAGAAGAGCACAGGTCGCAAGCTCGCGGGTCGTGCTCAAGGCCCAGCAGTAGACGACGTGGAGTGCGGATCCGTCTCGAGACATCTTCGCCCCATGGGCATCTCCGAAACCAGGAGTCGATGGTCCATCGCAGTCCGCAGGGAAATAGTTGACCAAAGTCAAGAAAACCTTAAAGTTTGATTTCGAAAACCGAAGAGTTAGGAACCAGTCTTAAACGCGGAGCGTAGGAGGGAACCTGAGCTTCCAAGCGGTAAGGAAGATCTGGCGTCATGGGGCAGAGCCAAGAGTTTTATCACCCGGGTGGGTGGGAGGAGCCAGCTTGAAGACCTTCCGGCAAGATTTAAAGCGGCAAGGAACCTGCCAGTAAGTGTGGATGAACAACATATCCATGTCCCTAGAAATGGAAATTACGTACCTACCGTAATTTTTTTTTTCATTTATTTTATTTCAAGTTTATTACCACACAGTTACATTTCAGATAATACTTAATACCTAAAGTGGATTATACTAAAGATTTGATTTTAAGTCAGCATCAAAATCAAATAATCACTGGTTACAAATTTTGGCAACCTTGCATTTGATCCTCGCTTTGTAGAGCAAGCAGGACTGGACCAATCCACCCAATTAATTCTCTCATGTAAGGGGGACCATATTTTGTACCTGGAGCTTCTAATAAAGTTTCTATTCCCCTCAACTATATTGAAATCCCCAGAGTTCCCAGGAGATAAACCAGCCTCTCTGTCTTGAATTCTTATCTAGGGCAATTGCTTGGGCCAGTTAAAGAGCTGTAACTTATCAAGACCTGCCACTTCAAAGCGAGGGGTGGGACACAGCCCTGCATCTCAGCATTACAGGTGTCTGATGAATATATCTCAGACATAATCCCCTTCCAAGCATATATTGTTGGTATTGTGTTCCGACATCCAACTTCTAGTTATAGCTTTCTTGGCTGCAATAAAACAGATTGGTAATAAGGTGAGTCTCCACTGAGGAGCGTGGTCCGGTATATCCCCATTAGAAATTGTTCTGCTGTGAGTTCTATGGGCTCTGAGAATAATCTTGTAAGTTCGCTCTGAAATGATAGCCAGAACGGCATTAGCGTGGACACAACCAAAACACATGCCTCAATGTTGCAACCATGCAACCACAGTCCCTCCAGTACCTTCCCAGACTTCTCAGGAGAGTATTTAAGAAGAACCGTTGAGCCCTAAAATGGAACGGCACTTCCATATGAACTCTCCTCCAGTAAGGGAGGCAATAGATTTCAGAGTTTCTATCTGGGAAGATCGAGACCAGTCATGAATGTCAACTTCAGATCTAGATCTCTGTTCCAACCCTCAAAATATAGGCCGTGGAATCTTGGTAATTGCTTCTCAGTTTTTTTTTTTATAGAAGACCATAACATGTGATGCCATGTTATTTTTAAGTGTCTCTATAAAGAGTTTTAGTAGGTCTGGGGTAGGGATGGCATGTTGGGCTGAATTATCCTATTGCAAAGTAATGATTACGAGTTTGGAAATAGTGGAACCTAACAGAGTTGCCAAGTGGATACTGGGTCTGGAGTTTATCAAAGGGAACAATACCTTTGGGGCAAAGAAACTGAAAGAGGTGTGACAGCCCGAAAGCCCTCCACAAGGAGAAAGTTTGGTCCATATAAATGGGGGTAAATGAGTCATCTTGAGATATCAATTTACAGTATTCACAGACTTTAAGAAGTGGGCCAGATTTTCTCAACCCCTTCCAAAGCTTGTATGTCTGGGATGTTATTTCTGTAAACACTGAAGGTGCAACCGATCTCTCGTCAGAGGAAAACAAGATTCTTCCGATGTCAAAGAGATCATTTAAGTGAAATTCTATTGTTTTCCAAGGGGAATTATAAGAGTTGGTCAGCCATAGTAATAATATTCTTAAAAAAGCAGCTTGAGAGTACAGACCAAAGTCTGGGAGGTTAAAACCACCCCGGGAGAGCGACTGTTTTAAGATGGAGAGCCTAATTCTAAGACGTTTTTTGCCCCACAAGAAAGCTAATATCATTCTATTCCATGATTGGAAATAAAATTTTGAGAGAAAAAAAGAGATGTTCTGCAGTAGATATAAAATCCAAGGGAGAATATTTGTACGAATTATCGCTATGCGTTGGTGGAAAGGGAAGAAAGCCGTGGCCCACCTGTTTAGATCCGCTTGAATTTGTATTGTTAGAGGTTTGTAGTTGACCATCTCCAAGACACCGGGGTCCAATGGGAGTTGGAGCCCTAGATATTTTAGTTGCATGGACTGCCACCAAAATGGAAAGGCCTGTTTTAACTGGGAGGAGGGGGAAAAGTTAAATGAAAGAATTTCAGTCCGTTACATTAAGTTTGAATCCAGATATTCTTTCATAAAGGTAAAAATATTCCAGATAGCTGGAATAGATTGGGAGGGTGATAACAGGGGTCAACATGCTAATTGTATTCTTGTTGACCTATCAGGACCCCTTCAATCAAGAGGTATTACGATTATCGACACTCAGGATCTATAAATAGGGCAAAAGGTAAGGAGATAGGGGACACTCAGGGGGTTCTCTCTGCCCAACAGGAATAGTGGGGATAGTGAACCATTTGTTTGGGCCTGTGGAGCCTATACAAATCAACTAGGCAGGTTATAAATCGGGGAATGAAATGCTTTTACAGTTTCTACAAAAGGGCCATGAACGGATCAAATGCTTTTTCAGCATACAAGCTGATAAAAACAGATGGAATTCACCTGGTACATAAATTATCTTGTAGGATCAGGGCCCTACGAACACTGCCAGTGGTATTCCTATTTTTAATAAAACCTGACTGGTCCAGGAGAATGATTTGAGGAATAATGAGCACTAGTCTAGAAGTCAATATGGCCATGTAAATTTCGTAATCCACATTAAGAATTGAAATGGGACGGTAGGATCATGGATCTGAGGGATCCTTATTTGGTTAAGGGATAGGGGCTACTGTTGCAAAATCCCAGGAGGGGGACCAGACCACCCCGGGAAATGTCATTAAATAGTAGCTGTAACTTAGGGATCAATTCTTTAGTAAGTTTTTTATACCACTCAGTCAGAAGTATCTGGTCCGGGGACACGCCCGGAATGGAGTTATGCGATAACCTCCACAACTTCAAGGCTGGAAACAGGGGAGTCTAGATTTTAATCCGAGAAGGGGACAGTGTTGGAGATTAGCCTGTTTCAGGAATTGTCTTGTTTCCTCTATTGAAAAGAAGAAGGAGGAGAATACAGTTTAGTATAGTATTCTTGAAAGGTCTACTGGATATGATCATTAGAATAATGTGTTTTACCTGAAAATGGGTTTCTAAGTTTTATGATGGTAGAAGAATTTTTTTTCTGGGCTCTAATTTACATGCCAGGTTCTTAATATCCTGGGGCTCCTTCACGGACTGCCTGGTGAAGGTAATATAAGACTGTTGGACCTCACTGTCAATAATTTGTTGCAAGGCTGTTTTGTGTTTTTATTAGTACAATAACTGGAGATCAGCATCACCCTCCCGACAGAGCATTTGGTAATTTAACAGTAGGTTGGATAATCTTTGATATTCAAGTTCTCTCTCTCTCTTGTATTTTTGACCTAATATGATATTATCCCCCAATGGAAGCTTTTCATTGCATCCCTTCCGAATGTCTGGGTCTGCATTTTCTGAAAAAGAGGGAGATTCTGGAGGAAAGTGTCTCCATAAATTCCTTGTCAACTAAAATGGAGGGATTAATTCTCCATTGAGATTTCTTCTTCACTCTACCCATGTCCAATTTAAGGATCAAGGGATGGTGATCTGACAGTAACTTGGGAACAATACTAATGTCCTGCCCCGAGGTTAAGTGTTCGCATCTCCACCAAACGTCCACCAGTCCCAAGTAATCCACAGTGCTCTTAAATTGTTTGTTAGTCGTACTGTTTCTGTGTTTCTGGGGGTTGGAACTGTCAATGTGTGGGGTCAAGGACAGGTTAAGGTCACCTTCCATGAGCAACTGGCCCTGGAGAAGGTTAAGGAGCGTGTTGATGAAGCTCCTATATGCTGGGAAATTGGATTGGGGGGAAAATATACACTAGCCAGTGTAACTGGTTTACCATATAACATACCTTGAACAACTACATAGAGACCCTGGGCATCTATATGGGTTTGATGCATCTCTAAAGACGTATTTCGAGGCATTAGAATTGCCGCTCCACTGCTTCTTCCCCTTGGATGAGACGAGGCCACCACCCGGTATCACCCCCCATTCAGTTTGAGATGTTCAGATTCTGAAAGGTGGGTTTCTGAAGAAATATCAGGTCACAAGGGTTTTTGGCTAGATGATGCATGAGCCTTGCTAGTTTAATCGGGTCATGTAACCCATTAATATTATGGGTTATAAATTTTAAAGGATTTACTGTCTCCATGTTTTATTTTTATAAATAAGACAAACCTTACTTTTTTCCCCCTCTCCAAGAAAAGCACAAGGGACATCCAATGGACCACACTGACCCAGCTCCCAAGCTTGTTCTTTGCAGCAAAGCTGTCAGCCTGATTTTATTTTGAAAATGATGCAATAAAAGGAATTTAAATAGTACCATTTTACTGTATGTGTGTTTTTTTTGTTTTTGTTTTTTAACACCCCCCACCACATAATCTACCACTGCAACAGCAATCATATTTATCATCTTGAAAGAACTGAAACAATTAAGGCTATAACCAAATCCCAGATCATTGGACAAAACTTGTTTTTGCCATATTTGAAAAATTGTAACACAGCCTAAATAACATATTTCCAACCCATAAAGGGTGAACTCTATACACACCCTACAGTACCTAACTATATACCAATTGACCTCCAATGAGGAGGTGCTCTCCTTGAGCTCCTCCAGGATCATCCTGTCCTGCATTCCACAAGGGAGAGGAGAGGAGAGGAAATAAGGGACTCTTAAGTTAGCCCAGAGCAGAAATATACTCAGGGACAACACCAGAGCCCCTAAGGGAGTGATTGACGAATCACTCCTGGGTGGAGCCAGTTTTACTGTGGCAAACACCTAATTTTGCCTTGTCGGAACCTCTCCGCCTCCTAGGTAGACTCTATGGCTCAACTGTTAAGATAGATATCGGGAGAGAAGGGTTCAAGGGCCTCAAATGTACAAGAGGGTGAAATCTGTCATCCAGAAGTAGCCCCGAGCAACTGACTCTCACCCTCTTTTTTCATTCGATTGTTTGGGGATAAACTTCTCTCTATAAAATATCTGCATTATGTGAGGTCTAAGCCCGAAATCCAGTGCGAGGCATGGGTAACTCCCACCTGGTATGTAAGAGGGGGCCTTGCCCTCTTGATGGTGTTAGTTTGGGGCTAGGCAATTATCGCAATACCAGGCTTGGTATCGAAATATTAAAAACATTATCACCAATATGTTCTATCATCTGCCCATTTCAAACAGCCCCCTCCCCATCATTCCGACCCTCCAGCTAAATAAACCCAGAGACAGACACAAGGGCTACAACCCTATCGGTGAGAGATAAAATTGTAGTCCAAAGACTGTCCAGAAAAGCAAGGCATAGTAAAATTATGTCCAGAGTTTTGTGGATTAAGTGATCCAGCCCTCACATTCCAAAGGTACCTGGTAATTAGAAAGGCAAGCTCCGGATACGGAGGACCGGATCCACCACCCAAGGAGCCAAATCAGGAAGAAGAGAGAGAGAGGGCACCCGATGGCTAGGGGCCAGAGCCATGCTGAACAGAGGGGGCAGTGCTTAAAAAAAATGCAAAACCTGCCAAAAGGGGGGAATCCCCATCTCCAAGGAGACCGTGAGAGTCCAGACAGCAACCCAAGGCTAAGTGCAAATTATAAAGATTGTGTTGCTGCCTGGACTAGAAAGACAGCACTTACTCCACTTGCATCAAGGCCCCCCGCAGACCCTCACCTAGGCTCCAAGGGAAGAGAAACTGACCCCCATTCTCAACTCACCACCTGAAGATGCGCTCTTCCAAAAAGAAAAAGTCTCATGTAGGCAGGGTAGGATTGCGAAATTGTTGCAGTCATTCTACTAGGCCAGAGATTGGAAGTGCTACTTGGGGAGCGTTGACACGTGTCGATTGGGCCCACTGCTTCTGACGTTGCTTCACTACCTCCATAGTCTTCTCAGTGATAATACCCTTGGTGAGAAGATCAGCCACAGCTTCGGAAGCCGATGAATAGGTCTGCTGTCCAGAGGGTAACTGAACTACCAGTTTAGCCAGTAAGGGGTTTTAAACCATAGCTTTTGAGATCACAATACTGGAAACAACGGGCTGTAGTTTCTACGCTGCCTCTGGTTGTAGGGGGCATAATCATTATTGAATAGCAATCTGGATTGGCCCCACATAATTCTCCCTTTCTGCCACGCACTGCTAAGAAGAGATTCCTTGGTTTGATAACTGAGTAAACGCACTAGAAAACAACGGGGTCTGGCATCTGGGCGCATTGGTTTTGGCCCAAGTGCTCAATGGGCCCTTTCCACATCCAGCTGAAAGTCAGGATCCAGGGCTAGAAACAATCGGAGAAATAATCAGCGAAGGCGCGTGGGTCACTACCCTTCTCGCCTTCCGGGAGACCAAAAATACAGGTTACTCACCTGTAACAGGAGTTCTAGGAGTGGTATATGTTTTTCATCCACACTTACTGGCAGGTTCCTTGCCACTTTAAATCTTGCCGGAAGGTCTTCAAGCTGGCTCCTCCCACCCACCCGGGTGGTAAAACTCTCGGCCCCGCCCCATGACACCAGATCTAGCCCACTGGAAGCCAGTTTGCGCGCCGAAGCCGGGTAGGTCGGGTGGGTTGTGTGGCTGCACAACATATACCACTCCTAGAACTCCTGTTACAGGTGAGTAACCTGTATTTCTAGGGACATGGATATGTTGTTCAATCCACACTTACTGGCAGACTCCTAGCAGTTCTCCAGGAGGAGGGAGGCAAGGCGCACACCCCTTACTTGGGAAATAAGGACTGGAGAACCGAGGTCCCAAAACCAGCATCCCGGCTTGACTCAAGGTCGATGTGGTAGTGGGTAATGAAGGTGTGTGCTGACTTCCAGGTAGCAGCCCTGCAGATTTCCTGGATAGGGACAGCCCTGGAAGCAGCCACCGAAGCAGTGGTATGGCGCGTAGAATGAGCTCTTATCCCTCTGGGAGGCTCCATGCCCACCAACCTATAGCCGAGATCTATGCAGGAGGTGACCCACCTGCCTATCATTCACCTGGCTGCAGGTCTGCCAGGTGCGGCTTCAGCACAAGTGACAAACAGCTGGCGAACCTCTCCCCAAACTTCAGCCATTCGCTCTTTATAATAAGAGAGCGGTGTTCTAGGGTCCGGAGTATGGAGCCTATATTCAGCCTCTGAGGTGTGACTGGGGCAGAGTCAACAACTGGTTAAGGTGAAACTCCGACACCACCTTCGGAAGGAATTTCGGGTGGGGGCACAGGACAACCTTGTACCTGTAGAAGACCAGATAAGGAGACTCGATGGAAAGCGCCTGGAGCTCTCCCATCCTTCTGGCTGACGTGATAGCCACCAAGAAGGCGGTCATCCACGACAGGTGAGAGACGTCACACCGGTTCATCAGTTTAAATGGCTTGCCCATGAGCTTAGCCAATACCAGCAGTAGATCCCACAGAGGTGGAAGTTCTCACACCGGAGGGGATATGTGAGCAAGACCTTTGAAAAAGTGCCCGACCACCTTCTCCTGCGCCACCGACTGCTTTCCCGCCTGCACCGGGTAAGCAGAGATGGCTGCCAGGTGCACCTTAAGGGTCATCAACCGAAGCCCTAGATGAGAAAGGGACCACAGGTAGTTCAGAATGCTAGCCAAAGAACAGGAGGAAGGGTCCAACCCCTTATCCTGACACCAAATGGAGAATCTCTTCTATTTGAAGGCATAGCATTTTCTGGTCGACTCCTTATGGGATGCCTCAACAACATTGAGGACCTCGTCGGAAAGACCCAAGGCCTGGAACTCTAAACGCTCAGAAACCAGGCCGTCAAGTGCAGGGATTGAAGGTCTGGGTGGAGTACCTTTCCCTTCTCGACTGAGATCATGTCCGGGTGAACTGGAAGCCGCCTCGGGAGCCTGGAGCTGAGGAGATCTGGATACCAGAACTGACAGGGCTAGTCTGGGACTACCAGAATCACCTGCGCCTTTGTCCCTCTTCGCCTTGAGAAGCACCTTGTGGATTAATGGAAGAGGAGGGAAGGTACAGAACAGGCCCGAGGTCCACAGCCTTGAAAAGGCATCCCCTGCAGCGAGCCCTGCTGAGGGGGGGCGGGCATGAAACAGCCTCAGCTTCGCATTCTCCCTGGAGGTAAACAGGTCCACCTGAGGAGTGCCCCAGTGGGAGAACAGATCTTGTACTACCTCCAGCAGGAGAGACCACTCGTGAGATGCAGCACCTATCCGGCTGAGTGCATCAGCCAGAGTGTTGGAGGCTCCTGCCACATGGATGGCTAGGAGATCCGCCTCCAGTCTGCTCACAAGAGACCAAGTGCGGAGAGCCTCCTTGCACAGAGGCAAGGAGTGCGTCCCGCCCTGGCGGTTTAGGTAGTACATGGTCATGGTATTGTCCGTCTGGACCTGGACCACTTGACCCCGTACAAATGGAGAGAAGGCGGTGAGGGCTAGTCGGACCACTCGAAGCTCCAGCAGGTTGATGTGGCATCGAGACCCCTGAGGAGACCAGAGTCCGTAGGCTCTGTGCTCCCCCAGATGGGCACCCCAACCCATCAGAGGTGCGTCGGTCGTCAGAGTGACCATCGGCTCGGGGCGCACAAACGAGATACCCTCCTGCAGATGAGCTGGAACGAGCCACCACTGGAAGCCATTCCACATCTCCTGGGTCACTGTCACTGGCTGACCCAGAGGACCGGAGCTCTGTGACCACTGGCAAGCCAGCCCCCACTGCAGGGGACGCATGTGCCAGCGGGCCCAACGGACCACGCTGGTGCAGGCCGCCATGAGGCCCAGGAGGCTCAGGAAGTCCCGGGCAGGGCGCAATTGCCCAACCAGAAATTATTGGGCAAAGGAGGAAAGGACCTTGGCCCTGTCCTCCGGGAGCCGTGCTCTGGCTCGAAGAGAGTCGAGCTCTGCCCCGATGAACTGAATCGCCTGCATTGGCACGAGTTCAGATTTGGCCTCGTTGATGAGGAGGCCAATCTAAAAGCACACCTGGAGGGCCAGATCCCTGGACCGCTCCACCTCCAGCTTGGAGGGGGCTGCAATCAGCCAGTCGTCCAGGTAGGGGTGCACCCGGACCCTTCGGCGCAGCAGGAATGCTGCCACCTCTGCCATGCATTTGGTGAAGACCCTGGGAGCTGGAGAGAGGCTGAAGGGCATGACCCGGAACTCGTAAAGGGATCCCTTTGCTTGGAAGCAGAGGAATCACTGGTGAGACGGACGGATTAGGACGTGAAAGAACATGTCCTGGAGGTCCAGAGAACAGAACCACGCGCCTCGTTCCAAGGATGGAATGATCTGAGCCAGAGTGACCATCCTGAAGGTTCGAGACTTTAGAAACTAGTTCAGGTCGTGTAGGTCTAGAATGGGGCGCCAGCCCCCCGTCCGTTTTGGGACCAGGAAGTACCTGGACACAAACCCTGGGTCTGGTGGAGGATCCGCCACCTCCCTGATCACCTCCTTCTGGAGGAGCAGGGCAACATCAGCTCGACGAGACGACAGAGGCACTGCAGAACCTGTAGCCCCCCGTGGGGAGACGGCTTGATAGGGTGGGGACTGCTCGAATTTCCAGAAGCAGACCCTTTCCTACTACTTCCAGCACCCAGCGGTCCGTGGTAATATAGGACCAGGCGGAAAGGAAGTGGCGGAGCCGTCCCCCCATGGGGGGGAACCCCAGGAGGAGTGACAAGGCTGGGGGAGACACCTCTCAACCCGTCACTAGGCAGGCTTGGAGGAAGGGCTGAGGAGCCGCCTGCACCTTTTCCTCCCAGCTTCCTGCTGGAGGAAGCAGCAGGCTTGGCTTTGGGGTACCAAGTGCGAGCCTGCTGGCCCTGATGCTGGTGTTGCTGGGCCGGAAATGCCGCAGGGGCTGAAGGACGAAAGTGCTTACACTGCTGCTGGCGCCCTTTGTCCTTCTGGGCAGATGTGACCGAGTCCAAGGTGGCACTGGAATTCTCGATCCATTGCAGATGACCCTCCACCCCGGGACCGAATAAGTCGGTACCCAAGAAGGGAATGTCTGCCAGCTTGTGCTGGGTATCTGCCATAAAGGTGGAGATCCGCAGCCAAGCTCTGCGGCACATGGTCACTGCGGCCGCTACTGACCGGGCACACGAGTCAGCGATGTCCAAGGAAGTTTGGAGCTGCTGTTTGGTCACCGCCCTTCACTGATCCCGCACCTGCTTGACCGTCGTTTGAAGGTCAGCCAGGAGATGAGAAATCACCTCATCCAGGGAGCCCAAAAGTGCGTATGAAAAGCGTGCCATGAGAATGGCCGAGCTGGCCTGACGAAGGCCTAGGAAGGAAGCAGCACAGACTTTACGCCTGGGGTAGTCCCGTTTCTTTGGGACTACTTATCGGGTGGCTTGTCCACATCCCGAGCATTCCCAAAACGCCAGAAAACGCTGTTGGTCACTAACCCCTCCGCGGAGGAGTGCTCCGAGAAACCGGAGGGTGAACCAGTGGGAACAGCATACTTTCGAGCCATCCTGGCCAAAGGTGCTGGACAAGAAGCTGGCCACTGCCATAGCTCTAAGGCCAGGCCAACAATGGCTTCAGCCATCGTGAAGGCCTCCGTGGGGGAATCCCCTCGGTCCAGTATCTCTGTGAGGGGATACCTGGCCCATTTTGAAATGGGTTTGAGATTCATCCCAGTGGACTCTGAGATGAGCCGAAGCATTCCAAGGAACGAGGACGGGCTCTCGTTCACCGAATGACCCCCAGTGGACTCCAGGTCAAGCGGCCTGGATAACAAGGAGTCGTCGTCGTCGTCAGACTCCGTTGAGTCTGCAAACAGCTGCCGAGAGCCTGAGGCACCTTCCCCCTGCCGAGGTCGATCGGGAGTGAGGGTGACCGACAACCAGTGGGGACCACCCTCCCTCGGCACTGGACCGTCTGTTTGAGTTCAAGAGGGCGGAGACTGAACCCAGCCCGCTGACTTAATAGCTGTCATCTCAAGTCTCCTTTCACTACCTGACCTGCCATGGTCGATTCCGACAATGTAGGCTAAGACTTCTTTCTTAAATAAGAATAAATTATAGTAAGCGATACTTATTCGAGATATACTACAAAATAATAAACTGAAAACTATGCTGCTAGTTTGAAGTTTGACTCCTGGCGAGCGACGTCGTCACTGAAGAGCACTCGACGGCAGGGGAAAAAAGGAACAGAGGTGGTTGGTGGGTTGACGCTGAGATAGTCATTGCTGCACAAGTCGCGAGGCTCACAGCAGCTCCATCTCTGGCGCCAGCCCTCCTGCGAAGGTTTGTTCTCTTGGTCCTGAGCTTCCAGGATCCCATCAGTGTGAATGAGTAGTCAGGGTCGGACTGGCCCACCTGGATACCTGGAAATTTCCAGGTGAGCCCCCCTCAGTTGGGTAAATGGTGACCTTCTGAACTTTGAAAACTTTTGCATTTATCTTTTTTCTAATTAAATGGGGTATCTGGGACACTGTTGATAAATGTAAGATGCAAATACAGAGCTAGTATACCAGACTGAAGTGGAATATTGATATGAGTGTGTCAACCTGGGCCCTCCTCTATTTATTTTCCAGGTGGGCCCCTGTGTCTTCTTTCCAGGTGGGCCCTCTGTACCCCAGTCCGACCCTGTGAGTAATACAGACTTTATGTCCAGGAAGATAGTCTCTATAATGGAGGACCAAAACTTCTTAGTCTAACAACTATATGCTATGGATGGAATGCCAGCAAGAAGGGAGGAGAGTAACTGTGTGCTTTGGGGGTTGGCATTGAGAACAGGCAGGAATCTGCGTGCTTGTGGAATCTATCAACAGAGGCCTCAAACCAGAAGGTCCCATCGGCAGTAAAACTGCCTCCGATGGCAACCATGGTAGAATGCGTAGAATCAGATCAGAGAATAAAACTAGCAAAGCCTGGGATTCTACAGCACCCTGAAAAGGGTCTGGGACTACCTGAGTTGAAGGGCTGGAGCCCAATGATGACTGTGCCGTACCATCCACAGTGAGTATAATGGGCCGACTAGATGGTCCAAGCGGTCCTTATCTGCCGTCAAAGTCTATGTTTCTATGTATGGCAGCGGAGAACCTAGCCCTGGTGTCTCAACAACAGCGGGGGGGGAGGGGGTTGCCTTCTGTCGATGCTGCCGGAGCGTATGTTGACATGGATGTAAATGTATTCCATGACATCCAGGACTCTGCCAGCAAAGCAGACTTGTCTTTGTCCTTGTCCTTGTGTTTGTGTTTATGGCCAGACGAAGAATGAGACAACACCCTTTCCTTGCCCAGTCTTTCAGCATCAACGAAAATTTCTAGAAGGGTGACAAGAAAGAAGCAATCTTTCTGCACTTTTCCATCTCCATGGCTTATAATGCTTTTTGGGCACGGAAGTTTTATAGAGAGTCTTCCGACAATATTGTCATGTAGCCTGGTTGAAACCCTGGCAAATTTCACAGGTCCTTGGGTTGTGAAAAAGGCCCAAACAGCACACACAAATGGGAGTCATCCTTGTAGATGTTATAACCACAAATACAATATCTAAATTAAGATTCTTTAGATTTAAGAGGCATACTGAGCAGATGATAATGAGCTGTTACAAAAAATACAAAACAGCAACAGCTTTTTTGACGTTTCCTTCAACAGATCTAACGAGGATGATCGACAGTGAGAGAAAGAACGGAGGAGTGACAGCGGAACCACGTTGTATACGTGAAGCTTCATGTCACTGTGGGTGGCCCCTCATTAGAAAAAAGTTTCTGTGTGGTCATGACGCTGATTACTTACAGTTCACAAGGTGTGGCCTAATGGAGAATCCTCAATGACGATGCATTTTTTTCACTGGAAGGATCGTGAATACCTGAAACAGACTGCCAGCAGAAGTGATGGACGCTATAAAAGTGTGTGTGTGGAATTCAAGCATTCATGGGATAGACATACTAGGGGGATGCAGGGAGATAAGAAGGTCAACAGAGACAAGAGAGGGTCTGCAGAGACAATGGGGGGGATACATCTAGGCAGACTAGGTGGGCTAAGCAGTTCTTTTCTGTTATCAAATTCTATGTTTCTATTAACTTCTCATGAACTACAGGCCAGCTTCTAGCCATCCCTTTCTCGGGAAAGTTATCAAAAAGATAACAGCACAACCGGTGCACCCCGTGGAACGCCAGTATGTCTACAAGCTGTTCCACTCCGGTTTCCGGCCTCATTATAGCACAGTCTCACTTAACAAGGTGAGACATGATCTCCTCCTGACGAGGGAGTGGGCACGGTTCTATTCTTGTACTGCTTTCCTTGGTGTTTGGTCTTGAAATGGCTAAGACACGTTGTAGGACTCAGCAACGGTGTTGAGATGTCTTGAGTCATACTTGTCAGGCAGGGTTTAGCAGGTGGCACTGGGATCTTGCATCTCTGATAGCACTGTGGAGTGCCTCAAGGCTTGATTCTGCCCAATGTCTGCTGTGCACATGTTGACACTGGGGGACATTGTTAGACACTACGGGATGGGTTTTCATAGCTATTCTGATGATTCCTAGCTGTACTTGTCTCATGCTCCACACAAAAGAAAAAATTACTCACCTTAGTAATGTTGTTTCTTCTAATGGAGTCTTGCTATATTATGACAATTGCAGTTTGTCCCACCATTAGAACTGCCCCGGAGGTGAAATAGTTAAATTCCATGCCAGGCATGGAACTTGGAGCGCGAGCTCGGTTAGAGAAGCTCTGTGTAATTTCAAACTGAAACTGTCAGATCTTTACGAGCAAAACTCACTAAGGTTCTGTGTGGAAGCTGTAACCTACACTAGCCAACTGGCTACCTAAATATTAACACATATTAACACATATTCCTGGTCCCACACAAAGACACAAGTCAGGGATCAGAAAATAAGATAAGAAAACGATAAAACAAAACACAACACCCCAAAAACCCCTAAGAAAAAAGGGGGTGGAAAAATCATAAAAAAGGGCATAAACAAGTGCCCATACTCTAGTGCCCACCCCATACCCAAGTAGAAGTTCTGAGAGGGGCAGGCTGGAAGGGGGTCATAATATAGCAAGACTCCATTAGAAGAAACAACATTACTAAGGTGAGTAATTTTTTCTTCAAACAACATGAAGTCTTGCTATATTATGACAATTGCAGACTACACAGCAGTACCTCCATGGAGGAGGGACAGAACCTACTTAGGGAATAGGCTCTGAAGCACGGTTGTGCCAAACCGAGCATCACTCCTGGCCTGGACATCCAGGGAGTAATGCTTGGTGAAAGTATGTACCGTTTTCCAGGTAGCTGCTTGACATATCTCTAAGACAGGGATGTCTCTGGCAGCAGCTAGAGACGCAGCTGTAACTCTGGTAGAATGAGCCCTCAGGCCTGAAGGGGGAACTTTCCCCAGTTTTTGATAACAAAATTGGATACAAGAGACAATCCACCTGGCAATGGATCTCTTAGTGGCAGGTTTCCCTTTTCCGACCTCACCATAAGTGAGAAAAAGTTGGAGGGATTCGAACCTGTGACCCTTGGTATGCTCTATATAGTAACTTAGGGCCCTCTTAACATCTAAACTGTGCAATCTCCTCTCACCAGAGGAGGAATGGTCAGTAAAAACACTGGAAGGGAGATAGATTGATTAAGATGGAAATCTGAAACCACCTTAGGCAAAAACTTCCTGTTAGTCCTGAGGACTACCTTATCCCTGTGGAAAGAAATAAAGTCAGTCTCTACTGACAAAGCTTGTAACTCACTTATGTGCCTGGCAGAAGTGATAGCTACTAGGAAAACAGTTTTCCAAGTTAAGTACTTAAGCTCTGCAGAAGACAGAGGTTCAAAAGGGGGTTGCATCAACTGAGCAATGCAAACATTAAGATCCCAGGCAGGGGCCGGATCCCTAAAATGTGGATTAGTATGAAGTAATCCTTTAAAAAACTTGGAAAATACAGGGTGAGCGGAAAGAGAGGAGGGCTTTCCTGCTGAAATAAGAGCAGAGACAGCTGCCAAATGTACTTTCAGGGTAGCTGGTCTCAGGCCCAAAGAATTAAGATAGACCATATAGTCCAAAACAATGGGCAAATCAGCAGATTCCGGGGAAATATGTTTCCCAGAACACCAGATGGAAAACCTTTTCCACTTAGAGTTGTAAGTAGCCCTAGTGGAAGGTTTCCTAGAAGCCTTCAGGATTTCAAGAACACCTTGAGAAAGGTGTAGGTCAGCAAATTCTAACTCCTCAAGAGCCAGGCCTTGAGGTTGAGAGATTTGAGATTCGGGTACCAAACTCTCCCCGAGCACAGGTTAACAGGTTGTGATTCCTGGGGAGACACAGGGGAAGATGGACTGCTAAGGACAGAAGGAGTGGGTACCAGGGCTGCCTGGCCCAATCTGGAGCAATCAGAATCATCCTGCAAGGCTGGGATCTGATTTTGACTAGCACCTTGAATAGGAGAGGGAAGGGGGGAAAGCGTAAAGAAACTTCCCTTCCCAATCTAGGAGAAAGGCATCCAGGGGGACTGAGCCCAACAATGGGGGCCTGCAACAAAACAGTGGAAGTTGGTGATTGTCTGGGGCTGTGAAAAGATCTATCTGAGGGGTGCCCCATCTGGCAAAAACTATCCCCAGTATTTGGGGATCCAGAGACCATTCGTGATGGCCCTGGGAAATCCTGCTGAGAGCATCTGCCAGGACATTGTCCTTTCCTGGGAGGTGAACTGCTATGAGGGAAGTGTCTCAGGGAATAAGCCAGAGACCACAACTTCATTGCCTCAGTGCACAAGGCCGAAGACCGAGTGCCCCCGTTTGTTGATGTACCACATTGTAGTGGTGTTGTCTGTTCTGACTTGTACCACTTTGTTCTGAACAGATGCAGAAAACACTTGAAGTGCTAGAAAAACAGCTCTGAGTTCCAGCAAATTGATGTGGAGCAGAGATTCCTGAGGGGACCACACTCCCTGGGTGGAGAGGTCGCCCATGTGAGCTCCCCAACCCAGAAGGAACGCATCTGTAGTAAGGGTCAAGGAGTGAGATAGGGGGATGAAGGGGACCCCTAGTCTCAAATTGCTCTGATCCTGCCACCACTGAAGTGCCTGGATCAGGGTTCGAGTCACTAGGATCAACTTGGAAAGGGGATCTTTCCTTTGGGACCAGAAGGCTCTCAGATGAAACTGAATGTCCCTCATCTGGAACCTTGCTCCTTGCACTACAGCTGTGGAAGCAGCCATGTGTCCTAGCAGCTGTAAGAAGTGCCTTGCTGGTCGAGAGACCTGCAGAGTGAAGGAGGCGGCCAGGGCCACTAGGTTCCTTACCCTTTCTAGTGGCAGGAAGGCTCTGGCCTGCTTTGTGTCCAATTCTGCACCTATAAAGGTGAGAACCTGGACAGGTTCCAGAACTGACTTTGGAAGGTTGCGAAGAAAACCCAGAGAGGTGAGCAGCTGCTGGGTAACTTACAGGTGTGATTTGACCTGGTCTGGAGACTGACCTACAATGAGCCAGTCGTCTAGGTAGGGAAAGATGGCAATCTTTTGCCTTCTTAAATGAGCAACTGCTACTGGTAGACATTTTGTGAATACCCTTGGCGCAGAGGTAAGGTCAAGGGCATTGCCCTGAACTGGTAATGGCCTGAGGGCAGTTCGAATCTGAGGTACTTGGTGGGAGCTTCTGATGAGAACATGGAAATAGGCATCCTTGAGGTCCAGGGAAGCTAGCCAGTCCCCTGGCCTTAGAGAAGGTAAAATCATTGCCCGAGTCACCATTTTGAATTTTGGTTTCAAAAGGTGCTCGTTTAGATATCTTAGGTCCAAGATGGGCCGCCATTCTCCTGTCTTTTTTGGGGTCAGGAAGTACCTGTAGTATAGATCCTTGCCCTGGTGTAGGGGAGAAACCCTTTCCACAGCTCTGAGAGCCAGAAGGGTTGAGACTTCTGTTTCTAAGGCAAAGGTCTCTAGAGGATTTGCAGATGGAAAAGATCTGATTCTCATATTTGGAAATTTTTTGAAGCTGAGAACCAGACCCCGGCTTACTACTTCCAGGACCCACTTGTCTGATGTTAGAGACTCCCAGTTCTGAACGAAGTAAGCCAACCTGCCCCTTACAGGTAAAGGAGAATCGGCCCTGGGCACCCCATCAGGGTGCCTGCTTGGCAGGTGCTTTAGGCTGAGGGGTGGGAGCAGGCCTGCTTGCACCCCGTCTGCCTCTCCCTCTGAAGAACCCCCTCTGAGCATAAGCAGAGGCGGCCTGGGTTTGGTAAAAAGGCCTGTGAAAAGGCCTATCTCTACCCCAGGGGGTCTGCCTCTGAGGAGTGGCTTGCCGCTCCTTGGCCTGAGCACTCTTATAGGTTGTCCTATATCCATCCATTTTCTTCATATAATTCTCTGTCTGCTCCCCAAACAGAGAATTTCCTACCACAGGAAAATCCATAGCCTTAGTCTGGGTATCCTGTGACAAGCTAGTACACCTGAGCCAGGCCAACCTACGAAAAGCCACATATGTAGCCATGACTCTAAGAGGATACATCATTAAAATCCACAGCAGCATGGAACTGCACCTTGGATGCCTCAATACCATCAGCAGCCACCTGTTCCAGCTACTTAGCAAGCTGGCCAGAGGCCTGTTTGGCCAAAGCCATGACAGTGTTCCATCTAGATTTTTGCTATCTTGCCACATAAGCCATGTAATTTGCTTGCCTGAGTCCCAAGGACGCTGCCATGTATTGTTTTTTAGCCATGGCATCAATCTTCCTGGAGTCCTTGTCAGGAGGATGTGAAGCCAAGGGGATATTAGCTTTATCACAGGCTGCAGCCTGAACTACTCCAACATAACTGCACTGCTGTGAAAGGAATTCTGTATCAGGACCTGACAAAGTGTACCTCCTGTCCATCTTCTTGTCCACAGGAGGCACAGAATTAGGAGCTTTTAAAATTTTTATCGTTTGCTTCCTAAATGACTTATGTAAAGGGATAGACAATCTCCTAGACTCTGGGATATCCATCATTTCTACAAAATCAGGTTCCTCTTGCTCATCCACAGCTTCCTCCAATGGGAGCTGGAGGGTTTCAGCAACCTTTTTATAAAACATAAAGTGAGAAGGGGACTCAGAAAGCGTAGGGGAAGATTCTAAGGGTCTGTCTGGGGAGATGTCCGGTTCAATGGGCACACCCAGACTCTCAAAGTCACATTCATACTGTTCATAATCATCCTCCCCCTCCTCTGGTTCATAAAACTCTTCTAATTCATATTCTTGAACCGTGGAACCGGCCACGACCTTTTACCAGACAGTGGCGGTTCACGGACCGAGAAAGTGACTGGACAATTTGTATAGCTCTTGCTATCTCTGCAGCAGTTGGAAAAGAAATTTTGGACTCCACACCTGCTGATTTTCTTGTTTTCTTTGCTGGAACTGGCTCCTCCGAGTCAGCTTCTACGCTTGCCGAGGAAGTCTCGCCTGGTCAGAGGCGACTTCCTCCGTTCGGTTGGCACCAACCGGGCTGGCCATCCGGTCAGCGGACTTTGGCCTCTCGCTCCTGAGCCTGCCAACTCTCTTATCCAGGGTGGCTGCAGGGAAATTTTTACAAATCTGGCAGTCTGAATTGGGTGGTCAAACCCCAGACAATATACACATGTGGTGTGTGGGTCAGCCTTGGCAAAGGCTTCCCACAGACACCACAGTGTTGAAACAGTGGGCCGGTTTTTTCTTTTGGGTTTCTCCAGATATAATGCCAGCCTAACCAAAAACTTGTCCTTTAACGGCAGTATAGGCAGGGAAGATAATCTTTATCGTTCCCAACCGTATTAATACGGTCGGAAAACGTAAAGAAATCCGTTTTTTTTTAGAACCGATAAGAACCGGGAACCGCACTCTAAAAGCTTTTAAATACTTGATTTTTAAAGTTTTAAAACAACCTGATCGGTTCAAACCGAACCGATAAACATTTACAAATTCCACACAGAAATAAGCCTGTCTATTACTTACAATACCACAGACAGAGCTTGAACCGATCGGTTTGCGGTTAAAATAATAATACTCGTGGTTGAATTTAACCGAGAAAACACTGTTTAAACTGAGAAATGAACCGAGCAGCAGGAGAAATCTCCGGAGCGACTGTTCAGTGAGGCGGAGTAAAGAATCTGACAGTTTCAGTTTGAAATTACACAGACAGAGCTTCTCTAACCGAGCTCGCGCTCCAAGTTCCATGCCTGGCATGGAATTTAACTATTTCACCTCCGGGGCAGTTCTAATGGTGGGACAAACTGCAATTGTTATAATATAGCAAGACTTCATGTTGTTTGAATGCTATGGTCATTGGACTGTGTGAATGTCTCAAGGAGATCCAAGGTTGGATAGCTGCCAGCAGGCTTAGTTTGAATTCCACAAAGATGGAGGTGCTGCTGGTAGAACCTGGACCGCTGGTGTGGGTCGGCAATGAATGGTGGTGGTGTCACTACCATCTTTAAATGGCATCCCACTTGGAGTTGTAAATAGGGTAAAGAATCTCAGCGTCACTGTGGACTCCAAGCTGACGCTAGAAAATCAAGTCAGCACTTGTCCAATCTGGGTTCAGGAACGAGCCAGGGCTGTTGCACTGGGAGGCACGGGACCGCTGGTGTGGGGAGGGAATGACGCCATTAGGCGCTTGGCTGAGACGCGCTTTCGCACATCTAGTCTACACCTCGGTCCTTCCGCCGGCATCCTCAGGGGCCGGGATATCCAGGGACCAAGAAACAGAGCAGGAACAGGCAACAGAAAATCTTAGCCCCCACTGCTGTGCAGCATGATTCTCCCGGATTGGGGGGGGGAGAGACAGAGCCCCAGATGGTTGGCAGAGCCACCAAGCCCCGCCGGCAAGTTTGCGATAAAATGTCTAAATAAACAAACAAACAAAAAAAAAAAGGTCAGCACTTGTCTGCAGCAGCTTTTTTCATCTGTGAAATATTGCCCAGATCAAATCCTTTCCAGCACCCACTCACTTGGTGACCATGGTGAGTGCTTTTGTCACATCTAGTATGGACTACTGCAGTGCTCTCTACCTAGGGCTCTCTGTGAAGCTGGTGTGTCACCTACAGCTTGTGCAGAACACAGCAGCCTGGCTGACTGCCGGGACAGCCAAGGCTCGGCGTATCACGCTGGTGTTTCCCGGGCTGCACTGGTTGCCAATTTAGTGGCACATCAGCTTCAACATATGTTTCTTGATCTACAAGGTTCTGTATGAACTGGAGTCAGGTTACCTGAAAGACATCCTGGTCCCATACGCTCCCAAGTGTTCTCTCCCATCATGAGGCAGGTCTCTCCTCTCTCAAAAGATCACATCTCAAATCTTCAGGGTATTGTGCTTTTAGGAATGCTGCACAAAGACTCTGGAATGCACTACCCCTGGAGGTCAGAGGAGGCCCCCAACCCCCACCCCAAGTTGACCTGTTAAAAAAAAATGGCTGAAAACCCATCTTTTTAACACCTGTTATAGGTCTGGCAATATCTTTTAATTATGCATACATCCTCTGTTTTATGCCGTTTTGTTTATGTTGTCATCACTCACGTAAGGCACCCAGAGCCTCTGTGATTGGGCACCATAAAAATAAAAACTGCCTTGCCCTGCCAATCAGGGGTCTACAAACGTTAAAATGAAGTACCTGCTAATGGACAAGTGGGTGAACTAAAACTAGTAGTCTCAATGCAAAGGTTGGCAGTACAGTTAGAAAACTTTAAGAAAATGAATGCAACTATAGAATAACAGGTTGTATCTAGTTTTGTTATTAAACAGTAAATTCTGGTATGTGTTTTACCACCATTAAATTTATCTACTTAACACCTGCGGACACCTCCCCCCTCAACCCAGCTATTGATGCAAATAATCATCCCATCCCTCCATGGCTGACTGTGAGACTTGTTTTTTAATCTACTTTTAAATTATTTTTATCTGCATGTAGAAAAAGAAGCTCTCCTTGTCTCACAGAACACGCAGTCTTTCAATGCAACCACCCTTTCACTAGTCTGCAATAAAACAAGACTAGCTTAAGGATTGTGTGGGTTTTTTTATACATATACATACATATTAGAGGCAAAACATTCCATTTAATGCCTCAGTTAGGGTTGTTCCACAGTGACAAAAGTGGGGAAATTCAATGTTAGGGTTGAAACCCCCTTTGCACCCCTCCAGCCCACCCCCAACCAGAATTGGGGCACGTTGTTGGAGTTGTCTCACTAACTCTCACCCCATCACATGTGGAAAGAAGCTGAGGAATAGGAGAATGGGGTGAGAGTTAGGACCGATGACCCTAACGCCGAATTTCCGATTCCGGTTAGGGGTGGGCTGAGGGCAAAGGGGTTTCAACTCTAACATCAAATTCTCATGACCGCTGGAACAACCCTAACTGATGCATTAAACGGAGTGTTTTGCCTCTAATTTCCCTTCTTTTTGAGAAAGATAACGAGAAACAGTGAATGTAAAGCGGGAGCGCGGGGCACGCACTTGATGTCTTGTCACATAGTAACACTGTGCCCGCAAATGTAAATCGTAATGCACATGGTGACGCAAAGAGAAACAGTACTGTAGACAGAGATGTTAAAAACAATGCAAACGCAAATGAAAACGCAAAGGGTAACGCATATGGTGGCGTAGACGTGAACGTTAAGTGAAACGGGTACGGAACCGCAAGCAGATATGGTAATGCTAACAGTAAGGTAAGTGCACAGGCTGGTTTGCCCCAAAAGCTGCATAGAGAAAGACAGTGAGTACAAAGAATGTATGCAAAATAATGACTCTCGGAACAGAAAATGAGGACTTGGAATAGTAAATTGCTTGTATCTCAGAAACCGTACGACATAGAAAAAAAATTTAAAAGTCATATGAATTATCACTTTCCTGGCTAGTTTTGAACTTAGCCCCTACTAGGGGGGGCTAAGCATTTTTCCGACGAAAAGTCCATATCTCGCACCGTTTCCGAGATACGGTCCCTGAAAGGTGCGTCGAACGCCATAATGCTATCCTATGGGAAAATAACAGAAGTTCAGAGTGCCATAACTTTGCCTCCCTGTAATATTTTTTCACCAAACCACTGAAAGGCACATCTGTGGGATGTTGGCTATGTTCCTTGCAAATTTCAGCCCAAAAGACTGAACCGTTATTTTGCAGCAGGGCGCCAAACGATTGCTGCAATGCGTCGTATGCCGTAATGTTATCCTATGGGAAAAAGCATCAACTTTGGAGTACCGTAACTTTGTCGCTGTGTAATATTTTTTCAATAAAACAGTGAAAGGCACATCTGTGAGATGTCGGCTGTGTTCCCTCCAAATTTCAGCCCAAAACTCCAAACCATTCTTTTGCAGCAGGGTGCCAAAGAATTGCTGTCATTTTCCCACAGCCTAGAAAAGTACTATCGCAATTTGCGAAAAGCTTTTGCAAATTCATTCAACAGTGTCGCAGTGCAAAAGTACTTTGTGAAAGTACTTTTTCCAGAAATGTGAAAAACATATTTCTGGGATGTTTTACCCCAAACTAAAGACATGGCTAGCATCCTCAGGGTCCGACTAGGTGAATACAAAAAGAATTAGGTTGCTAGAGGGTCCCAAATTTAAATGCCGAGCATTTTCTGATCACCAACTGAAAACAAAATGGCGGATTTGCGACAGTAAAAGGGCCATTTGCGAAAGTAAAAACTGCATTTGCGACACTGTCAAACTTTTGTTAATTTTTCCCATTTACTTTTAATGGGAACTTGTTTTTTGAATAACTTTTGAACCGTTTAATATTTTTTCACGAAATCTTCGAAAGGCACATCAGGGACCCCGGCCGCATGTTCCTTAAAGATTTCAGACCAGTTGCGTAAACCATGCAACCTGCAGGCGCGACCGTAGAATTCCAAAAAAAAAAAAGCGTAAACACAACACCATAGATCACGGCTTAATAACTCCATGGCCGTATATCCGACCGGTACAAAACTTGGCAGATCCCAAGGCGCATGGGTCTTGATCATGTATTCCAAATTTCAGGCAAATCCGTCAAACGGTTGCAAAGTTATTAAAGTGCAAACTTTCGGGTTTAAAATGTAAATGTCTCCTCAACCCTAACTATGGTAGCACTACCCTGCTAGCATAACATATATAACAGCTATACTCTCTTATTTTAATATCACAAAGTACCTGGATGGCTTAGTTTTCAAGGAATTAATAACAGAGACTCGCTCTTAGTTCGGTGTCTTCCTGGAGCCCCAGGTTGAACAGCTCTGCTCTGTCTCATCCTAGTCAAGTCTAATCAGCTTCTGTAAGAACCACAGCTTCATTTGTTTGCCCCTTTCTTCCTTCACTAAGTGACTCTCTGTTAATACGGAATCACCAGGTTGCCACCGAACCTCGAATGCTCTGTCTGCCCCCCCCCCCCAACTCTTCTGTGCTGCCGCTAACAATGGGACTTTGCCTCCTTGCTCCTCCTATTAAAATATAAAAGAAAAGTTTTGGTTTCCGCTCCACACCAGCCTCCAGTCTTCCAGCTTCAGGCACTGCTTCCACAGTCCACCTACTGGCAAGGCAATGTACTGCATTACTGGTAAAATTCTTTTAAATGCTGGCTGTCCGTAAGACAACTGACAGACTAGTTGGTGTTTGTTCCTGTAAAATTAGTGATAGCCTGGGATGCTGGGCTATGGGATTTGTCGACCCCTGCTACAAAATATGTATGCAGTCAACCAGGTAGTAGTCCTACATATTTCAGAAATGGGAGTGTACCTGTCAGAGGATGCACATGCAGCAGTATGCTTGGTGGTGAGCGCCTTCAAACCCATAGGTGGCTCTTCCCCGCCAAACTAACAAACAGGTGCAGATAGCGATCTATCAGTCAACCATCTATTTAGCTGCCAGTCTGCAAGAGGCTTATGGAGGAAGGTCAGCAAAATGACTGCCTGCTAATGGTGAAACCCAGACTACCTTGGCCAGGCATTACATATTTTTTGGGGGGGGAGAGATACAACAACCATGTCCTTTTGGGTTAACAGTCTATGGGCATTCCACAGAAAGCACCTGGAGCTCACTCATCCATCTGGCTGAGGTGATGGCAACACAACAAGCTACCATTCTCTACTTAGTACTCACTAACTCTTAAGTGGTGGTGTTGGGTGAAAGTCACAGGACTGTTGGCATCTTGAGATCATAATTCTGTGTGGTTTGAGCTGGCGATGAGGAACCCTGGTCCCTCACATCACCTTCCCCAGGAGCTCTTGCTGTGGACCTCAAACAAGCAGATTTGTTTGCCAAATGCGGGATATAGTTAAAAAAAGCAGGCTGGGTTAGACCAGATCAAGGGAGTACAGGAAAAGTGGGCATCAATGGGACAATTCTGGAGGAGATGATCCTAGTGCAATAAAGCACATTAAAATTAAAAAAAAATACAAAATATAAAAAAAAAAAGGGCAGAAAAGGCCAATCTGGTTTTAAAGGAAGAGAAGCTGTAACAAACAAACAAAAAAAGCCTTCATAAGGTACAAGGGGAATAAAGGGGGAACAATGTAAGAAATGCCAGACCAGTCTGAAAATAGCAAGCGTGGCAGTCAGAAGGGCAAAGGCATGCACAGAACTGCAGAATACACAGAGTGTGAAGAGAGGGCAAATAATTTTTAGGTAAATATTAGGGAAAAAAGGAAAGGTAGGGATGATTGTCAGGCTTGCGGAGGCCTAGTGTAAGATGACAAGCCGAGAAGCAATACTGCTAACAATTACTTCTGCTCCGCCGCCTGGTTGCACTGAGGTTGGCGCTACCATACACCTAGCACCACGCTGGCTACCCAGGTTTGGAAATGCGCCCGGGTTGTCAGGGGTCAGCAGGGAAGGGACAGGATCGAGCATCCGGAGGACTGCTCTCCTATCCCGGGGAGGGCTGAGGGTTCCCACCACTCTGCAGCAGCCCCCGGTGATGATCGGGGGCACTACCAGAGCTGGTGCCATTGGGGGTGGAATGCTGTGGACGTCATCAAGTTGTGCTTCAGATGACATTGTACATCCACACTCAAGGGGTCGAAAGAGGAAAATGGCTGGGCGCGACCGTACAGCTCAATGGCCGCACTCTGCCCTGCCTGGAGGACTGTCATGGAATCATGCTTGGGGGGGGGTGTTCAGGCCCAGCCTGGCTAAGAGTGGCATGGGGACGCCCTCCGGCAGGTCGGAGTGTGGCCACACTGGATCCCCCATTATGCAAGTGAGCCTGCTGCTCTCCAAGCAGGCAGAGCTGGCGACTGGATGCCCTCGCCAGTTACGCTGCAGTAGAGCGTAAAATAGAAATAAGAAAAAATACAATTACTTCTGCTCAGTATTTATGGTTGAGGAAGATGGTCCTCTCCCGACCAGAAGGACCAAAGCAGAATCCAATGGGAACTGGGATCGCCAAAAGGGGGAGCAGTCCTTAGGCAGGCCCATGTCCCGATGACAGCGTTTCCCCAAAGATCTGTCCCGGGTCTTGTTGGCCTGAGAGGAAGAAGATGCTGGCAATTTGGGGGGGGAGGGAGGTCGGAGGACCCATGCTCTCTCCTGGCTACGTGTTGCTCCACAAGGAACTTCTGCACCGGGTGGCAAGGTTGAACTCCAGGCAGAACTCACAGACAAGAACATTATGGCTAAGCCCAAGACAGTATACACAGAGTTCATGGTCATCGGTTGAAGAAATTTTCCTTCTACAGCGGCAGCAATGGTAGAGAGCTGACAAAGGATTAGTTCTCGACATACAAAGGTCAAAAGAATCACAAAGTGATTCAAAGCCAAGTATCGGGGGTAAGTAGTTTTGGCGGTCGAACTGAGCGACAAAGCTACTGTGGAGTCCATGCGCGAATGATCAACAGCGGGAAAGAACTGAGGAGGAAGCAGGGTTGCCCATGCTTTTATAGGGTGTGTGACGCCTAAGCTTTACGTCTGCGTAGGCGGCCCCCAACAGACTGCAGCAGAAAAAGATTCTGTGGGAGCCTGATGACAGAGATATCCCCAAAGAAGATCAGGAGGCTCCACTGCTAGAAAACCCATATCTGGCAAGGCCAGAACACAGTAATGAGGATTAGAAACTCACTCTCCTCCAACAACTTGAGCAGAACCCTCTGTATTAGAGGAACTGAGGGGAGTGTGTATAGGACTTTCCCATTCAAGGAGAGAGACAATGTGTCTCACCAAACACCACCACGGGCTGAATGAGCCAGTGGGCAGAAACGCAGTGGTTTTACATTGAGCAGGAATGCAAGAAGGTTCAGCTCTGAAAACTCCATCTTGCGAAGAAGTCATTTACCACGGAGGTCAGCAGTTCCCATTCATGATTCATAGACTGGGACCTGCTTAGCCTGTGTACTAAAACTTTTGGAGATCTGAGAGTTACAAGGCTAATAGTTGAAGGTCGTTGGACAGAGCCCAGTACCATACTCTCACTGCTTCCCTAAATAAGGGATAGGAATAAGTGCCTCTGTTTGTCCATGTAATGCATCACACTGACACTGTCCATCTGGGGTACAGAAGATTCTGCAATGCCTGCAGACTGTACAGGACAGCACCAATTTCCAGGACATTTATATGCAGCTCAACCTCCACCATGGTCCATGACTCCTGCGCCTGGTAAGAGCTGAGATGGGCACCCCAGCTGGAGCCAGAGGCATCCGTGACGAGGATCTGTACAGCAGCTGGTACAAAGGATTTTGCAATCCATTCACCAACAATGCTCTGCAAACTGGAGACATGATGAAAACAATTTGGTCGAGCTCATCCAACAACTAATCCCACTGGACCCCGGCGTGAAGGTACGCCAGTGGCAGTGTCATTATGGTGCAGCCACGAGAAGCAACATTGTTCTTCCGGAGACATAATGTCTCCTGTATAACAACTGCACTTGTGCAATCACATTGTCTGCTCTGTCCTATAGTAAGAAAGCACATCCCTTCTCTGTGTCCAAAACAGCTCCCATGTACTGCAGTCTTCTGCAGGGAGCCACAGACTTCAGCACATTCACTGTTACCTGTAAGTGTTCAAATAACTGACAAATCAGAGACGGATTATGTTGCACAGCCTCCGGAGCTAGCCTTCAAACGTCAGTTCTCCAGATAGAACACATATAGGCCTTCCTTGCAAAAGGCCGGTTCCACTATTGCCAAGCATCTGGTAAAGACCCATGGTGCAGAAAACAAGCCAAAGGGCAAGACACGGAACTGATCATGTATTCCTTCCAGCATATAGCTGAGTTAATGTCTGAGGGATTTCCTGATCCCGACCTGAAGGTATGCATCATTCATGTCCAGAGAACAAAGTCAGTCCCCTGTTTGCAGAAGGGGACTAGGAGCTTGCAGGGATACCATTTCAAACCTTTCATATTTGACGCAGAATTTGAGATCCCAGAGATCCAAAACAGGACACAGATACCCTGTCCATTTTGAGACTAGGAAGCACCTGAAACAGAACCCTTTGTTTCTCTCCAAAAGAGGAACCAGTTCTCTAGCACTTGTTTGGAATAATGACTGAGCTTCTTTCAGAAGGGGCAAGTGGCCCGGAGGATAAAGGAAAGGAGGCAGAGAATGATCTGAAGGGATTTGTAACAGCTCCAGAGCATGCCCCCTTGCAATCATCTCCACAACCATTCATCCACAATAACCTCCTGCCATTCCTTCAGATGCAGAGAGAGAGCCTACCCAACTCCCAACCACACAGAGGCAACAACTGAAGCAGGGGAGACAAGAAAGAGTCAGGCAGAACCAGTTGTGGCAAGGCCACTGGAACAGATTCCTCTGGTTGCTTCTGTATGGGGGCCAACTTTCTTTACCATGGCCTTGTTAATGGCAGGCACAGCTACCTCGGGCAGCAGACAGATGAAAGGTGCCCATTCCACTACCTCTAGCAGGAGTGGGATACAGGGATTTTACAGACAAATCTTTTCTGAGTTCTGAAGGCCAAGTAGTGCCTCTTCAAAATCACAGCCAAACGTTATGACCCTTTAAAAGAATCATTCAGAACTGCTTGTGGCACCATCACTGGCAAAGCCAGCAGCTCTAAGTTAAAAATATCTTCTCGTACAATACCAGAAGCAGCAACCCCGGCAGAAGTGCCAAAGACAAGGCAGAGTATAGCAAATGTTTGTCAACCTCAGCACAAACACATTTTTTTTTTTTGAACTTCTGTTTATGCCTCCAACTCTCCAGCCGCTCCTATGTCCCTCAGGCCCTGCAAGCAACCTACCTCCCCCCGAACCTCCCCAGTTGCAGTCACCTGGCTCCACTGAGCTTTTGGCTTTGCCCCCTGGGCAGGGCCAGGGTGGTGGTGGACCCCTGCATGTACATATTTCATCAGGCTGGAGCCATGATCCAGAAGAAAAAATTACTCACCTTAGTAATGTTGTTTCTTCTAATGGAGTCTTGCTGTATTCTGACTATTGCAGTGATCTCCAACCCTTGAACTACCCCAGAGAACAAAGAGTTAACTTTCCATGCACGGCATGGAACGCTGAGCTCGAGCTCGGTTGAAGCCTCTGTCTGCTGTTGTTTGAAGCCCAACCGTCAGATCTTTACGAGCTATACTCACTGGGAGTTGTGTGTGGAAACTGTAAACTCACACTAGCCAACTGGCAACTAAATTTGATAAAAGGGGTTTTTTCGGTCTCAAAGCAAAGACTCAAGTCAGGAAACCCAAAAAACACAACACACCCAAAATAAAGGAGGGTGAGAAAAAAGAGGCACCTCTAGGTGCCAACACTGCTCCTGCCCACCCACATCCCAAACACCAGGTTCTGAGAGGGGAGGCGGGGGGGGAATACAGCAAGACTCCATTAGAAGAAACAACATTACCAAGGTGAGTAATTTTTTCTTCAAACAACATGAAGTCTTGCTGTATTCCGACTATTGCAGATTACCAAGCAGTACCTCCATGGAGGGGGGACAGAACCTACTTTGGGAATAGGCTCTGAAGTACTGCTGTGCCAAACCGAGCATCACTCCTAGCCTGGATATCCAGAGAGTAATGCTTGGTGAAAGTATGGACTGTTTTCCAGGTGGCTGCTTGACAAATCTCTAAGATAGGAATATCCCTGGCAGCAGCCAGGGAAGCAGCTGTACCTCTAGTAGAGTGAGCCCTCAGGCCTGAGGGTGGGATTCTACCCAATTTTTCGTAGCAGACTTGTATGCAAGAGACAATCCACCTGGCAATAGATCTTTTACTGGCAGGTTTTCCCTTACCAACCTCCCCATAAGTGAGGAACAATTGGAGGGAGTCAAACCTGTGACCCTTGGTACGCTCTATGTAGTAGCTAAGGGCCCTTTTTACATCCAGGCTGTGCAGCCTCCTCTCTCCAGAGGAGGAATGGTCAGTGAAGAAAACAGGAAGAGACATAGACTGATTAAGGTGGAAATCTGAAACCACCTTAGGCAGAAATTTCCTGTTAGTTCTTAGGACCACTTTATCTCTATGGAAAGAGATGAAATCAGGCTCCACTGACAAGGCTTGCAATACACTGATGCGCCTGGCAGAGGTAATGGCTACCAAAAACACAGTTTTCCAAGTCAAGCACTTAAGCTCTGCAGAGGACAAAGGCTCAAAAGGGGGTTGCATAAGCTAAGCAATGCAAACATTAAGGTCCCAAGCAGGAGCAGGGTCCCTGAAGGGAGGATTGGTGTGCAACAGTCCCTTGAAGAATTTGCAAAATACAGGATGGGGTTGAAAGAGAAGAGGGCTTGCCTACTGACAAAAAGCAGAAACAGCTGCCAAATGTACTTTACGTGTAGCTGGTCTGAGTCCCAAGCCACTGAGATGAACCATATAGTCCAGGACTGTAGGCAACCCAGCAGATTCTGGAGAAATATGCTTATCAGAGCACCAAATAGTGAACCTTTTCCATTTGGAGTTGTAAGTCTTTCTGGTGGAAGGCTTTCAAGAAGCCTTTAGAATATCCAGGACACCTTGAGAGAGGTGCAGATCAGCAAACTAACTTTTCAAGAGCCAGACCTTGAGCTTGAGAGATTTGAGATTCGGATACCAAACCCTCCCCTGAGAAGATGTCAACAGGTTATAATTCCTGGGAAGAGACAGAGGAAGGTGGACTGCTAAGGACAGCAACAGTGGGTACCAGGGCTGTCTGGCCCAGTCTGGAGCGATCAGAATCACTTTGCAGGGTTGAGACCTGATCTTGACTAGTACCCTGAACAGTAGAGGGAAGGGGGAAAGCATAGAGGAACTTCCCTTCCCAACCAAGTACCAGAGCATCCAGGGGGACTAAGCCCAACACTGGGGGTCTGCAGCAAAAGAGAGGAAGTTGGTGATTGCCTGGGGCTGCAAAAAGATCTATCTGTGGAGTGCCCCATCTTGAGAAAATCACCTTCAAAACTAGGGGATCCAGGGACCATTCGTGGTGGCCCTGAGATATCCTGCTGAGAGCATCTGCCAGGATATTGTCCTTCCGTGGCAGCTGAACTGCTGTGAGAGAAGTTTGCAGGGAATAGGGCAGAGACCACAACTTCATTGCTTCTGTGCACAAGGCCGTAGACCGAGTGCCCCCTTGCTTGTTGATGTACCACATTGTAGTGGTATTGTCTGTTCTGATCTGGACTACTTTGTTCTGAACAGACTTGGAAAAAACTTGTAGTGCCAGAAACACTGCTTTGAGTTCCAAGAGACTGACGTGAAGCAGAGATTCTTGAGGTGACCACAGCCCTTGGGTGGTAAGATCCCCCAAGTGGGCTCCCCAGCTCAAGAGGGAGGCGTCTGTGGTGAGGATTACAGAAGGAGACTGAGTGACAAAAGGAACTTCTTGCCTTAAATTGTCCTGATCCTGCCACCACTGCAAAGCCTGGATCGGAGTTCGAGTCACTGGGACTAGTTTGGTCAGGGAATCCTTTCTCTGGGACCAGAATTTTCTCAAGTGGAACTGAATGTCCCTCATCTGAAATCTTGCACCCTGGACCACTGCTGTAGAGGCTGCCATGTGGCCCAGGAGCTGCAAGAAGTGCCTTGCTGGTCGAGACACCTGAAGGGTGAAAGAAGAGGCCAGTTCTATTAGTGTCCTTGCCCTGTCCAGGGGAAGGAAGGCCTTTGCTCTTATTGTATCCAGCTCCACCCCTATAAAGGTGAGGAGCTACACTGGCTCTAGAACTGACTCTGGAAGGTTTAGGAGGAACCCTAAGGAAGTGAGCAGTTGCTGAGTTATCTGAAGATGTGACTTGACTTGGTCTGGAGACTGACCTACTATGAGCCAGTCATCCAGGTATGGAAAGATGGAGATCTTTTTTCTCCTTAGGAAAGCAACCACTACTGCCAAGCACTTTGTGAACACCATTGGGGCTGATGTTAGACCAAACGGCATTTGCTCTGAATTGATAGTGGCCTGAGGGCAACTCGAACCTGAGGTACTTTCTGTGGGAGCACCTGATGGGAATGTGAAAGTAGGCATCCTTGAGGTCCAGGGAGGCTAGCCAGTCGCCTGGCCTTAGAGAGGGCAGAATTATTCCCAGAGTCACTATTTTGAATTTTGGCTTTAAAAGGTGCTTGTTTAGGTATCTCAGATCCAGGATGGGCCGCCATTCTCCTGTCTTTTGGGGGTTAGGAAGTACCTGGAGTACAATCCTTTGCCCCTGTGTAGGGTAGGAACCCTTTCTATGGCTCTGAGATCCAAGAGGGAAGAAACCTCTGCCTCTAGGGCAAGGGCCTCTGAAGGATTTGCAGGTGGAAAGGATCTGGTTCTCATCTTTGGAAATTTTTTGAAGCTGAGAACCAGTCCCTGGCTTACTACTTCCAGGACCCACTTGTCTGATGTTAAAGACTTCCAGTCCTGGACAAAGTAAGCCAGCCTGCCCCTTGCAGGTAGTGGAGAATCGGCCCGAGCAGTCCCATCAGGGTGTCTGCTTGGCAGGGGCTTTAGGCTGAGGGGTGGAAGCAGGCCTGCTCATACCCCATCTGCCTCTCCCTCTAAAGAACCCCTTCTGAGCAAAAGCAGAAAAGGAGGCCTGGGCTTGGTAAAAAGGCATGTGAAAAGGCCTGCCCCTGCCCCTGGAATGCTGCCTCTGAGGAGTGGCTTGTCTTTCTTTGGCCTGAGCACTCCTGTAGGTGGTCCTGTACTCGTCCATCTTCTTCATGTAATTCTCTGTCTGCTCCTCAAACAGAGGATTACCAATGACAGAAAAATCCATGGCCTTAGCCTGGGTATCCTGTGACAGGCTAGTACACCTGAGCCAAGCCATCCTGCGAAGGGCCACAGATGTAGCCATGACTCTAGAGGAAACATCATTGGAGTCCACAGCAGCATGAAACTGCACCTTGGATGCCTCAATCCCATCCGCAGCCACCCGCTCCAGCTCCTTGGCAAGCTGGTCAGGGGCCTGTTTAGCTAGAGCCATCACAGTGTCTCACCTGGACTTCTGGTATCTAGCTGTGTAGACCATATAGTAAGCCTGCCTGAGTCCCAAAGATGCTGCCATGTACTGTTTCTTTGCCATGGCATCAATCCTCCTGGAGTCCTTGTCTGGGGGGGTGTGAAGCCAAGGGAATATTTGCCTTATCACAGGCAGCAGCCTACACTACCCCAACATGGCTGCATTGCTGGGAAAGGAACTCCGTGTCTGAGCCTGAAAGAGTATACGTCTTGTCCATTCTTCTGTCCACAGGAGGTATGGAATTAGGAGTTTTTAAAATTTTAAAAGCATGTTTCCCAAAAGATTTATGGAGGGGGAATAGACAGTCTCCTGGACTCTGGGATATCCATCATCACAACAAAATCAGGCTCCTCCTGATCCTCTACTGCTTCTTCCATAGGAAGCTGGAGGTTTCAGCCACTTTTTTGTAAAACATAAAGTGGGAAGGGGACTCAGAAAGCCTAGGAGGAGAAACACCTGAAGGTCTGTCTGGGGAGATGTCCAGGTCAATAGGCACATCCAGACTTTCATAATCACCATCATCTTCATACTCTCCCTCCTCCGGTTCATAAAATTCTTCTAAAGTATAATCCGGAACCGGGGCAACCGACCGAACCGAGCCCCTAACCGATGGTGCCGGTTCGGCCGGAACCGAAGTCAGCGACTGAACTATCCTTATCGCTTTGGCTATCTCATCAGCGGTCAGAGAAAGAACTTGTGGATCCGAACCGGATAATTTATCCCTTCTTTTTCTTTTAACCGGAACCAACTCCTCAGAATCGGTTCTCCTTTTGCCCGAAGAAGTTTCGCCCTAGTCAGAGGGCACTCCTTCTGGTTCGGTTGGAACCGAACCGGGCTGGCCATCCAGGTCAGTGGACTTCTCGGCTTCCCTTTCCCTCAGTCTACCTACTCTCTTATCAGGGTAGCTTTGGGAAAACTTTTACAAATTTGGCAGTCTGCAGTGAGGTGGTCAAACCCCAGACAATGAACACAGGTGGTGTGGGGGTCAGCCTTAGCAAAGGCTTCCCCACACACACACACACACACTACAGTGTTGAAACCCAGTGGGCCCGGTTTTTCCTTGGGTTTCTCAGACATGGCCAATCCTAACCAAAACTTACCCTTTTTTCGGCAATCCGCCAGGCAAGACACCTCTATCGGTTCCTGACCGTGTTACGGGTCTTGGAAAAAAACGTAATGAAATCTGGCTTTTAAGAACCGATACGGACCGGTTACCACACTCTAATAAAGACAAAAGTTTTTTGACACAAATCTGATCGGTTCAAACTGAACTGATCCAATGTTTACAAGTTCCACACAGAAAACTAATATAGAAAACCTATCCAGTACTCATGGTACCACAGACAGAGACTTAAACCGACAGGTTAGATGCAGAAATTCGGTTGAAACCGAGCAAAAAACGACACTTTAACCGATTTTTTTGAACCGAACAAAGGAGAAATCTCCGGAGCGACAGTTCAGTGAGGCGGAGTAAAGAATCTGACAGTTGGGGTTCAAACAGCAGCAGACAGAGGCTTCAACCGAGCTCGAGCTCAGCGTTCCATGCCTTGCATGGAAAGTTAACTCTTTGTTCTCCGGGGCAGTTTAAGGGTTGGAGATCACTGCAATAGTCAGAATACAGCAAGACTTCATGTTGTTTGAAAGAGATGGAGGCCCAGGGAGCTCCCAAAGACCACCGTCATCATGGAGGTGCTGAGGCCATTTTTCCTTTTTCTCCCTACCCCCCCCCAAAAAAAAAAAAAAACACTGCACACAAGGACGGCAAGGTAACCCTGCCTACATGATGTATGCATCCAGATGCCAGCAACGCCTCCTCTCTACCACTGCCATTATTGTGGCGAAGATGGCACCTTCCACCCCAGTGAACAGTGTCCTCTGGTATCCTCAATCCTCTTCCCCCGGCTGGCACCCCCAAAATGACCCAAGCTCGTTTCTGAACCCCGGTCACCAGTGTCACGGGAAGCAGCACTACTGCTGTGCCAACAGGCCAGCTCTAACAGACAATGTTTTAAGTAGATCATTTTTGTTAGCGTCATCAGGCAAAGCCTGAGCATCAGTATGATCAGCTTTCCACAGGCTGTTCTGATATTTTATCGTACCAACCAGATGATTTGCAATTCTAAGGCCCAATGATGCAGAGGCACAAGTACATTTGCCCATCACATCCAGCCTTCTAGATTCTTTGCTAGGAGGCAAAGTACTCATGTGTCTAGGGATCCTAGACCTATCATGAGCAGCCATTATGACTACAGAGTTTCTGGCTGGTTAGCATAATGAGGCTTAGCAGATGGTGCAAGATAACAGCATTATCAGGCTTTCTAGGAACTGCAGGCAGTAAGTTTGGTCTGAACCATGCAGCAAAGGTAGCATGCCCTAGTGCATGACATAAAGTTGGAATTACAATGGATGGGGAGCAGGGCACCTCCAATCCTTAAGATACCTTTTTGTTGAATTTTCCTCTTCCACAGCAAAGCCCATGACAGACTGCAACTGCCACATCATGGCTTGAAAAGATGGATCCTCAGGAGGAGCTATCAGGGTACAAACCACCATGTCCTCACTACAGGATAAGATAGTAGAACTAGAGTGAGGTACCAGAAATTGTTCTCGCTCATATTCCTCCTGTAAATCCATTTGGTCAGGATTATATTCCACTTCGTCACTGCCAGCACAATAGACGACAGAAAGTGCAGAATGAACTGGCAACGCAGTGAGCAGCTGAGAGGGAGGAATCTGCTGTGTGCTAGTAGAACCAGTCGACACAGGCTGAGTACCAGGATGCCCCCGTCAACGGAATAACTGCCTGCATTAGTAAGCCAGGCAGAATGTGTCATGCCATCTCTGAAAATGATGCCCGCACAGCTTGAGAGTCGACTGTGACTTGTAAAGAGCTTGAGAGTCGACTGTGACTTGTAAAGGAACAGGGGCTACTTGTGTCGATGGGCCATTGCCAGACAATGATGGCGACATACTGTCCACAGTAGGTATGGCAGCACATAAGTCAAACCACGACCGAAGTGTCTAATCGGTGGTCGGGTGGGGGTTGTAGTAGACACTGCCAGAGTGGGCACTGATGAGGACATACCTGTTCTCAGAAACAACCAGGACCTCGCCGATGACCCAGACTTGTCCTCATCTCCATGCCTGTGCTTAAGGTAGGACAACGAGGAGGCCCACGACGACGACTGTTCCTTGTATTGGTATTTAGACTTTGGCAGTCACTTTTCAGACAATGGTGAAAAAGAGAGAGATTTTGAGCCTTGTTCCTTCTCCAAAGCTTTTAATGTTTTGAGGAGATTTTTATACAGCTTTCTTGAGGCACTGCCTTGTAGCCAGGTTGAAGCTCTGGTAAATCTCATAAGTCTTCACATTGTGAAACAGGCCCAGACAGCACACACAATCTGCGCATATGTCTCTTTGTAAATTTTATCTCCACACCTGCAATACTGAAATAATGGTTCTTTTGCCTTCAGAGGCATACAGAGACAACTAAATAAACACTAACAAAGTAAAATAACAAAGGGCAACAACTAGCTGATGGCGTTCCATTTCAACAGGTCCAACAAGGATGATCAACGGTGGAAAAAAGAACACAGAAGTGATGGGGCCATCCACATTTACATACACAAAGACGTGGCATGTCACTGTGGGCAGCTCCCAGGTAGCAAAGTTTCAGTGTGGTCTTAATGCTGATAGTACCAAAGTGTGAACTAATGGAGAGAGATCCTCAAAGAAGATTCTGTGTTTCTAACATACGTGAGAGATCACATTTGGTCATAGGCACAAAAAGTTTAACCACCGGCCATGACAACACCAGCAGGAAGTCCCACACCGGAGGCTGATCCTGCACTGCAGGAACAGTCCTTCAAAAAATCACCTAGTAACTTTGTCCTGTGCCACCAACAGCATCACTGCCTTAGCACAGTATGTCCAAATGGCAGCCATGTGCACCTTGAGGGATGTGGCTTGTAACCCTGTCCAAGACAGGGAACAGAGGCAGTATTCGTCAAATGATGGAGATGGGCAACAACCCACATGCCTCTCACCAACACACGACCCTCATTCACTTAGGTGTATGTCATGTGAGTTGACTGCTTCCGAGATGCCTCTAACATCTTTGGAAAGTCAAGGACCTGGAAGTCTAGGTGTTCAGGAATTAGGTGGTTAGGTACAGGGACCACAGACCCAGATACCTGATGATCCCCAGAGATCTCAAAAGCAGGTCTGTAGGCGTGTATAAGCATGTGACTTTTTTTTTTTTTTTCTTCATCAGAAGGACCACTTGATCTTTTTTGTCACGAGAGTGTATACAAAATAAGATACATTCTCAGTCTAGATGGAGGCAGTCCAGTGGAGGGCAACTAAAATGGTACAGGGCCTGCACCAGAAGTCATATGAAGAGAGACTAAAAGAGCTTAATATGCATACCCTTGACGAAAGGAGGGACATAATAGAAACTTTCACGTAGCTCAAAGGAATCAACAAAGTCCAAGAGGGTAGCATCTTTCAGAAAAGAGATGTGCAAGAACAAGGAGGTACAATTTGAAGATATGGGGGCAGGGTGAGGGACAACGTGAGGAAGTATTTTTTTCAAGGACAAGGTGGTGGATGCTTGGACTGGCCTTCCTGAAGAGGTTGTGGGGTCAAAAACAGTGGGGGAATTTAAGAATGCATGCGACAGACATAAGGCAATTCTAGTAGGGAGCAGGAGGAAATAGGCCATTGGTTAACTAGGATCTGTGGCCTATCCAATAAGTAGGGAAAAGGGCCGACTGGGTGGGCCAACCGGTCCTTATCTGCCGTCAATGTCTATGTTTCTACAGGGGAATGGGAACATTGTTTAGCCAGGAGTAGCACAGTAAGCCAAAGCTTGTTTCCAGATGCGACATGGGAGCACAAGGAAGTTAAGTGACTTGCTTAGGATCACACAATATGCACCTAGGCAGCTGTAGGATTCAAACCCCAATCTCCAGATCTGCAGCTCAGAGCCTTAACCCACTGCGCTATATTGTCTCTATAAGGAGCTCTCTTTCACTGAATAATTTACATTTACTTGTTACATTTTGGTGACCGGGTTAAGCCCACTGGGCCCCGGAGGTCCCTTTTCAAGGGGCGACCCGGGAAATTACATAACACGAGAGACAAATACAGTGTTAGTTCAGTTTACAGGAATCACAACAACACAGTTATGGTGACAGGACAGAAGCATAGCAGTCCAAGTGGAATCAATAGGTTGATCAGCAGTGGTAACATTGTACAAATATCAGCAGTGTGGCATACAGTTTAAACAGTGGTGGAGGAATAGGACCTGGTAAGTCATTTATGTCCTGGTTCCTGCCAGGGGCTGATGCAACAGCAGGAACTAGAGACCAATAGGTGGGCCTTAAGCCTAGTGTGGAAGTTTTTGATAGTGGGGGCTTCCTGCACCCCAGGAGGGAGCTGGTTCCACAGTGTGGGAGCAGTGAGGGCAAATGACATACCGCCAGCCTTAGTTCTAACCCTGGGGACATCAAGGAGAGTTCGTCCAGTTGTGCGGAGGTGTCGGTGGTTGGCCTTCACAGCAGAGGCCAGAGAGGCTGGCGGGGGGGTCGGGACGACTAACCCGTAGGCTAGACAGAGCAGGGGGTATTGGAGGCGCATTTTCAGTGAGGGCAAGTTTAGGAAGGATAGGGAGTGGCAGTGGTGATCCCTAGGGTTGGCCAGGGAGGCGAAACGAGCCACCTTGTTGCAAAGTACATGAAGTCTGTTCCTCTCCAGCTTTCCCAGTTCTTGCACAACTGGGGCAGCATATAATCCCACATTGTTTTTATCTGTGACATAAACATTTGCTGTTGCATATGATGTTATATTACTGCAAGTTACTTGCAGCTTCATGCCAGCTGATAATGTAGCCCTAAACATTTGTTTTATATATATCTCACACACACACACACACACACACACACGTTAGTAAATGCAGTAAGGACTACAGATGGCACTAGGCTACTGTGTGTCTTACCTGCAAACTCATTGAAATGATTCCCAATATCAAATGCCTGGTAATTGTATCCTGAATATTCATAGTCAATGAAGTGCACATCCTCTATATAAAGAACACAAAACAGAGCACATGAGAATACTTGCAACCAACATCTGCACCCACCTGTCCCCAACCATCCTCCAGTATCTCCCTCAATTATTTAACCATATCTACCTGTGCTAGTGTTTATGCAGCTCTATATAACAAACTTGGGATAAGGCTGTGTATTTTGGGATACAGAAAGTTCAGAATGGTGAATTTCAGTTTAACATTTGCTACCAGTTACTTCTGCAGTCACGTGGTGCCAAACCATTTTAAAAGGTGTATCAACATCAATTTTTTTTCCCTTAAAAAGCGAATGAAACAACTGTAGAAACCCCCAAAGACTTTGCTACATGCAATAGCTGATTAATGTTCTTAGTCACTCCTCACTGGTAATCTACAACTGTATTCCAGTTTCTCTTATGACATACTGTTGATAGTAAAGGGAAATTCATACCTGCTTGTTGTATTTTCCCTATTATTATTATTATTGAGTCCTGATGTATGCTTATAGATTAGAAATCCTGACACTGGGTATTACTGCATTTTAATAATTTGGACTCGAAGAAATAATCCCTGAATTACATAATTACCCAGTGCACAGTAATTTAGTTCATAGTCTTTCCAAGTAGTCAAATTCACCAATGCAAATACACTACTACAATAATAAAATATGAAATGTAGCAATAGTACAAAACCTAAAAATATCTTGAATAGGGCATTTTGAAAAAATTTTCCACGTTTATAATCTAATAAATTAATGTAGAACATTTATGGTATTAAAATATGTTCTGAAATTATTCTTTTTTTTTTTTTACTGTGAGAAGTATCAGTCAATCAGACATCACACCGTCTTCAGGTTGAAATTTACAGACATAAAGCAGAAACTTATAAAAAGGAAAATATGTTGAGTATGGATAAATGATAGTTTTCCATTTAATACAATGCAGGCTAGCTGACACTCAATACAGATGCAGTGTTTTCAACAAAAATTCAGGGATGAGAGAATCTTGGTTTGCTGGCCAAGGCACCTAGCTTCACCTGTGCTCTTTCCTTCTAAGACTGCTTGAAAGGCAGAGTAGAGAAACTTACCAGAGCAAGGGAAAAGGATTAAGACTTATTTTGGCTAAGCAGATTTACTGTGTGGTGTTGTTTTTATTTTTTACTCACAGGGATTGCTACTGTTTGTTGCTAACATTTCATTGTTTTATTTTTCTCTGTAGCAAAGTGTTTCTTACAGCGTATATCTTCTCTGAAATTATTACAGGTGGCGTTTTACAGTTTGATCTAACATTAGGATAAGCTTTCAGGGTCACTGCATTTGTTGTTGACTGATTGTTTCTGCTCTTACCTCCTTGTCCTTTCGTCCGTGGTTCTTTTTCGGCAGGGGAAGGGCCCAGCCACCCACCCCCATCCCCAACCACCCCACGCTACACTCCTTTTATAGGGTACCACAGTGTGACATTTCCTGTGGCAGAGCAGGAAGGGGTGGATCAGTGGGGCCTCCACAAGGTGAGCTCATTTACAGGGGCACTAGTAATTTAACTTGTTATAACAAGTTAAACAAAACACAATCAAACCATTACTTGCATTTTTTCCTTCTAATTACTCTGACTAGGTTATAAACCCAGCAACTTATCTGGAATGGATATCATTAACTGCAGGTACTGTGGAACAATTTTCAGAAGGACAGTCTTACAGGATTTAGAACACTGTCCTACATGCTGGGCCTTTGGAGATCTTAGGGCTCAGCTCCGGGCAGCATGGGCAGAGATTGCACGCCTCAAATTTCATATTCAAGAGGAAATACATTACAAGAACCACCCGCCATTTCCCCAGCATCCAACAGAAAAACCTTGACCGCAGAGGGTAGTTGGTCCAGGAGGTTGGCAGGTGGTTAGGAGGGGCAAATCGGTGCCCCATCACTCTCTGCTCTCCAACACATTACCTCCAAAACCATATAAACACTACAAACAGGTATCTGCCTCTATCTCTGAAATCAAACAAAGAGGCAGAAGACACTGCAAAGCAGGACACTGCAGCTAGGACCTAGCACAACAAAACTCACCCAAATCAGGAACCAAAACAAAGAAAGCAAAAGGAAATCCAAAAATTTCTGATCATAGGAGACTCCATGATTCAGGAGTTGATACCCACCTCCAGCCAGGGGTAATGGTCAGATGTCTCCCTGGTACATCAGCATGGAGAGACACTGACTGCATTGCTAAAATTGTTCACAAAGCAGGAGAAAACATTGATGTCCTAGTACACATAGGGACTAATGATCTCGCCAGCCAGTCTGTTGTGGAGACCAAGGAACACCTGACCAGGCTGGGTGACAAACTATCATCTATTTCGTCCAGCATCTCCTTCTGTGAGATTCTGCCAGTCTGGGAGAGGGGAGCAGATGGACGGAAGGTCAGAGAAGGGGAGATAGGGGAGCTAAACACGTGGCTCAAGGGCTGGTGCCAGGAAAAAGGACACAGATTTGTAGGGAACTGGCAACAGTTCTGGGAGCGAAAGTTCTTTAAATTTGATGGACTGCATCTGACTAAGGAGGGAGTCAGTGCATTGGGGCAGAAGTTTGACGTCTTTGCAGAATATTTAAACTAGCAAATGGGGAGAGGGGTGCAGCACTCCATCCGTCAAATGGGAAGAACATCCCTCCCCCCTCAGCTAGTGGTCAAACAGGGATTCAGCATGTTTGCAGTTCATTTGCATCACCAGGTAAGAAAAAAGGTTTGTCTCCCCGTACGACGCGCAGGGGTAATGCCAAACCTCACCCAACAACTAACACACAAAAATCTGGCCAATGGAAAATCATGTACACAATGCTCACAGCCTGGGAAATAAGATCCCAGACTTGCAGGCAATAATGTCAGAGGCTAAACTGGACATAGTAGCATTACTGAGCGTGGTTTACCAGTAACCACACTTGGGAAAATTCAGTACCTGGCTATGTATTGTTCAGAAGAGACCGAGGTGCAAAAAGGGGAGTGGCCCTGTATGTCAATGAAAATATCAAAGCTACAGAAATTCAGAATACACATGAGGAGCCAGAAGAACTGTGGGTCACCCTGGAAACAGGAAATGGGACAGCCATAAGAACTGGGACTGTCTACAGGCCCCCAGACCAGGGGGAGGACACAGACACATTACTGTTTGAAGATATACAAAACATGACAGCTAAAGGGGAGGTTCCGATAATGGGAGACGTCAACATGCCGGATACAGATTGGTCAATACCAGCAGGAACATCTGCCAGAACTAGACACATAGTGGATTCCCTGCAGGGGGAGGGCCTCAAACAACTGGTACAGTAACCCACAAGAGACAGGGCTATCCTAGATCTAGTACTGACTAACAAGGAAGGGATCACAGATCTCCAGGTGGAAGGTCACCTGGGGGTCAATGACCATCACATGGTATGGTTCAATTTGGCTACTATATCTAAATCATCCCATTCCAAGGCAAAAATATGGGACTGAGGAACTGACTTTGATAAGATGGCCAACAGAGTTAAGCTAGCCCTGGCAAAAAGAAACACAGGTGAGGGGGGACAGGCAAAGTGGGCAAGCATTAAGGATGCAATACTTGAAGCAACATCCCATTGTGTTAGACAGAAAAGGAAGTGCAAAAGAAGAAGGAAACCACTTTGGTTCTCAAATACAGTAGCAGAAAAGGTCAGAGCCAAAAGGCTGGCCTTCAGGAAATATAAGGGAACACAGCGGGATGAAGATAGGGAGGCATACCAAACTGCCCTAGGGAAGCAGGGAAGGCAGTAAGGCAGGTAAAGTCCCAAATTGAGGAAACACTAGCACGAACAGTAAAAGAAGGTGACAAGACTTTCTATAGATACATTAGTGAAAGGAGAAAGTCCAGAAGGGGTATTGCTAAGCTTAATGGAGAAAAGGGAGCATGTGAGGAGGAGGACCCTGTAAAGCATCTTTCCTAAATAGATACTTTTGCTCAGTATTTACTGAAGAGAAGGTGGGGCAGGGCCCACAGCTCAGCATCATGGACACAGGGGGGAGAGAGGTGAGCACTACTCCCTTCACAAAAGAAAAGGTCCTACAAGAGCTAAGCTCAGGGTGGATAAGGCAATGGGACCTGATGGCATACATCCCAGGGTACTTAAGGAGCTAAAGGTGGAACTAGCAGAGCCATTATCAGAACTGTTTGGTGAGACTCTGAGCACAGGAGAGGTCCCAGAAGACTGGAGAAGGGCTCATGTGATCCCGCTCCACAAGAGTGGTAGCAGGGAGGAGGCGGGAAACTACAGACCAGTCAGTCTTACCTCAGTAGTAGGCAAGATTATGGAGGCACTCCTTAAGGAAAGGATAGTGCAACACCTGGAATCCATAGGGGCACAGGATCCAAGACAGCATGGGTTTACAAAAGGAAGGTCCTGTCAAACTAATCTCATAGATTTCTTTGACTGGGTAACCAGAGTGGTGGACCAAGGGGAGCAGTTGATGTCGCTACCTGGACTTCAGCAAAGCTTTGACACTGTTCCACATAGAAGATTGATAAATAAGCTGGTAGGCTCGGGTGGGTCAGAAGTTGGTCAACTGGGTGGCAAACTGGTTGACGGGCAGAAAACAGAGAGTGGTGGTAAATGGTATACAGTCAGAAGAGATGCAAGTCACAAGTGGGGTACCTCAGGGATCAGTCCTGGGGCCAGTCTTCTTTAACATCTTCATTAGTGACCTTGCAGATGGACTAGAGGGTAAGGCTTGTCTGTTTGCAGATGACACCAAGATCTGCAACAGAGTAGATGATCCAGATGGGGTGGGCAGAATGAGAAGAGATCTGGATAAACTAGCAAAATGGTCAGAAGAGTGGCAACTGGGATTTAATGCAAAGAAGTGCAAAATCATGCACATAGGGAAGAGAAACCCTGAAGCCACCTATAGGCTGGGAGGGGAGTTGCTAGCAGTCACAAAGGAAGATAGAGACTTAGGCATCATCATCACTGATGACCTGAAATCATCCAAGCATTCCTCTAAAGCAGTAGGTAAGGCTAAGGGGGTGTTAGGGTGTATTACTAGGGGTATCACAAGTCGTAAGAGGGAGGTAATAATCCCTCTTTACAAGACACTGGTTAGGCCCCATCTGGAGTACTGCGTGCAGTATTGGAGGCCACACCTTCACAAGGACATTAACCAAATTGAGGCAGTCCAGAGAAGGGCAACCAAAATGGTGCAGGGACTGCATCAGAAGACATATGAGGACAGATTAACAGAGCTCAATATGTATACCCTTGAGCAAAGGAGGGAGAGAGGTGATAGGGTCAAGGCATTCAAACACCTTAAGGGCATTAACAAGGTGAAAGAGTCTAACATGTTTAAATATAAGAAAAATTGCAGGACAAGAGGACACAGCATGATATTGGGGGGGGCGATTAAGGGGGAATGTGAGGAAATACTTTTTCACAGAAAGAGTGGTGGATGCATGGAATGGCTTACCACAAGAAGTGGTGGCTATGAATACAGTGCAGGGCTTCAAACAGGCATGGAATAGGCATAAGGGAGCACTACAAATGACTATGAATAGATAGGCCACTGACAGAGCAAAGGCCGATGGCACATTTATAAGGTAGAAAAACAAATGGGCAGACTAGATGGGCCTTGCGGTCCTTATCTGCCATCAACTTCTATGTTTCTATGTTACTGAATGTTCATCACTGAAACAACAGCAGTATTCAAAGGTTGTAGGCCACATCAAAAGACCTGGAAACGGTCTAAAGTTTTATGCAAGTGCAAAATAGTTACTGTCACTGCACATACAAAGATAACCTGCCACCATATAAAGGCTTTACGGCCTATCTAGTCTGCTCGAGTATGCGTCTGCACTGTTTACAGGGGGAACTGCCCCCCCCCCAGTTTCCCTTCTGACCTCCTTAGAGAATTTCCCACTCCTGCACATACCCCGACCCCTTCACCCTGTTCCACTCTTGAAGCTGTCCAGTTTTTAAGGATACCACCACCTCTGGCAGCTCATTCCACTTGGCCACCACCCTCTCAGTGAAAAAAAAAGCATCTCCCTCCTGAATCCTCCCCCCCAAAGAAAAAGCAGCAGTACAGTGCCCATTAGTGGTCTTGCTCCCACTACGGCTAAATACACCCTCAGTTTTCACACTGATCATGTCCTCCTCTCCCTTCTTTCCTCAAGAGATACATGCCGAGCCCCAGATTTATCCTCATAGAGCTGCCCTTCTGGCCCTGGATCATCCTGTCTGCCCTTCCGCGACCATCTCCAGCAAGTTGATATAATTCTTAAAAATATGGGCTCCAATACTGCACAGTGGACTTCAGGTGCAGCCTTACCAGTGACCTACAGAGCAACAGAATAACCTCTGCCTTCCTGGTGGCAATTCCCTTGGCTATGCTGCCTAGCATTCAATTTGCTTTGGCTGCTGCTCTCCTGCAATGTGCTGTGTGTTTAAGGTCACTTGTGATTATTACTCCCAGGTCCTTTTCTTCCTCTGATCTGGTTACCTGCACACCACCCAACCAATATTTGGACCCTATGTTTTTCGTTTCCAAGTGCATAACTTGACACTTTTTAGTGCTGAACCGCAGCTGCCAAATTCCATACCATTTTTCTAGCCTAGCCAGGTCTTCCTCCTCCATGTCCACCCTCCCACAGAGCTTCGTGCTGTCTGCGAAAAGGCAGATTTTACCCCAGATCCCATCCATGATGTTACTTGCAAGGGTTAAAGGAAAACGTTCACCTAGAATCTGACCCCACCTCAGCGTAAAGTAGGGTCCGATTAGCATTTTCACAGAAAGAACTTTTGTACTTACTCAGAGTCTGTGAAGTAATTTAGCTTTTATCTGGTTGATCCTGCCATCCCTCCTGCCAGCAGCATGAATCTAAGCACCCCCAGTGGCGCATCCAAAACCTCCTGCAGCAGTCCTGAGAATGATGTACGAGATGGGCAGCAACCACAGCAGCGTGCATAGGGTTATTATGTGGACGAAGCTGTTAATTGCTCCAGTTTTCAATGTACATGTTCCAGTGCTGCCAGTCTATTCCTGGTCTTGGTATAGCACCTGGACAAGTACACTGCAAACCAGAGCTACTAACAGTTCTGTCTATACAGTAACCCTATGCACACTCACGCGTCATTCTCGACACAGCTGCGAGAGGTTGTGGTTGTGCAGCTAGGGGCACTTAATATTTAACACTGACAGAAAAAAAATGGCCAAACAGTTAATTATCCCAGTGTTAAAATATGGCAAACATACACAGAAATGCCAATAAAACACTTTTGGCTAGGTTAGATAAAACTTCTTTTCGAGTGGCTAGATACGTATTAAAGGGGAATTATCGTACTCATCATTGTTCATTGTCAAGTAAACTAAATTGGCTGCCTTTGGACTCAAATTATACTTGTCAATGGTTAATTTTAATTCAGTAAATGAAATATTGTTGTTCGGACCATTCAATTTCAAGACTGCTGTTTCCAGTGGATCAATATACAAAAAGGGTATTAACTAGGTCGATACATTTGAACAAGATTACTGTGAAAAAAATCACGAAATACATACGGGGATTGGACTCTAATTCATCAAGCAGCTGCTATCTGGAATTCTCTTTTTCCTGATGTAAGGGAAATTGTAAATCATTCTACATTAATTCATACCATAACAAATCTGAAGGTCCATATCTGCACTTGTTAAATTATTCTTAACGAGCTGTAAAGTTCAATATGTCCTGTATTTTTATATGGATTAGAAGAAAAAATTACTCACCTTAGTAATGTTGTTTCTTCTAATGGAGTCTTGCTACATTATGACAGATGCAGTTTGTCCCACCATTAGAACTGCTCCGGAGGTGAAAGTTAACTTCCATGCAGAGCATGGAACTTAGAGCGCGAGCTCGGTTAGAGAAGCTCTGTTAGGGTGGTTTCAAACCGAAACCGTCAGATCTTTACAAGCAAAACTCACTAAGGCTCTGTGTGGAAGCTGCAACCTACACTAGCCAACTGGCTACTAAAATATTCACACATTTTCCTGGTCCCAACACCAAGACTCAAGTCAGGGGACCAGAAAAATAAGATAAAATAACTAAATAAAGCACAACACCCAAACATAAAAGGGGGCATCAATAAGTGCCAACAGCGGACTGCCCACCCCATACCCGAAGTAGAAGTTCTGAGAGGGGCAGGCTGGGGGGGAGGTCATAATATAGCAAGACTCCATTAGAAGAAACAACATTACTAAGGTGAGTAATTTTTTCTTCAAACAACATGAAGTCTTGCTATATTATGACAGATGCAGACTACACAGCAGTACCTCCATGGAGGAGGGACAGAACCTACTTAGGAATAGGCTCTGAAGCACGGCTAGTAAACCGAGCATCCTCCTGGCCTGGATATCCAGGGAGTAATGCTTGGTGAAAGTGTGTACTGTTTTCCAAGTAGCTGCTTGACATATCTCCAAGATAGGGATGTCTCTAGCAGCAGCTAGAGATGCAGCTGTACCTCTGGTAGAGTGAGCCCTCAGGCCTGAGGGGGGAACCTTACCCAGTTTTTGATACCAAAATGGATACAAGAGACGATCCACCTGGCAATGGATCTCTTAGTGCAGGTCTCCCTTTCCCAACCTCACCATAAGTGAGAAATAGTTGGAGGGAGTCAAACCTGTGACCCTTGGTACGCTCTATGTAGTAACTTAGGGCCCTCTTAACATCTAAGCTGTGCAGCCTCCTCTCACCAGAGGAGGAATGGTCAGTGAAGAACACTGGAAGTGAAATAGATTGGTTAAGGTGGAAATCCGAAACCACCTTAGGCAAAAACTTCCTGTTAGTCCTGAGGACTACCTTATCCCTGTGAAAGGAAATAAAGTCAGTCTCCACTGATAAAGCCTGTAACTCACTTATGCGCCTGGCAGAAGTGATGGCTACTAGAAATACAGTTTTCCAAGTCAAATACTTAAGCTCTGCCGAAGAGAGAGGCTCAAAGGGGTTGCATCAGCTGAGCAATGCAAACATTAAGATCCCAAGCAGGGCAGGGTCCCTGAATGGAGGATTGGTATGAAGCAATCCTAAAAACTTGGAAAATACAGGGTGAGCAGAAAGAAGAGGCTTCCCTGCTGAAATGAAAGCAGAGACAGCTGCCAAGTGCACTTTCAGGGTAGCTGGTCTCAGTCCCAAAGAATTAAGATGGACCATATAATCCAATACAGTGGGTAAATCAGCAGATTCCAGGGAAATATGCTTCCCAGAACACCATATGGAAAACTTTTTCCACTTGGAGTTATAGGTAGCCCTGGTGGAAGGCTTCCTAGCAGCTTTCAAGATTTCGAGAACACTTTGAGAAAGTTGCAGATCAGCAAACTCTAACTGCTCAAGAGCCAGGCCTTGAGGTTGAGGGATTTGAGATTTGGATACCAAACTCTCCCCTGAGCACAGGTTAACAGATTGTGGTTCCTGGGGAGACACAGGGGAAGATGGACTGCTAAGGACAGAAGGAGTGGGTACCAGGGCTGCCTGGCCCAGTCTGGAGCAATCAGGATCATCTTGCAGGGCTGAGACCTGATTTTGACTAGTACCTTGAACAGGAGAGGGAAGGGGGTAAAGGCATAGAGGAACTTCCCTTCCCAATCGAGGAGAAAGGCATCCAGGGGGACTGAGCCCAACACTGGGGGCCTGCAACAAAAAGTGGAAGTTGATGATTGTCTGGGGCTGCAAAAGATCTATCTGAGGAGTGCCCCATCTGGCAAAACTATCCCCAGAACTAGGGGATCCAGTGACCATTCGTGATGGCCCTGGGAAATCCTGCTGAGAGCATCTGCCAGGACATTGTCCTTGCCTGGGAGGTGAACTGCTGAGGGAAGTGTTCAGGAATAAGCCAGAGACCACAACTTCTATCGCCTCGTGCACAAGGCCGAAGACCGAGCGACCCATTGTTTGTTGATGTACCACATTGTAGTGGTGTTGTCTGTTCTGACCTGTACCACCTTGTTCTGAACAGATGCAGAAAAAACCTGAAGTGCTAGAAAAACAGCTCTGAGTTCCAACAGATTGATGTGGAGCAGAGATTCCTGAGGGGACCATAACCCCTGGGTGGAGAGGTCGCTCATGTGAGCTCCCCATCCCAAGAGGGACGCATCTGTAGTAAGGGTCAAGGAGTGGGACAGAGGGATGAAAGGCACCCCTTGTCTCAGATTGCTCTGATCCTGCCACCACTGAAGTGCCTGGATCAGGGTTCGAGTCACTGGGATTAACTTGGATAGGGGATCTCTTCTTTGAGACCAGAAAGCTCTCAAATGGAACTGAATGTCCCTCATCTGAAATCTTGCTCCTTGCACTACAGCTGTGGAAGCAGCCATGTGTCCCAGGAGCTGCAGGAAATGCCTTGCTGGTCAAGAGACCTGCAGAGTGAAGGACGAGGCCAGGGCCACCAAGGTCATTACCCTTTCCAGGGGAAGGAAGGAAGGCTCTGGCCTGCTTTGTGTCCAGTTCTGCGCCTATAAAGGTGAGTACCTGGACAGGTTCCAAAACTGACTTTGGAAGACTGAGAAGAAAGCCCAGAGAGGTAAGCAGCTGCTGGGTAACTAGCAGGTGTGATTTGACCTGGTCTGGAAACTGACCCACAATGAGCCAGTCATCCAGGTAGGGAAAAATGGCAATCTTTTGCCTTCTTAGATGAGCAACTGCTACTGCCAGACATTTTGTGAACAGCCTTGGGGCAGAGGTAAGGCCGAAGGGCATTGCTCTGAACTGATAATGGCCTGAGGGCAGTTCGAATCTGAGGTACTTTCAATGGGAGCTTCTGATAAGAACATGGAATTAGGCATCCTTGAGGTCCAGGGAAGCTAGCCAGTCCCCTGGCCTTAGGGAGGGTAAAATCATTCCCAGAGTCACCATTTTGAATTTTGGTTTTAAAAGGTGCTTGTTCAGATATCTTAGATCCAGGATAGGCCGCCACTCTCCTGTCTTTTTTGGGGTAAGGAAGTACGTGGAGTACAGACCCTTGCCCTGGTGTTGGGGGGAGAAACCCTTTCTACAGCATTGAGAGCCAGGAGGGTTGAGACTTCTGTTTCCAAAGCAAGAGTCTCTAAAGGGTTTGCAGGTGGAAAAGATCTGGCTCTCATCTTTGGAATTTTTTTGAAGCCGAGAACCAGACCCTGGCTCACTACTTCCAGGACCCACCTGTCTGATGTTAAAGACTCCCAGTCCTGGATGAAGTAAGCCAGCCTGCCCCCTACAGGTAATGGAGAGCCAACCCTGGGCATCCCATCAGGGTGCCTGTTTGGCAGGGGCTTTAGGCTGAGGGGTGGGAGCATGCCTGCTCGTACCCCGTCTGCCTCTCCCTCTGAAGAACCCCCTCTGAGCATAGGCTGAAGAGGAGGCCTGGGTCTGGTGAAAAGGCCTGCCCCTACCCCTGGGGGGCTGCCTCTGAGGAGTGGCTTGCCGTTCCTTGGCTTGTGCACTCCTATAAGTGGTTCTATATTCATCCATTTTCTTCATATAATTCTCTGTCTGCTCCCCAGAGAATTTCCCACCACAGGAAAATCCATAGCCTTAGACTGGGTATCCTGTGACAAAGTAGTACACCTGAGCCAGGCCAATCTACGAAAAGCCACAGATGTAGCCATGACTCTAGAGAACATCATTAGAATCCACTGCAGCAAGGAATTGCACTTTAGATGCCTCAATACCATCAAGAGCCACCTGCTCCAGCTCCTTTGCAAGCTGGCCAGGGACCTGTTTGGCTAAGGCCATGACAGTATCCCAGCTAGATTTCTGGTATCTTGCAACATAAGCCATATAGTTTGCTTGTCTGAGTCCCAAAGATGCTGCCATGTATTGTTTTTTGGCCATGGCGTCAATCTTCCTGAAGTCCTTGTCAGGAGGATGTGAAGCCAGGGGAATATTAGCTTTATCACAGGCTGCAGCCTGAACTACCCCAACATGACTGCATTGCTGTGAAAGAAAATCTGTATCAGGGCCTGACAAAGTGTACCTCCTGTCCATCTTTTTATCTACAGGAGGCACAGAATTAGAAGCTTTTAAAATTTTTATTGTTTGTTTCCTGAAAGATTTATGTAAAGGGATGGACAATCTCCTGGACTCTGGGATATCCATCATCTCTACATAGTCAGGCTCCTCTTGCTCATCCAAAGCCTCCTCTAAAGGAAGCTGGAGGGTCTCAGCAACTTTTTTATAAAACAAAAAATGAGAAGGGACTCAGAAAGCATAGGGGAGATTCACCTAAAGGTCTGTCTGGGAGATGTCCGGTTCAATGGGCACATCCAGACTTTCAAAGTCACATTCACACTGATCATAATCATCCTCCCCTCCTCTGGTTCATAAAACTCTTCTATATCATATTCTTGAACCAGTGGAACCGAATCGAACTGACCTTTGCCAGATAGTGGCGTTCGGAGGAACCGGGACAGTGACTGGACAATCTGTATTGCCCTGGCTATCTCTGCAGCAGTTGGAGAAGGAATTTTGGACTCCACACCTGCTGACTTTCTAGTTCTCTTGCTGGAACTGGCTCCTCAGAGTCAGCTTTACGTTGCCGAGGAAGTCTGGCCCTGGTCAGAGGCACTCCCTCGGTTCGGCTGGCACCGAACTGGGCCGGCCATCGGGTCAGTGGACTTTTTGGCCTCTCGTTCCCTGAGCCTACCAACTCTCTTATCTAGGGTGGCTGCAGGGAAATTCTTGCAAATCTGCCAGTCTGCATTGAGGTGGTCAAACCCCAGACAATAAACACATGTGGTGTGTGGGTCAGCCTTGGCAAAGGCTTCCCCACAGACACTACAGTGTTGAAACCCAGTGGGCCGGTTTTCTTTTGGGTTTCTCAGACATAATGCCAGCCTAACAAAAACTTGCCCTTTTGATGGCTGTGCCAGGCAGAGACTTATCGGTTCCCAACCGTGTCATCGGTCGTGGAAAACCGTAATGAACTGCTTTTAGAACCGATAAGAACTGAACCTAAGACTCAACAAGCCTTAAAAGGCTTCAAAACCAAGTTTAAATACAATTCAATCGGTTCAAACGATAAACATTTACAAGTTCCACACAGAAAACCTATCTATTACTTACAATACCATAGACAGAGCTTGAACCGATCGGTTTGCGGTTAAAATAAATAATATCGCGGTTAAATTCAACCGAGAAAAGACGCTTTAAACCGAGGAAATGAACCGAGCAGCAGGAGGAATCTCGGGAGCGACTGTTCAGTGAGGCGGAGTAAAGAATCTGACAGTTTCGGTTTGAAACCACCCTAACAGAGCTTCTCTAACCGAGCTCGCGCTCTAAGTTCCATGCTCTGCATGGAAGTTAACTCTCTCACCTCCGGAGCAGTTCTAATGGTGGGACAAACTGCATCTGTCATAATATAGCAAGACTTCATGTTGTTTGAAAGGAGTATTTCTTTCGATGTAAGGGAAACTGTAATCATTCCACAATTATTTATGTCAGGAAAAAACCTGAAGGTCCATATTTGTACTTGTTAAATACTGATCTCAATAAGTTGTACAATTTGATGTGTCCCATATTTTTATATGGGTTAGAATGGAGTAGCTTTTTTTTTTTTTTTTTTTTAACATTTATATTTCATGTTTTGTGTTCTGTAAATGTTATACTTGAAAATCTGCATGTTTATTTTCATGGTATTGTCCTGAATTCAGATTTATTAATCTGGTAACTTGTGACTTAGAGGATTTACAGGTCTGTCTTGTAAACTGGACTTTTGTCCAAATTACATGTATTAACTGTATAAAAATAATTTTTTACCTACCTTTACCTTAAGATTCAAAAATGCCAGTGGGAGGGACAGCAGGATCAACCAGATTAAAAACAACATTATTTCACAGACTCTTAAAGGGACACTGTCAACCTGTTTTCCATCATATATTATTTCTAGTGAAAAACCTACATTTTATGATTGCTTACCTTCTCTAAAATTCACTGATATTGCTGGGTTTTTTTGTCCGTCTCCTTGTTTAGTAGAACTAAAATAATGCATACTAATGTATATTTATAAGCAACTTTGTTTTGTTTACAATCCTGGATCTGTTCTTACTGAATATGTCCTGAACATTACAAATGCATTTAAATAGTGCAGTCACTCATGACGCAACACCCTCCTAAACTCCCACTGCAGCATGAGGGGCTAGACTGTGTTGTGGTTGTTACCAAGTCCAGGAAAGATACAGTTGGAGTTAATCAAGGAATGTAAATAAACCTGTTTTTGGTGGTAACACCAGTATGGTGGTCAGTCTGTATTTCACTTTTTTAAAGAAACAAAAATGAGAATTAAACTACCAGTTACATGTGCAAACTTTACAGAATGTTGGCAATCATAAAATGTGTTTTTTAAACTAGAGACAATTCGACACCCAAGAGGGTTGACAGTGTTCCTTTAAGTATAAAAGTTATTTTTGCAAAAATGTTAATCGGACCCTACCTCACACTAAGGTGGTGTCAGGATTCCAGATGGACATTTCATGGGACCCCACTGGTCAAAGGCCTCGCTTCTCAGAAGACTCCCCTGACTACCACCTTTTAGTTTCTGCCCTGCAACCACCTTCAGACCGATCCCGCAAACCTAGTCCCCACCACCAGGTCTTCCAGCTTCCTGACCAGTCTTTCTATGAGGCACAGAGTCGAAGGCCTTGCTGAAGTCCAGATATAAGACATCAACCGCATAACCCTTATCCACTGTCCAAGTGATCCAACTGAAAAAGTCAAGTAGGTTAGTTTGGCAGGACCTCTCCAACACATCATCATGCTGCCTCATATCCTGGAGCACATTTTCTGACAGAAAACAGACCAGCCTCTCTCTCTCTCTGTATGGTCTCCATTACCTTACCCACTACAGAGGTCAGGCAGATTGTCCTGTAGCTCCCTGGTTCATCCCTTGGCCCACTTTCATAGACAGGCAGCACGTGTGCCATTCTCCAGTCCTGGGGCATGTTTCCAGACTCCCGAGAAACAAACAGATCTACCAGGAGACCCACCAGAAAATCCGCCAGTTCTCTTGGGACCCTCGGATGCATGCAATCTGATCCTGGTGATCTGTCCACCTTTAGAGCCCTTAAGCACCTTGTCAGTTAGTACTGTGCTGTCTGTGACCCCCCCATGCCCCAGCAGCACCCTTGTAGTATTGGTCCATCTTTCTACCCAGTGAAGACAAACAGAAATACTTCTTAAGCATCTCTGCTTTTTCTTCACTACCCTCTGCCCAACCTCCCCATCTATTTTAACCTGACAATCTCCTCCTTTGTGCTCCATTTCTCCCTTATATATGGGGATATTTTCACCCACTTTATCCCCATGCCAGCTGTACTTTTCTTGCAGCCTTTGACTCTCTTACCACCCCACTTGCCTTCCTTGATTTAACGGAACAGTCCACCCTCTCCTGAGTATGCCTGTGCTTTCTGAAGACTGCCCATTTGTTCTCTATGGCTTTTGCCACCTCCTTGCCGAATGAGCTGAGCTTTTTATCCTTAGCTTTCCTACTTTTGATTTTGGAAAACTCATAAGTGGCCTCCATCAGTCCCTTCTTTATTATGGCCCATTCTTGTTCCACAACCTTCTCCACTCTGATCACAGCAATGCGACCTTTTCAGAACTTCTCCAATCCTACTGAAGTCAGCCGTCAAAGTCCAAGACCCTCATCTTAATACTGAGTTACCCTGTGCCCATGACCAGGAAAAAAAACACACCGTGTGGTAGTCACTACCTGCAAGCAGCGCATTTCACCTTATCCTAAACATGATGTCCACAGCTGGACAGGACCAGGTCCAGGACCAGGACAGCCCTCTTACTACTGGGCTCCAGGACACCTTGAGTCAGGAAACCACTCCACAATACATCCATCAGTACTTGTTCCCGTGTGCAGGAATTATCCAGTTCACCCCAGGTAGACTGAAATCCCACACAATTAATACTACCCCGGACATATCCATGATTTGGGCTCCAATACCCTGTCCAATTCCTCATCCTGGGAAGGTGGTCTGCAGATCACTCCCATCCTTAGGTTTCCTCCCTTTAGTGGATTTTACCAGTACCCACAATGCTTCAGTCTTACCTTCCACCTCTTCCTCTCTTGTACAAGGTATCCCCTCATTCATATATACAGCCACCCCCTTCCCATTCCATCCCTCTATGCTTTCTGTACATTTTATACCCAGAACCTGCTAGATCCCAGTCGTGGTTTTGTGTAGCCCAAGTCTCTGATGGCCGCTATGTCCACCTCTCCCTCAGCCAACAATGACTGTAATCCTGCAACCCTGTTCCCCAGACTTAAGGCATTTGGAGACGCTACCGTCCAATGTGACTCTGGACCCCCACCCCACTCCTGACCTGTCCTCTTCCACCTATCTCTTCCCTTGGAAGACACAAAGGGTCTAGTCTGCACAGGAAATGGCAAGTGATTTTGTGCATGAGCTTCAATACAACAGTTGGTAAGCACATGGCATCATCAGGCTATGGAAAACTTCATGGTCATTTAACCCTAATTACTGGATATTAGTCATAGTATTTGCTGACTTTCTGAATAATTTATTTCTTGCAGGCAGCAATGTATCTTATGGACTGAGTATTCAGTACCATAGGTGGCTACTCCCCAGCCAACCTGTACAACAGAGTGATGCAAGAGGTAATTATCAGCCAATTGTCTGTTTGTTGCCAGTCTGCCTATGGTGGCTTCAGCTCAAGTTATAACAGCTGGCAAGCCTCACCACAAAACTCTGCCATATGCTCGGGTCAGAAGAGCACAGCCCTGTGGGCAATGAACGTATGAAGCATCCAATCAGCCTTGAAGTGTGAAGTTTCGGGAAGACTCCAAAACTATCTTCAGCAGGAATTTCACATGGAGGTGTAGGACAACCTTGCCCTTGTAAAAAAAAAAAAAAAAAAAGATACAGTGATTCTAAAGATGGAGTCTTGAGCTCACTCACATCTGGCCAAGGTGACGACGACAAGACAAAAAAAAAAAAAAAAAAGACAGCAAGTTACTCACCTGTAACCGTAGTACTAAGTATGCTATATATGGTTCACATCCATACTCTGGCAGTTCCATTGGAACGATTCGATTCACCAGATGTCTTTAAGCTAAGCTCCTCCCAATACGCAGGCGGTATATCCACAACTTCATATCTTGCATGAATTCATATGCCACTTAGCAGAGGACGCCAGGCAGGTTGTGTGGATGTGAATCACACATCAGTCCTACAACTATGCTTACAGGTGAGTGACCAGTTTTTCTAGGGGCGTGGATATGGTGGTTCACTGGCCACTCTATGGCAGACTCCCTGCAGTTCTCCAGGAGGGGACAAGGCATGCACTCCTACTTGGTGACCCGAGACTGGAGAACCGAGGTCCCTAAACCAACATCCCAGCATGACTCAAGGTTGATGTGGTAGTCGGAAATGAAGGCATGTGATGACTTCCAGGAAGCAGCCCTGGAAATTTCCTGGATAGGGACGTCCTGGAAGCAGCAGTATCTCAGGTGGAAAGAGCCCCAAGCCCTATGGGAAAAAAGCAGAGAAGCTTAACAAGTAAATCTGACCAGACTTCACTAGGGAGAAGGATGGACCAGTATCACAAGGGAGCGGGAGGATGGTCAGGGACTGGGAGGGGGAAGCGCAGTACAAACCAAATGGGTATTTAAGGGCTTAAGAACCCAAGAGGTGGACAGAAAACCACGATGGTATGCAACCAAGGCTCCCAAGAGAACGGATGAAGGTTTTGCTGGGTTCCTTGGCAGACCAATTTAGCACTTTCCTAGAGTCAGGAAACATGCCCCTGGACTGAAGAACAGCACATGTGCTGCCTCTCCATGAACGTGGGCTAAAGGACAAACCAGTGAACTACAAACCAGTCAGCCTCACCTCAGTAGTGGGTAAGCTGATGGGAGACCATGCAGAAAGAGAGACTGATCTGTTTTCTGCACTAATATGGGCTGGCTGTGAGGCAGCATGGAGTTGTGTTGAGGCGGTCCTGCCAAACTAGCCTAGATTCTTCAGTTGGAGCTTTAGGACAGTGGACAAGGGCCAGGCAGCCAATGCCCTGTATCTGGATTTCAGCAAAGCCCTTGACTCTGTGTCTCATAGGAGACTGGTCAGCAAGCTGGAAGACCTGGAGGGTGGGGAGCAGGCACGCAGGATGGGTCTGAAGCTAGCTGCAGACAAGAAGCCAAAATATGGTAGTCAGGGGATACTTCTAAGAAGCGAGCCCTTGAGCATCTGGGGTCCCACAGGTCGGTGCTAGGTCCTGTGTTTAAACATCTTCATAAGTGACATCACTGATGGAATTGGGGTAAAACCTGCCTTTTTGCGGACCTTAAGTTTTGGAGGAAGGTGGACACGGAGGAAGAAGACAGGAACTAGGGGAAGACTTGGCTAGGCTAGAAAGGTACCATCCAGCCTATAGCAGAGGTTGATGCAGAATGTGATCCACCTGGCAATCATCCACTTATTGCTAGTCTGCCAGACACAGCTTCAATGCAACTGACAACAGCTGGCAAGCCTGTCCCCAAACTCCAGCCATGCACTCTACCTAACACAAGTGCTCGCCACAATTCCAGGGTAAGGAGCCTGTGGTCAGCCGCCAAAGATGCACCTGTGAAATACACTGGTTAAGTTAATCACCTAGTTAACGTGACACTTCGATATTACCATTGGGAGGAACTTCAGGCTGGTGTGAAGGACGACTGTCACTGTGGAAGACTAAGTAAGGCAGAGCACCTGGACTCCACAATTCTTACAGCTTACATAATGGCCACCAAGAAGGCCAACTTCCATGAAAGGTGTGACATCTCAGACGGGCGTACTGACCTGAAAGGCTCGCCAATGAACACTGCCAAAACCAACTCCAAGTTCCATGGCGGATGTGGAGGTGGTTCAAACACCGTAGAAGACGGATGAAAAAAAGGCAGTCAATCACTTTCTCCTAGGCCACTGTCCGTGTACCAGCCCGCACCCAATAAGTGGAGATGGCTGCCAGGTGCACTTTAACAGACGTCACTCGCAGTCCTAGCTGGGAAAGGTATCAAAAGGTAGTCCAAGATGCTAGCCACAGGGCAGGCAAGAGGATAGAGTCCCTTGCCTGGCACCAAATGGAAAATATCTTCCATTTCAAAGCACAGCATCTATGAGTTGACTCTTTCCTGGAGGCCTCCACAATGTAATGCACATTCTCAGAGAGATCCAAGCCTTGGAAATCTAGCCGCTCAGGAACCAGGCCATAAGGTGCAGGTACAAATGGTCCAGCTGCAGGACCTTCCCCTGGTGTCTGTTCAGCAGATCCAAATGCGAGAGGCGTTCACCACAGAGATCTGCTGCTGAGACGATCTGGGTACCGGAACTGCCATGGCCAGTCAGGAGCTATCAGGATCATCAATGCCTTCTCCTTGCATGCCCTGACCGCCACCTTGTGGATCAATGGAATGAAAGGCAAGGTGCATACACAAGGCTTGAGGGTCCAGAGCCTCAAGAAAGTGTCCCCAGCAGTATACCGGACTGTGGGGGAGCAGTCACAAAACAGCCTCAGTCTGGCATTCTCCCAGGAGGCAAACAAATCCAAAGGCTGCACCCCATCAGGACGATGGTGGCTCACCACCTCGTGCAACATCTCCCTACCCAGCTGAGAGCGTGTGCCAGTTGACTGTTCTCTCCTTCAACATGGATAGCCAGGAGATCTTCACCCAAGCTTAACACGACAGTCTAGGTGCAGGGGGCCTCAAGACACAAGACAACGGAGTGAGTTTTGCCCAGACTGTTCAAGTAGAACACGGTCAAGGTGTTGTCCGTCTGGTCCTACACAACCTGACCCCTGACTAGCGGAGCAAATTCTGTATGAACCAGATGCATTACTCAATGCTCCAGCAGGTTTATGTGGTGGCGGGACTCCCTGGGTGACCAGAACCCATGGGCTCTGCCGTCTCCCTAGGTGCACTCCTCACCCAACACTCATCCATCGAGAGAATAATGGTCGATTCTGGACTGACAAATGGGATTCATTCCTCTAGAGAGTCTGGGATCAACCACCATTGTATGGCACCCCACATCGGCTGGGTCACTGTGACTGGCTGGACCAAGTGGCCTAGATGCTGAGATCACCGATGACACAACTGTCACTGGAGGTGGCGCATCTGCCAGTGGGCCCAACAGACCATTCTAGTACAAGATGCCATGTACCCCAGCAGCCTCAGGAAATCCTAGGCAGGGCACGAGAGCCAAACCTGAAATGATCAGGCAAAGGAGGCAATATCCAGTGCCCGGTTTGCAAGGAGGTGGGCCTTGGCCCACAGGGAGTCTAGTTCTGCCCGGATGAGCTTGCTCACCCGACTTCTGTATCAGTTTGAACTTGTCAAGGCTGACCAACAGGCCCAAGTTTTGGCAAGTCTGGAGAGCCAGATTTCTGGGCCTAAGTGGCCTAGGCATTTGGACCACTGACAGCGCAGCTCCCACTGAAGGTGAGCACCTGCAAGCGGGCCCAGCAGACCACACTGGTGCAGTATGCCATGCACCCCAGCAGCTGTAGGAAATCTTTAGGCAAGGCACAAGAGCCCAACCTGAAATGATCAGGCAAAGGAGGTAATATCCAGTGTCTGATCTGCAGGGAGGTGGGCCTTGACCCACAGCGAGTCTAGTTCTGCCCAGATGAGCTTGCTCACCTTGCTTCTGTATCAGTTTGAACTTATCCAGGTTGACCAACAGGCCCAAGTCTCAGCAGGCCTGGAGAGCCATGTCTGTGGATCTCTCCACGGCCTCTCTGGATGGATCAGCTAACAGCCAGTTGTCCAGGTAGGGGTACACTCAGACCCAGAGGTGCCACAGGTAGGCCACCACCAATGCCATGCATTCGGTGAAGATCCAGGACTCTGAGCAGAGGTCAAAGTGCATCACCCGGGACTGCTACATGACCCCTTCCACTTGGAACCTCAGGTACCGGCGGTGGGGTGGATGGATGGGAATATGGAAAAATGCATCTTGGACATCTAGGGAGCAGAACATACATTCTACTCCACTGACAGGATGCAATCGGACTCACAGTGACTATCCTGGACTTGCGTTTCTGCATGAACTGGTTCAGACTGTGCAGATCCAGTATGGGACATAAACCCCTTCCGTTTGGGATCAGGGAGTACGTGGCCATGTAACTCTAACTAATCAGAGTGTCCGGGACAAGGGTTACTGCCCCTTTTGCAAGAAGCTGAGCAATGTCCTCCCACAGGGTAGACAACGTGTCCTGTGACACTCAGACACTGCAGGCACATGGAAGCAGTAAGGCAGGAGAGCCTCAAAGTCCAGAGGCAATCCTCTGCTCACTACATCCAACACTCACCTGTCCATTGTGACAGTGGACCAAACCGTCAAGAAGTGACGCATGTGACCTCCAATGGGGAGAGCAGACAAGGACAGGACAGATGCAGGGATTACGTCCCAGACATATCACGGGGCAGCTTTAGGTGGGCATCGGCTGCAGTGGCCAGAGAGGCACCACTACCCCTGCCCCCGGACTTGGGGCACCAGGCCTGGTACTGTCCCTGCTGGGGCTGCTGCCAAGGAGGCTGTGACTGAAAGGATCTGTACCTGAAAGCCAGTTTCTTAGTCGTCTTTTTTCTGGCACTTCTGGGATGATGTCACAGAATCTACACTGGTGATGGACTTCTCAATGCAGATGAGATGTCTCTCCACCCCAGGGCTGAACAGGTCAGTGCCCAAGAAAAGGACATCTGAGTTTGCAGCTCAGAGCCTTAAACCACTACGCTGTACTGCCAAAGTTCCAGAGCCGGTCCCAAAACAGCCTCAGCCACAGGGAAGGCTGCCCTTGGGAATTTGTTCTAGTCCCAAATGCCCCTGTGGGGGTACTTGGTTGCCTTTTGAAACAGCTGAAGCAGGACCGACGCAGACTCAAAGATGAGTCAGAGAAGTGCTCCGAAGGAAACAGGACATGCTCGGTAGTGAGCTCACTGATCGAGCCACAGTCGAAGAGGTGAATCCCACACAAGGCCACAGACTTATGATCAGAGTAAGGACTCTTCAAAAATGGCCCTAAACCATTTCTTAATACAGACCTCCCGGGCATTCTCACCTGGGGTGATCTCCACCGACAACCGACCTAGCAAGCCAGTAGCCAAACAAGCCTCCTTTGTCGGAGTGCCAGCTTCTGCTGCAGTGGTGGAAGTTCCACCATAAGCAGTTGTGTGTGTGTGTGTGTGTGTGTTGTGGGGGGCATGTGTATGCTGTGGATTGCCGGGATATCACAGGCGGTGGCCAGATGACCAAAGGACCAGAGGGCCCACTGTTACATCTTGCGGCGGTGCCTCTCTTCACTCAAGGATGGAAAGAACGAGGAGCACCAACAGCAATGCCTCCCAGTCATCTCGCATCAAGAAAAGGGAACACCTCAACGGCAAGAGAAGCCTCCCAGCGGGCTCGAATAAACTATGTGCCTGCCCATTTTAGGTAATACAAGTGTGTGAAAACCAACCACCAGTGGAGGCTGCACCTGTCGAGGGCTGGGTGGGGATGCCAACTGGACTGTGTTCTCTTGGGTGAGGACCTGGAGCACCAGTGTCTGTGAGACAGAGTCCTTGACCTCGTCCGACAATCAGTTGACAGGCTCAAGAAATATCTTGGCGGCCTGCCTGACTGGAGTAGAAGTCAATTGGCTTGATGGGGGAATAAATCATCCCTCAACTAGCCCAATCGGCCCCTTAGCCAAGGGGCGCTTAACAACTGTCAAGTGGGAGTGGGAGTCCAGGGACTGGGAGGACTTTGATCGCTCCGGATCCGACTACCAGCGCACTTGTGTTTATTTAGTGCCACGGTGGTCAGGGCTCTCCCTCAAGGTCCAGAGGGCCAGGCACATTTTCCAGAACACTCTGGTAATGACCCTCCTATGCTGGTTCCAAGTTACAGCGCCAAGACAGAGACGGGGTCCACTGCGGACGCCATCACTTCTGCCTCATGGGCTGCAAGCTGCTGAGGCAATCCAGCTGCAGCCAAGGCCTTCTTACAGCCCCTCAGGGCAGTCCTTCGGATCCCGTTCAAGAGGGCGACCAAGCGAGAGCCAGAGCTTCCTGTCTTGGAGGGACTCTGAAAGCAAGCTTAAGCACAGACTGCACCCGGCCACATCATCTTGCCTGCCCAGGCAGCGCACGCACACACACACACACACACACACACACACACACACACACACACACACAGCCGTGAGTGGGTGACCGGTATTTTCATCAAGGCATATGCAGAATTTTAACTTCTGGCTTACGCTGCTCCATCATCGATCATCGAGCGGAGTCGAAGAAACCTGGAGACAATAACTAGAAAAACTTCAAAGAAAGTTTGCCAATGGCACACTAAGAACCTAAGTGGGAGTTGAAGGAGGTGACCTGTTCTTCCACACCTTTAAGACCTTCTTGTGAAGCAGGGGAAATGGAAGAAAGGCATACGGAAGGTGAACACAGTGCTGGGAGAACGCATCCCACTGCAGAGTGCCATGCTGACGGGAATGAGCACAGAGCAGACGAGCTTTCTGTTGTCCCAGGATGTTTTTCACAAGCAGTGAACACCAGGGACACCATCTGTAGGTGGAGGAACCACTTGTGAGCACAGAGTATGTTGCTTGGTATACAGTAGCAAAAAAATACAGGTTACTCACCTGTAACAGGAGTTCTAGGAGTGGTATATGTTGCTCATCCACACTGTCTGGCAGGTTCCCTGTCACTTTAATTCTTGCCGGAAGGTCTTCAAGTTGGCTCCTCTCACCCACGTAGGTGGTAAAACCCTCGGCTCTGCCCCAGGACGCCAGATCTAGCCGTCTGGAAGCCAGGCTGCGCGAAGCTGGGGAGGTCGGGTGGGTCATGTAGATGAACAACATATACCACTCCTAGAACTCCTGTTACAGGAAAGTAACCTGTATTTCAAGGGATGTGGATATGTTGTTCAATCCACACTGTCTAGCAGACTCCTAGCAGTTCTCCGGGAGGAGGGAGGCAAGGCGCACACCCCCTACCTAGAGAATAAGGACTGGAGAACCGAGGTCCAAAGACCAGCATCCCAGCGTGACTCGAGGCAATGTGGTAATGGGAAATGAAGGTGTGTGCTGACTTCCAGGTAGCAGCCCTGCAGATTTCCTGGACAGGGACGTCCCTGGAAGCAGCCACCGATGCAGCGGTATGGCAGGTAGAATGTGCACTTATCCCTTTGGGAGGCTAAATGCCCACCAACCTACAGCAGAGATCTACATAGGAGGTGACCCACCTGCTTATCATCCGCTTAGCTGCAGGTCTGCCAGGTGCGGCTTCAGCATAGGTGACAAACAGCTGGTGAACCTCTTCCTGAACTTCAACCATCCGCTCCTTATAATAAGCGAGCACCCTTCTAGGGTCCAAAGTATGGAGCCTATACTCGGCCTTAGAGGTGTGACTGGGGTAGAACACCGGCAGAGTCAACACCTGGTTAAGGTAAAACTCCAACACCACCTTCGGAAGGAATTTCGGTTGGGGGCGATGGACAACTTTGTCCCTATGGAAGACCAGATAAGACGACTCTATGGAAAGTGCCTGGAGCTCTCCCATCCTTCTGGCTGACGTTATAGCCACCGAGAAGGCGGTCTTCCACAACAGGTGGGAGACATCGCACCTGTGCATTGGTTCGAATGGCTTGCCCATGAGCTGAGCCAATAGCAGCAGTAGATCCCACAGAGGTGGAGGTTCTCGCACTGGAGGGAATATGTGGTCAAAGCCTCTGAAAAAGCGCCAGACCACCTTCTCCTGCGCCACAGACTGCTTGCCGGCCCGCGCCCGGTAAGCATTGATGGCTGCCAGGTGCACTTTGAGGGTCATCGACCGAAGCCCTAGCTGAGAAAGGGACCACAGACAGTCCAAAATACCAGCCAAGGGACAGGAAAAGGGTCCAACCCCTTGTCCTGACACCAAATGGAAAATCTCTTCCATTTGAAGGCATAGCATTTCCTGGTCGACTCCTTATGGGACGCCTCAACTACATTGAGGACCTCGTCGGAAAGACCCAAGGCCTGGAACTCTAGCCGCTCAGGAACCAGGCCGTCAGGTGCAGGGATTGAAGGTCCGAAGGAACACCTTCCCTGACTGACTGAAAGCAGGTCCGGCGAGCTGGAAGCTGCCTCGGGAGCCTGGAGCTGAGGCTGAGGAGATCTGGATACCAGCATTGGCGGGGCCAGTCTGGGGCTACCAGAATCACCTGCGCCTTGTCCCTCCTCTGCTTGAGAAGCACCTTGTGGATCAAGGGAAATGGGAGAAAGGCGTAGAAGAGGCCCGGAGTCCACGGCCTCGAGAAGGCATCCCCCTGCAGCGAGCCCTGCTGAGGGCGGGCATGGAACAGCCTCAGCTACGCGTTCTCCCTGGAGGCAAACAGATCCACCTGAGGTGTGCCCCAATGGGAGAACAGATCTTGTACTACCTCCGGCAGGAGAGACCACTCGTGGGATACAGCCCCTATCCGGCTTAGGGCATCGGCCAGGGTGTTGGAGGCTCCTTCCACATGAATGGCTAGGAGATCCGCCTCCAGGCTGCGCATGAGTGACCAAATGCGGAGAGCTTCCTTGCACAAGGGCATGGAGCGCGTCCCGCCCTGGCGGTTTAGGTAGTACATGGTCGTGGTATTGTCCGTCTGGACCTGAACCACTTGACCCCGTAGAAACGGAGCGAAGGCGGTGAGAGCTAGGCAGACCGCTCAGAGCTCCAGCAGGTTGATATGGCATCGGGACTCCCGCGGGGACCAAAGGCCGTGCACTCTGTGCTCCCCCAGATGGGCACCCCAACCCATCAGAGAGGCGTCAGTCGATAAGAGAGACCGTCGGCTCGGGGCGGACAAACGGGATGCCCTCCTGCAGATGAGCTGGAACGATCCACCACTGGACAGCGTTCCACATCCCCTGGGTCACCGTCACTAGCTGGCCAATGGATCGCAGCATTGAGACCACTGGCTGGCCAGCCCCCATTGAAGGGGACGCATGTTCCAGTGGGCCCAACGGACCACGCTGGTGCAGGCCGCCATGAGACCCAGGAGGCGCAGGAAGTCCCGGGCAGGGCGCGATTGCCCAACCAGAAATGATTGAGCAAAGGAGGAAAGAACCTCGGCCCTGTCCGCCGGGAGCCGTGCTCTGGCTCGAAGAGAGTCGAGCTCCGCCCCGATGAAGAGAATCACCTGCTTCGGTTCGAGTTCCGACTTGGCCACATTGATGAGGAGGCCGACCTGAGAGCAAACCTGGAGGGCCAGATCTCTAGACCGCTCCACCTCCTGTCTGGAGGGGGCTGCTATCAGCCAATCGTCCAGGTAAGGGTACAACCGGACCCCTCGGCGCCGCAGGAATGCTGTCACCACTGTCATGCATTTGGTGAAGACCCTGGGTGCAAGAGACAGGCCGAAGGGTATGGCTCGAACTAGAAGAGATCCTTCCGCTCGAGCGAAGGAATCTCTGATGAGACGGACGGATAGGGACGTGAAAAAAGCGGCCCTGCAGGTCCAGAGAGCAGAACCACATGCCGTTCCAAGGATGGTATTATCTGAGCCACAGTGACCATCCTGAAGTTCTGAGACCTTAGGAACTTGTTTAGGTCGTGCAGGTCGAGAATGGGGCGCCAGCCCCGTCCGCTTTGGGACCAGGAAGTACCTGGACACAAACCCGGGTCTGAGGGAGGCGCCACCCTCTCTGATCACCTCTTCCGAGGAGCAGAGCGATGTTGGCTCGGCGAGCCGACAGCGAGGCTGCGGACCCCGAGGCCCTGGGGCGACAGCTCAGAAGGGCGGGGCCTGCTCGAACTCCAGAGGCAGGCCCTTTCCTACCACTTCCAACACCCACCAGTCTGTGGTTATAGCAGACCAGACGGAAAGGAAGTAACGGAGCTGTCCCCCCACGGGTGGAACCTGGGGTGAGGTGACGAGGTTGGGGGCGACACCCCTCAACCCATCACTGTGCAGGCTTGGAGGAGGGACCGGCCGAGGGACCTCCTGGGCCTTTAACTCCTTGCTTCCTGGAGGAGGAAGCCGCGGGCTTGGGTTTGGGACGTCAAGCGCGAGCCTGCTGGCCCTGATGCTGCTGGGCCGGACGTGCCTCGGGCGCAGACTGACGAAAGGGCTTGGGTTGCGGTCTGCGGCCCTTGTCCCTCTGGGCGGATGAGACCGAGTCCAAAGTGGCATTGGACTTTTCGATCCTCTGGAGGTGGCCTTCCACTCCAGGGCCGAAGAGGTTGGTCCCCAGGAAGGGGACATCCACCAATTTGTGCTGGGTATCCGCTGTGAAGGTGGATATCCTCAGCCATGCTCGACGGCGCATAGCCACTGCAGCCGCTACTGACCTGGCGCATGAGTCACCGATGTCCAAAGCAGCCTGAAGTTGCTGCTTGGCCACTGCCCTGCCCTGGTCCCGCATCTGCTTAACTGTGGTCTGCAGGTCAGCCAGGAGATGAGAGACTACCTCGTCCAGGGAGCCCAAAAGGGCGTGAGAAAAATGTACCATCAGTACGGCCGAGCTGGCCTGACGAAGGCCAAGGGAGGACGCAGCGTAGACTTTTCACCCGGCGTAGTCTAACTTCTTGGACTCCTTGTCGGGAGGTTTGTCCACGTCCCTGGCGTTTCCGGCACGCCGGAAGACGCTGTCGGTAACTAACCCCTCGGCTGAGGGGTGTTCCGAGAAACCGGACAGGGAACCGGTAGGGACCGCATACTTCCTTGCCATCCTGGCCGAAGGCGCAGGGCAGGAAGCAGGACGCTGCCAGAGCTCCAAGGCCGGGCCTACAATGGCCTTGGCCACCGGAAAGGCCTCCGTAGAAGAATCCCCTCGGTCCAATATCTCCGTGAGGGGATACTTGGCCAAATTGGATACGGGCTCAAGCTGCATCCCGGTGGATTCCGAGATGAGCCTAAGCAAACCCATGAAGGACGAAGGGCTATCGTCCAGTGACTGACCTCCCGAGGACTCCAAGTCGACCTGCCTGGAGAACAGGGAGGAATCGTCGTCGGGCTCGGAGGAGTCCACAAAGAGCTGCCTTGGGCCTGAGCCACCCTCCACCTGCTGAGGGCGATCGGGAATGAGGCTGACAGACAGCCTATGGGGCAGACCTTGGGCCGACCGAGAATTTTTGGTCGGAGCCCCAAACAACGGCTGTGGAGGCGGAGGTTCCACCGGAATCGGTGGGACAGCCAGTTTTGGCCGAGCAACAGGCCTGGAAGTAGGCGCCTCGGCTAAGGTGAGGGGTTGCTTCGGCCGCTCCGGTGACAGCCACTTAATAGCTGGGGAAGGCGACGACGCCGGCGACGACGGCTTGCTCCCGGACAGAAGAAGCTGTTGCCACATGAGGTCCTCGTATCGTCGACGCAACTTGCATCAAAGCCTCCCCTTGTCCGAGGAGGAGGATGAGGACGAGCGGCAGCGCCGCTTGCCACAGTGCTGAGACCCGAGACCGCCTGTGACGGCGGGATCGGCTGGACCGAGAAGAAGTCAGAGATCTCGAACCTCGGCTTTTCCGAGGAGGGTACGGGGGTAGTGCAGGGGAAACCTGCCCTCCCCTCAGCTCGGAGGGCTCAACCGTGGACTCCGGAACCGGAGGCACGGACAAGTCCACAGACTCCTCAACCACCGCCGGGGGTACTGGGGAGTGAGGGTTTTCGGCTTCACCGATCGACAGCCCGTCCAACTGTTCGAGAAAAATCTCGACTGCGTCGATGGGAGTCTCGGTCAACTGACCTGACGGGGACACCGTGAGGCCAGTGGCCGAAGGATCGACCGAAGTCGATGGTCAACTACTCGGTGAGGGGAACCTCTCCCGCTCCCAAGAGCGTCGACGGAGGGACTTACCTTTGTGGTTCTTCTTCTTGGACCGAGAGGAAGGCCCTGAAGATGTTGGTCCTCTCCCTTAGTGGAGAGGGAGAGACAGAGCTCCTTAAAGAAGCTGAATAGGAGGATCCCAGGAGGCCGGGATAAATGCAGCGGCGAGGAAAGACGAAGATGCGGCCTCGCGCCTCCTCCTAGAGGGCATTCACCTGCCTGCCACCGAGCCCCGCTGCCAACCGGCCTCTTCACTTTACCGAAAGTAACGCTTTCCGGTCACCCAAGTTGTTAACGGGCGCACGGTCTTCCAGGACGTAGGCCGAGAAAGAAGAGCACAGGTCGCAAGCCTGCGGGTCGTGCTCGCGGCCCAAGCAGTAGACGCACGTGGAGTGCGGGTCCGACCGAGACATCTTCTGCCCGCATGGGCACCTCCGGAAACCGGGAGTTGATTTGTCCATCACAGCCGCGAGGGAAGTAAGTGACTGAAGTCTTGAAAACCTTAAAAGTAATTTCGGGTAAACCGAAGAAATAGGAACCAGTCTTATACGCGGAGCGTTAAGGAGGGAACCCGAGCTTCCAAGCGGTAAGGAAGATCTGGCGTCATGGGGCGGAGCCGAGAGTTTTACCACCCGGGTGGGTGGGAGGAGCCAGCTTGAAGACCTTCCGGCAAGATTTAAAGCAGCAAGATACCTGCCAATAAGTGTGGCTGAACAACATATCCATGTCCCTAGAACCTGCTTTTTCAGGTACCACACGATTGTTGTGTCGTCTGTATTGCCCTGCACCAATGAATCATGGACTGGCGATGCAATTCCGCTATTGCTAGGTAAACTGCATGGAGTTTCAGCAAGTCAGTGTTAAGCAGTCTCACTCAGCGATTAGAACCCAAGCACTCTGCAGTCCAATTTGAAACATCTGTATGGCCAGCTCCACTTCCTGCAACAAGCTCCACATGAAAGATCTTGACACCTCTAAACAGTGTACCACAGTGGCAGAAGTGAGAGTGTTGGCTCCCGAATAGGAGATGCAACAGTGGTAGTGAGAGGAGAGGAGAGGGAATCCCTTTTCCCGTCATTTTTTGCTCATGGAGGTGGCACCAGAGGACCGGCCTCCTGAGGAACCGCTCCCTCTGCCCCTGCACAGGCCTTGATCTCCCAATTTCCTGAAGAGCTTTGATGTGCAGTGCTGCTATAACTGCTGCTTCTGTTGTTGCTGTCTCTGCTGCCCCGGTACAGGCCATAAAGAAACCGAAACTTATGGCATGGGCTTGGGTTGCTGTTTGGAATTGTTGACCGACATCACAAAATCCAGGTTCACACTGAACCTCAATATGCATGTGATCTGCACCCCCCAACCCAAACAGAGTCATCCCTGTGAAGGGCAGATCTGTCATTCATTGATAGATTTCCTCAGTGAAAAGGGAAATCTGCAACTAGTAACACCGGCATATGAACAATGACATGGCTGCCACTCAGGGCAACCTGCAATGGGAGCTTGGTCAACATCAGCTCAACATCACAGATCTCACACAGATCTTGCAGGCTCTCTTCAGGAAGCAGTTTGGTGAGGTCAGTGAGCCACTCAAAGAGGTCATGACTGTACTGAGTCTTTAAAGCAGCACAGCAGACAGATGTATAGACCCTGCAGCTTTCTCAGACTCCTTGTCAGGTGGCTTGTCTGACTCACACTGCAGCTTAGCCTTGCAGGAAAACACTTCTGCAACTAGGCCTTCCAGTGATGACCAAAGGAATGGACAATGCTTCTGAATCAAAGTCTGGATAAAGGAGCTCTGACTGCAGATACAGAGTACTGGTGATCCATTCTGATGGGGTAACCTCTAATGACATGAAAAGAGGAAGTCCAGACTCCGGCCTAAAATCTTTGGTTGGTGTTCCACCTGTATAGGTCACTGTGGTGCAGTTGGCAAAGCCAGAGGTGGAGCCTCAGGACACATGACTGGAGTCTGCACAGGCACAGCTGCCAAGGCTGGGACGGATCCAGTGGCATCTCCGGTCGACAGCAACCCTGGGCTCAGCAGACTCAGTACTATCAGGCTGCCCTCTCACCTATGATGGACAGATACTTATGGCAGCAGCCAGACGAGGACAAACTCAAAGTGTCCTGCTAACGGCAATGTCAGCTATCGGGAGTGCAATCAACAGCATGACCACAATCTCTAATGTTGATTTAAGAATTTACATGGCATCACAGCCTGTGTGTCCAGGCACCTTGAAGGAGAGACCCTGGGTACTGGTAGAACAGAAGGCTGTGCAGGAACCAGATGGCTGATGGCTGATGAACTGGTTGGGGCCAAAAGGGAGCTCATCCGGACCCAAACCACCCTATTTGGAATGGGCTACAGTCAGCACTGGGGTACAGGCCAACAAGGAGCTCAGTTGGACCCAAATCACCCTGCTTGGAATGGGCTGCAGGGAGCCCTGGGGTCCAGGAGAGGAAGGAACCCTCTCCCTTGATGGACTCATGCTCAACGGGCCAACCATCTGGCATCTTATGCAGCCCCAATGGGAGTTCCATGGGCAGGCAGATAACCTCCCTTGAGGGCAACCAGCCTGGCAGATAGTCTGGCACGCAACTGATCTCTTGACAGTGATCCCAAGGTCAGCATGGACTCTTGTGCTTTTGGTGCAGAGAATGAGACTCGCCACCTTCAAAAGGAGAGTACAGCGAAACTGTTAAAATGCCTGTCTTAACGAGAACGTGGGAGATCCATTATGTACTCCTCAACCAACAGAAGGCCCAGGACCAGAACATCCCTCGTCAGTCCCCTCCACCAAGCATCGCCGAATCAGCAACTGTTGATTTCAAGTGCATATTTGTTGACTTACTCTAAAGCACCTGCACCTACCTAGTGCCAGCGGGTGAAAGGCCTGGCATAAGGCACAGTGTTCCGCATTTTGGCCACTGCCCAAGAAGTAAACACCTGCACCATATCTAGTTACGGACACCAAGTACCTACACACTACCCAGCCTGCAGACTAGCAGAACCCTAATTCACTAGCAAGAGCTATGAAGCAGAAGACTAGTTCTTTTCAGAGGATGAAAATACCCAAGTACAAAAGGGGCTGAGCTAAAGGCCACATGGTGGGGTGGTAGGAGGGATCAAGCTCGACGACTGCTCCAGTAACAGAGAATGCTCAGTGGAAGGCTGCCTAACTGTGGATAGCGAACTCAATCCAAGTAGTTAGAAACCATGTTACAGCATTTGTTTCTACCATCTCTCCGGGCAGTCTACCCCACCCACTCTGAAGAACATCTTCATGTCGAACTTAGCAGTGTCTGTGGCTCAGCAGGTAGCACACTCGCCTCTGAGGCCGGGAGATCAGAAGGCTATGGGTTCTATCCCCACACCAGGCACTTGGGTTAATATCCCAATACTGACAGTGTAGTGCAGCATGAGGGGGTTGCTGCACTTCTGAGGTGCCCTCTTTCGCATGAGACGTTAAACCGAGGTCCCATCTGCCTGTCCTGGTGGTAGTTCAGGTGGATGTTAAAAATCCCATGGCACTTCTCGAAAAGAGTAAGGGAATTTCCCCAGTGTCCTGGCCAAATTTCCCTCATTCACTAAAAACACCACCAACAGCTTAATCTGGTTCAAGGTCAGTTGACATTCATCTGTATCCCCTCCCCAGGGTCGTGCCTGAAAATAGGCAGAATCTGCCTAGTGCACTTACCCGGTCAACACCGAAGGATTTTTGAGTTCTTAGTCCCTGGCTTTTCCAATGGCACTGCTGCCCAAGTCCATAGAAAAGATAGGTCAATACTGTTAGGCGAAAGGAGCTGGAATTACAGAAAATCCACCCCTATCAGGACACTGATGGACAGCATAGTTGGTCTGATGCTGGGAAGGCAGGAGCAAAAAGTTAACCAGGAACAAGTAAACTCCACAGTGCCAAGCTAGACAGAAGTAAAGAAGCAAATTCCAAAGCAGCCAATTATTAACACCTAGGATAAAATGACAGGAATAGGTTAATGCACTGCAACACCACAAAAAGATACCAGTCAGGAAACGGTTAACTATGATTAAAAAATGCTAGAATAAGCCCACACTCTAGGAATGAGGTCCCCAAATCCTGCAAGCAACCCAAAAAACTGCGACATGTGCCCAGTTAAAGTAAGAACATCTGAAGCACTCAAGTGTACAGCTGATTTGGTTTGGGTGGGAAAGTGAAAGCATGCTGCAAAAATTGCCACTTCACAAGTTCCCGGCACAGACATCCTTCAACCCGATCTCAAGCCACAATAATGATCAAATATATATGGAGCTCTCAGAGACAGAAGAGGGAATAAGACTTCTCTGATTAAAAACAGGTGGGAACGGGAGCTGGGGAACCCCTAGAGGACAAAGACTGGAGCTCTGCTCTAGCAATGGCCCCTAGGACCACATCATCCCCGATGTGGAAGGAGTTGGAGTGGAAGGTTAGGATAAGATTCTTTACCGTACCAAATATTCAGTGCAAATGGGACAAGAACTGCTCAGGAGAATGCTGGCGGGGTTGTGGGATGCTCAAAGCGGATTGTTTGCACGTATTCTGGTCATGCCCGGCCCTTATAAATTTCTGGACAGAAATTGAGCAAAAGATAAGACAGACACTCGCCATACAACTTGTATTAGGCCCCGGAATTTAATTTTGGGAATGAAACCAGAGGAACTTAGGGGAACAGACAAAATCTATCAATGGAACGTTCTTCTTACAGCATCCCATAAGGCCATAACCAGAAGATGGTTTTCACCATGCCCTCCGACAACCCAGGAATGGGTGGCAATCATCAGTGAGATTAAGGACATGGAGGAAATCACCTATAGAATAAATCTGAGGACACAGAATTTCGTGAGACAATGGACTCCATGGCAGGTGATACAAGGATAGCGGGAGTCACTCAGGTTGAAGGGAATTGGGGCTGGACATAAGGAATGAGATTTCTAATGAAGAATAGTAGGGTTACGTCACTTCTGGGCTGCTCCCTGCAAAGTAAAGGGAAGTAAAACAAACTTAATGGGGCAAAAGAACTTATAATAGATGAAATGAGACTATGCACCAAGACCATTATGAAGTAAAAAGTATGTACTTTTTTTTTTTTTTTTTTAGTTGAAAGTGATGGAAATGATTTATAATTATTGTCAACCTGTGCCAAAAACATGCAATAAACTTGAATTAAAAAAAAAAAAAGCCACAATAATGAGAAAATAGCACTCAAGAATTCCCCCCCCCCCCAAAGGATATACTCGGAGTGATCAGTCATTGAGGATTGTGCCAGCCTTTCACAACCTTAGAATTGCCGTACGCTGCTCTTCATGGCAAGGTCTGCTGAGAACTGCATGGCTCCAGCTGCAGGCACACTGCTCCTCATCAGTGGTCTTCTGAAGTCTGAGAAAAGTGAAAGCAGCCTTCGAGCGCTGTTCACCACGACTTGCTGCGTTCTTCCTTCCTCTCCATTTCTCCAGGGAGGGTGGGTCCAGACCATTCACAAAAACTCAAGTCTGGGAACTCTAAGGTTCAGGGTAGAGCTGATCATGGTGTAGACCCCACAGCACCTAGACAAAAACAGCATTCTGTTGAGAAGTGGAGAAAAAAAAAATATATTGAAGGATCCTGGGATTCTGTCACCAATGTGACAGAACTGTGCGAAGTGCTGCATGCTACTTGAGGCAGCAGGAAGTAGACTGGCACTAACCACCAAGGGTGGGGGGTCTTCTACACTGAGATGTGAGATAACTTCCTGTCTCTCCAAGAAATTAAGGTTCTAAAGCTCTGCAACCAGCACAAGGAGGGAGAAAAAACTTTTTCCCTTTGCAGTTTTACATAATCCTTATCAGAGACAGACACACAATAAACCATGGGAATAAGGACAAACAGTGTTCTGTCTCTATCACCTTCAGCCACAGTATCAGTAAGTTCCTCAAACAGGAAGTAAAGTGTCTCAGCAGCTAGCTTAAACAGGACCATTACCTTCCATATTTATTCACATCTTCTTTTACTACATTCATGGCTATTCATACACATTAAAAACGAAAACTGAAGGATGTCCACTGCTGAAGAACAACATCCTGGCCATGTTCTGGTACATCCAGATGTGCCTGTTGCAAACCCTTTGGTCTAAGGTCCCCTCACCATTTCTTTTTAGGCCTGAATTCTGCCATATTCCAACAAGATGCTCTGGGGTTTTGTAACTCCATTTTCGCCACTGTTGCTTGTTAAATGCCAGATGTACATTCCCATACAACCTCTGTAATCTAAGAAATGGTGAACTTGAAAATGCTGCATTACTTTAATTGTATGTAAAATGGATACACTTAGACACTTAAGGGCCTGAAGCTCAGAAATCCTTCAAGCAGAAGTAATGGCACCTAAAAAATAACGTTTTCCACGACAGAAAGCGTAGCTCGCAAGACACATCTTGTTCAAAGGGAGGCAACGTAAAATTTTCAAACACTTAATTAGAGTCCCCGAATGGGGGGCTTCAAATGGAGGATGCCCTGCAAGAATGTGCGGGAGTCATCAAGCTGGGCCACTGAACACCCATCCAAAGGTACATGACATGCAGAGATGGCAGAGAGATGCACCTTAATGGAGGAGTACTGCAAACCCAAGTTTGAGTGGGACAGAAGGTACTCCAAAACCTGGTCCATTGGACAGGTAAAGGGATCTGGTGCAATGCAGCCCAAAGAGCCAAGCGCTTACATTTCATAGAGTAAGTGGCCCTGGTGCAGAGCTTCCTTGCCGCCACCAAGACATCCACCACTCTGGGGAAGACCCCAAATCGGCGATGGCTATGTCCTCATGAGCCATGCATAGATATGGAGACTTGAGACCCGAAGAACTAGGGTGCCCTGTTCCGGGGACAGCAAGCCTGTGCACAGCGTCAGGGACAGTAGAGGTTCCGCTGCCAGTTGCTGTCACAAGGGGAACCACATTTGACAAGGCAAGAAGGGGGAGATGAGGAACAATGTAGCCCCCTCCATCTGGAGTTTGACCAGGACTCATTAAAGGAGCTGGAAGGGAGGGAAGGCATACAGAAACCTCCTATCCAGTAGAGGGACATTGCATCTTGCCAGAAAACCCCAGGCCCTGGATCTAGTGAGCAGAAAAGTTGCAGTTCTGCACTGTGTGGGGATGCAAAAAGGTCCAACTTGGGCTGACCACATCTGTTGAAGAGGTGTTCTACCACTGAGGTCAGAAGTTCCCACTTGTGGGTTCTTGAGCGCGATTGCGTTTTGGTTGCTGGGAACATGAACAGCCAAGAGTTCCAGGCCATACTCGATGGCCCAATACAAGACTCTCATCGCTTCCCTGCACAAGGGATAGGAATGAGCCGCCCCCCACTGATACAGATATATAGATTTTATTGGCTCCCCAAGCCCAGCAAGACTCAGTCTCTAGCCGACCATTCCCAGACACAAGGCCCCCCCTCCCGTTTCAGGGCCGGGGTAAAAGGGACACAGACTTTACCCCTCCCCGGAGTAAAATCCAGATATCCGGGGTGTAAGCGCATCCATCATGGAGCCTGTTGGCCCAGTTTTTTCCCCCCCAGTCCCCCCTCCCTACCGACTTAAGGACGCCGTTGACTGCCTTCCTGACCCATACTTCCCTCCGGCCACCACCAGAGGGCAGTCAGCAAGTGGGCTGACAAACACTCCTCCGGATGCTCGATCCTCTCTCGCCCCTGCTGACTCCTGGTGGCCAGGGCTCACTCCCGCGACTTGCCAGCATGATGCAAAGTGTAGCAACCAATGCCTCAACCTCCACCGCCATCAGGCCACCCTCACCACCCCCACTTGTTTATGTAATAAACTACTCATATGTTGTCCTCCTGAACCAACATCGGACCCAGAAGAGCAGAGTCTGGAAGGCTTGTAGGGCATTAATGGATCTCATGTGACAAACTATTTTAGCTTTTTAATTCCTTTTGTACAACCACTGTTGAATGTACCTGTATTAGTACTTTTAGCCTTGTACATTTACTTCTCTATCATTTATATATCTGTTGTCTTGTCCTGGGCCACCCCTGACAAAAGGGACCATCTCAGTGGGCCTACCTGGTTACCAAAATTTCAATAAAAATATAAATACAGAACTGCCTGCATCTCCAGACATTTATGTGGAGATGCTTCTTTATCTTGGACCACATCCCTTCAGTTTGGTGGGTCCCCATGTGGGCTCCCCAACCGAGGCCGGAGGCATCCGTCATAACAATCTGCTGAGGGGGAGGTAGAGAAAAGGAACTCCCAGAACAGGTTGCTGGGCTCCAGCCACCACAACAGTACCTTCCTGACTGGACCAGACACCAGCACTTGTTAGTCCAAGACATCAATACACTAGTCCCATTGGACCCACAATGTCCACTGAGGGATTCACATATGCAGCCTGGCCAGGGGAACCGAGGCAATGACTGTGGCCATGAGGAGTAAAAGACTCAAAAGAAAAAAAATCACTCACTTTAGTAATTATGTTTCTTCTAGTGGAGTCTTGCTGTATTCTGACAATTGCAGTTAAACCCAGCCTTTAAACTGCCCCGGAGAAAAGAGTTAACCTTTCTATGCATGGCACAGAATGTTCGTCTCAAGCTCGGCTGAAGTCTCTGCCTGTTATTCGAACTGCAACCATCAGATCTTTACGAGCAAAACTCACTAGGTGTTCTGCGTGGAAACTGTAACATTTTTAACTAGCCATCTGGCAGAAAAATAATGTTTTGGGTCCTCAAAGGATCTCAAGTCAGGAAACCCAAAAACAAAAACCAATACCAATCAAATGAAATAACATCCCACCCAAAGAAAAAAAAGAGGGTGTAAAAGGGGGGCACCTCTAGGGTGCCAACACTCCCTGCCACCCACATCCCAAAAATCTAGGTTCTGAGAGGGGAGGTGGGGGGGGGGAGGTCAGAATACAGCAAGACTCCATTAGAATAAACATTACTAAGGTGAGTAATTTTTTTTCAAACATGAAGTCTTGCTGGATTCTGACAACTGCAGACTACCAAGCAATACCTTCATGGAGGGCGGACAGAACCTACTTTGGAAATAGGCTCTGAAGTACTGCTGCGCCAAACCAAGCATCACTCCTAGCCTGGATATCCGGAGAGTAATGCTTGGTAAAGGTATGGACTGTTTTCCACGTGGCTGCTTGACAAATTTCTAAGAGAGGGTTATCCCTGGCAGCAGCCAGGGAAGCAGCTGTACCTCTAGTGGAATGAGCCCTCAGGCCTGAGGGTGGAGTTTTACCCAGTTTTTCAAAGCAGAATTGTATACAAGAAACAATCTACCTGGCAATAGATCTCCTGGTGGCAGGTTTGCTCTTCCCAGCTTCTCCATAAGTGAGGAACAACTGGAGGGAGTCAAACCTGTGACCCTTGGTACGCCCTATGCAGTAGCTAAGGGCTCTTTTAACATCCAAACTGTGCAGCCTCCTCTTTCCCGAGGAAGAATGATCAGTGAAGAAAACAGGGAGAGATATAGACTGATTAAGGTGGAAATCTGAAACCACTATAGGCAAGAACTTTGTTAGTTCTAAGGACCACTTTATCTCTGTGAAAAAGAGATGAAATCAGATTCCACTGACAGGGCTAGCAATTCACTGATGCGTCTAGCAGAAGTAATGGCTACCAAAAACACAGTTTTCCAAGTCAAGTACTTAAGCTCTGCTGAGGACAAAGGCTCAAAAGAGGGCTACATAAGCTGAGAAATGCAAACACTAAGATCCCAAGCAGCAGCAGGATCCCTAAAGGAAGGGGATTGGTGTGAAGCAATCCCTTGAAACACTTACAGAATACAGGATGGAATGACAGAGAGGAACACTTGCCTACTGACAGGAAAGCAGAAACAGCTGCCAAGTGTACCTTGAGAGTAGCTGGTCTGAGACCTAGGCCATTGGGATGGATCATATAATCCAAAACCGTAGGCAATTCAGCAGAGTCTGGAGAAATATTCTTCTTAGAACACCAAATGCTGAATCTTTACCATTTGGAGTTGTAAGTCTTTCTGGTGGAAGGCTTTCGAGAAGCCTTAAGGATATCCAGAACCCCTTGGGAAAGATGCAGATATGCAAACTCGTAACTCTTCAAGAGCCAAGCCTTGAGACTGAGAGAATGAAGATTGTGGTGCCAAATCCTCCCGAGAGGATGTTAACAGGTTGTAATTCCTGGGAAGATGGACTGCTAGGGACAGCAACAATGGATACCATGGCTGCCTGGCCCAGTCTGGAGCATCAGAATCACTTTGCATGGTTGTGACCTTATCCTGATTAGCACTTTGAGCAGGAGAGGAAAGGGGGGAAAAGCATACCGACATTTCCCTTCCCAGTTCAGAATCAGAGCATCCAGAGAGAATGAGCCCAAGACTGGGGGTCTGCGACAAAAAAGTGGAAGTTGGTGATTGTTTGGGGCTGCAAAAAGATCCATCCTTGCAGTGCCCCATCTTAAGAAAATCACCTTCAACACCAGAGAATCTAGGGCCCATTCGTGATGGCCCTGGGATATTCCACCTGGTAATAGTTCTCTTGGTGGCAGGTTTGCCCTTTCCCACTTCTCCATAAGTGAGGAACAACTGGAGAGACTGAGCCCAAGACTGGGGGTCTGCAACAAAAGAGAGGAAGCTGGTGATTGTCTGGGGCTGCAAACAGATCCATCTCTGGAGTGCCCGACCTTGAAAAAAATCACCTTCAAAACCAGAGGGTCCAGGGACCATTCGTGATGGCCCTGCGAGATCCTGCTCAGTGCATCTGCTAGCACATTGTCCTTCCCTGGAAGGTGGACTGCTATCAGAGAGGTTTGCAGGGAATAAGCCAGGGACCACAACTTTATGGCTTCTGTGCACAAGGCCGTAGACAGGGTGCCTCCCTGCTTGTTGATGTACCACATGGTGGTGGTGGTGTCTGTTCTGACCTGAACCACCTTGTTCTGCACTGACAGAGAAAGCTTGGAGGGCCAGAAAAACTGCCCTGAGTTTTAGGAGATTGATATGGAGAAGGGATTCCTGAGGGGACCACAGTCCCTGGGCAGTGAGGGGCCCCTAGATGGGCTCCCCAGCCCAGAAGGAAAGCATCCATGGTAAGGGCCACTGAATGAGACTGAGTGACAAATGGGAGCCCTGGCCTTAAATTGTCCTGATCCTGCCACCACTGAAGGGCTTGGAACAGGGCCAGAGTCACTGGAATCAGTTTGGTAAGGGAATCCTTCCTCTGGGACCAAAAGGCCCTCAGGTGGAACTGAATGTCCCTCATCTGGAATCTTGACCCTTGGACCACTGCTGTAGAAACTGCCATGTGGCCCAAGAGCTGAAAGAAATGCCTTGCTGGTCGGGACACCTGAAGGCTGAAGGAAGAAGCCAGTTCTACAAGGACTCTTGCCCTTTCCAGTGGAAGAAAGGCTCTTGCTTTGACAGTATCCAGCTCCGCCCCTATAAAGGTAAGAAGCTGCACTGGCTCGAGAACTGACTTGGGAAGGTTGAGAAGAAATCCTAGAGAAGTGAGCACTTGCTGGGTCACTTGCAGGTCTGACCTGACTTGGTCAGAAGACTGGCCCACTATAAGCCAGTCATCCAGATATGGAAAAATGGAAAACTTTTGCCTTCTTAGAAAAGCAACGACTACTGCCAGGCACTTTGTGAAAAACCCTTGGGGCTGATGTTAGGCCAAAGAGCATTGCCTTGAACGGACAGTGGCCTGAGGGCAACTCGAATCTGAGGTACTTTCTGTGGGAGCACCTGATGGGAATGTGAAAATAGGCATCTTTGAGGTCCAGGGAGGCTAGCCAGTCCCCTGGCCTTAGAGAGGGAAGAATTATTCCTAGAGTTACCATCTTGAACTCTGGTTTTGAAAGATGTTTGTTCAGGTATTTTAGGTCTAGGATGGGCCGCCACTCCCCTGTCTTTTTTGGGGTAAGGAAGTACCTGGGGTACAGATCTTTGGCCCAGTGTAGGGTAGGAATTCTCTCTATGGCTCTTAAGGCCAGAAAAGATGAAACCTCTGCCTCTAGAGCAAGGGTTTCTGAGAGACCTGCAGGTGGAAGAGATCTGGCTCTCATCTTCAGAAATTTTTGAGCCGAGAACCAGTCCCTGGCTTACTACTTCCAGGACCCACTTATCTGAGGTAACAGACATCCAGTCCTGGACAAAATAAGCCAGCCTGCCCCCTACTGGAATAGGAGTCGACCCGGGCAGGCCCATCAGGGTGTCTGCTTGGCAGGGGCCTTAGGCTGAGGAGTGGATGCAGCCCTGCTCATCCCCCTTCTGCCTCTCCCTCTGAAGAACCCCCTCTGTGAAAAGGGAAAAGAGGCATGTGCTTGGTAAAAAGGCCTATGAAAAGGCCTGCCCCTAGACTGCTGCCTTTGAGGAGTTGCCTGCCTCTCCTTGGCCCGAGCACTCCTGTATGTGGTCCTGTACTCGTCCATTTTCTTCATGTAATTCTCTGTCTGCTCCCCAAATAGAGAATTACCCACTACAGGAAAATCCATGGCCTTAGCCTGGGTATCCTGTGAGAGGCTAGTACATCTGAGCTAAGCCATTCACCGAAGAGCCACAGATGTAGCCATGACTCTTGATGACACATCACTAGAGTCCACAGCAGCATGAAATACAGGTTACTCACCTGTAACAGGAGTTCTAGGAATGGTATATGTTGTTCATCCACACTCATTGGCAGTATCCTTGCCGCTTTAAATCTTGCCGGAAGGTCTTCAAGCTTGCTCCTCCCACCCACCCGGGTGGTATAACTCTCGGCTCCGCCCCATGACGCCAGATCTGGCCCGCTGGAAGCTCAGGTTGTGTGTCGAAGCCGGGGAGGTCGGGTGGGTCGTGTGGATGAACAACATATACCATTCCTAGAACTCCTGTTACAGGTGAGTAACCTGTATTTCTAGGGACATGGATATGTTGTTCATCCACACTCATTGGCAGACTCCTAGCAGTTCTCCGGGAGGAGGGAGGCAAGACGCACACCCATATACTTACTTGGGAAAGAGAGACTGGAGAACCGAGGCCCCAAAACCAGCATCCCGGCGTGACTCAAGGTCGATGTGGTAGTGGGTAATGAAGGTGTTTGCTGACTTCCAGGTAGCAGCCTGCAGATTTCCTGGATAGGGGCGTCCCTGGAAGCAGCCACCGTTGCAGCAGTATGGCGGGTAGAATGAGCTCTTATCCTCTGGAGGCTCCATGCCCGCTAACTTATAGAAGAATCTATGCAGGAGGTTACCCACCTGCTTATCGTCCGCTGGCTGCAGGTCTGCCAGATGCGGCTTCAGCGTGGTGACAAACAGCTGGCGAACCTCTCCCAATTTCAGCCGTGCGCTCCTTATAATAAGCGGCGCCTTCTAGGATCAGAGTATGGAGCCCATGTTACGACCTCCGAGGTGTGATTGGGGTAGAACACCGGCAGAGTCAACACCTGGTTAAGGTGAAACTCGACACCACCTTCGGAAGGAATTTCGGTGGGGGCGCAGGACAACCTGTCCCTGTGGAAGACCAGGTAAGGAGACTCGATGGAAGCGCCTGGAGCTCTCCCATCCTTCTGGCTGACGTGATAGCCACCAAGAAGGCGGTCTTCCACGACAGGTGAGAGAGAGCACCTGTGCATAGGTTCGAATGCATGCCCATGAGCTTTGCCAGTACCAGCAGTAGATCCCACGGAGGTGGGGGTTCCCGCACTGGAGGGGAAATGTGATCAAGGCCTTTGAAAAAGCGCCAGACCACCTTCTCCTGCGCCACCGACTGCTTCCCGGCCCGCGCCCGTAAGCAGAGATGGCTGCCAGGTGCACCCTTAGGTCGTCGACCTAAGCCCTTGACTAGAAAGGGACCATAAATAGTCCAAGATGCTTGCAAGGAACAGGAGGAAGGGTCCAAGCCCTGTTCCGACACCAAATGGAAAACCTTTCCATTTGAAGGCATAGCATTTCTGGTCGACTCTTACAGGACGCCTCAACTACATTGAGGACCTCGTCGGAAAGACCCAAAGCCTGGAACTCTGGCGGCTCAGGAACCAGGCGTCAGGTGCAGGGATTGAAGGTCCGGATGGAACACCTTCCCTGATTGACTGAGAGCAGGTCCGGCGAGCTGGAAGCTGCCGCGAGTCCTGGAGCTGAGACTGAGGAGATCTGGGTACCAGAACTGGCGAGGCCAGTCTGGGGCTATCAGAATCACTGCCTTGTCCCTCCTCGCCTTGAGAAGCACCTTGTGGATCAAGGGAAATGGGGAAAGGCGTAAAGAGGCCCGGGGTCCATTGCCTCGAGAAGGCATCCCCTGCAGCGAGCCCTGCTGAGGGGCGGGCATGGAACAGACTCAGCTCGTTCTCCGTGGAGGCAAACAGGTCCACCTGAGGTGTGCCCCAAAGGGAGAACAGATGCTGTACTACCTCCGGCAGGAGGAGACCACTCGTGGGATGCAGCCCCTATCCGGCTCAGGGCATCGGCCAGGGTGTTGGAGGCTCCTGCCACGTGAATGGCTGGAGATCCGCCTCCAGGCTGCGCAGATGACCAAATCTGGAGAGCTTCCTTGCATAGAAGCATGGGCAGCGTCCCGCCCTAGCGGTTTAGATAGTACATGGTCGTGGTATTGTCCGTCTGGACTCGGACCACTTGACCCGGAGGAGCGGAGCAAAGGCGGTGAGCTAGGCGGACCGCTCGGAGCTCCAGCAGGTTGATGTGGCATCGGGACTCCGCGGGGACCAGAGGCCATGAGCCCAGTGTTCCCCAGATGGGCACCCCAACCCATCAGAGAGGCATCGGTCGACAGAGACCCGTCGGCTCGGGCGGACGACAGGATGCCCTCCTGCAATTGATCTGGAGCGGTCCACCACTGGAGAGCATTCCACATCCCTGTGTCACCGACCAAGCTGGTCCAAGGGATCAGCAGCGTTGTGACCACTGGCTGGCCAGTCCCCACTGAAGGGACGCATGTTCCAGCGGCCCCAGCGGACCACGCTGGTACAGGCCGCCATGAGACCCAGGAGGCGCAGGAAGTCCCGGGCAGGCGCAATTGCCCAACCAGAAATGATCGGGCAAAGGAGGAAAGAACCTCGGCCCTGTCCGCGGGAGCCGCTCTGGCTCGAAGAGAGTCGAGCTGCGCCCGATGAATAAAATCACCTGCTCTTTCGAGTTCCGACTTGGCCTCGTTGACAAGGCCCAGTTGAGAGCAGACCTGGAGGGCCAGATCTCTGGACCACTCCGCCTCCTTCCTGGAGGAGCTGCTATCAGCCAGTCGTCCAGGTAAGGGTACACCCGACCCTCGGCGCCGCAGGAATGCTGTCACCACTGCCATGCATTTGGTGAAGACCCTGGGAGCTGGAGACAAGCCGAAGGGCATGGCTTGGAACTGAAGAGAGATCCTTCCGCTCGGAAGCGAAGGAATCTCTGGTGAGACGGACGGATAGGGACGTGACAAGCGTCCTGCAAGTCCAGAGAGCAGAACCACACGCCCGCGTTCAGGATGGTATTATCTGAGCCAGAGTGACCATCCTGAAGGTTCGAGACCTTAGGAACTTGTTTAGGTCGTGTAGGTCGAGAATGGGGCGCCAGCCCCGTCCGCTTCGAACCAGGAAGTACCTGGACACAAACCCTGGGTCTGAAGGAGGGTCCACCACCTTCTTACCACCTCCTTCTGAGGAGGAGAGTGATGTCGGCTCGACGAGCCAGTGAGGCTGGGGATCCCGAAGCCCCGAGCGAGCGGCTCTGAAGGGTGGTGCCTGCTCGAATTCCAGAGGCAGGCCTCTTCCCACCACCTCCAAGACCCACCTGTCCGTGGTAACAGCGGACCAGGCGGAACGGAAGTGCTGGAGCCGCTCTCCACGGGGACCTAGGGTAAGGTGACGGGATGGGGCGACACCCTCAGCCCGTCACTGGGCAGGCTTGGAGGAGGGACCGGCCGAGGACCTCCTGGGCCCTCTCTCCTGCCTCCTGTTAGAGGAAGCCGGCGGCTTGGGTTTGGGATGCCAAGGCCGAGCCTGCTGGCCCTGACGTTGCTGGGCCGGGCGCGCCGGGGACACAGAAGGACGAAAGGGCTTAGGCTGTGGTTTGCGGCCTTTGTCCTTCTGAGCGGAAGAGACCGAGTCCAAGGTGGCATTGGACTTCTCGATCCTCTGCAGGTGACCTTCCACCCCAGGGCCGAAGAGGTCAGTCCCCAAAAGGAACATCCGCCAACTTGCTGGGTATCCGAGTAAAGGTGGATATCCTCAGCCAAGCCCGTCGACGCATAGCCACTGCGGCGCCACGATCTGGCACATGAGTCCCCTATATCCAAAGCAGTCTGGAGCTGCTGTTTGGCCACTGCCCTGCCCTGGTCGCACCTGCTTAACCGTAGTCTGCAGATCGGCGGGAAGATGAGGATGACCTCATCAGGGGCCCAACAGGGCATGAGAAAAATGTGCCATGAGGGCGGCGAACTGGCCTGGCGAAGGCCGAGAGAGGGCGCGGTAGACTTTTCGCCCGACATAGTCCAATTTCTTGGACTCCTTGTCAGGAGGTTTGTCCACATCCCTGGCGCAGCCGGGCGCTACCGGAAAACGCTGTCGGTAACCAACCCTCAGCAGAGGGGTGTTCAAAACCGGACAAGGAACCGTAGGACCGATACTTCCTGGCCATCCTGGCCGGGCGCAGGGCAGGAAGCAGGCGCTGCCAAAGTTCCAGTGCTGGACCCACTATGGCCTCGGCCACGGAAAGGCCTCCGCCGGAGAATCCCTCGGTCCAGAATCTCCGTGAGGGGATACCTGGCCCGCTTGGAACGGGTTCGAGCTCCATCCCGTAGACTCCGAGATGAGCCAAGCAGTCCTAGGAAGGACGACGGGCTATCGTCCATTGGCTGACCTCCTGAAGACTCCAAGTCCAGTCGCTTGGAGAGAAGGAGGAATCATCTTGGACTCGGAAGAGTCCTCGAAAAGCTGCCTCTGGCCTGAGCCACCCTTCACCTGCCGAGGTCGGTCGGGAGTGAGGGTAACTGACAACCGATGGGGTAAACCCTTAGCCGACCGAGAATCCTTGGTGGAGCCCCATGGTGGCTGTGGAGGCGGAGGTTCCACACGAATCGGTGGAGCAGCTGGTTTGGCGAACAACCGGCCTGGGTATGAGCTCTCGACAGAGTCGGGGTTGTGTCGGCCGTTCGGTGACAGCCATAATGGCGGGGAAGGCGCGGGTGGCTTATTCGGCCAGGAGGAGCTGTTGCAACATAAGGTCCTCGTACCGTCGGCGTAATTACGCGAAGCCTCCCTCATCGAGGAGGAGGGCGAGGGCGGCGGCGCGCTTACCCAGGTGCCGAGACCGAGACCGCCTATGACGGTGGGAACGGCTGGACCGCGAAGAGGTCCGAGACCGAGACCGAGAGTCCCGGAATTTCCGGGGTCGGTGCAGGGAGGTGTCGGCCGAACCGACACTCCCTTCGGCTCGGAAGGTCCATCCGAGGGCTCCGGAACCGGAGGCACAGGCGAGCCCACGGGATCCTCAACTCCTCCCGGGGGAACCGGGAGAGGGAATCTCGCTGCTAAAGGCGACAGCTCGTCTAATGGGTCGAGAAAAATCTCGACTTCATCAGTGGGAGTCCCGGTCAACTGACCTGACGGGACACCGTGAGGCCAGTGGTCAAGCCGAGCGGTCGATCAGCCGACGGTCGACGGCCCGGGAGAGGGACCTTCCCGCCTCCAAGAGCGCCGACGGAGGGATTCACCTTGTCCCTCTTTGGACCGAGAAAAGGTCCAGCAGACGCAGGCCCTTCTCCTTTAGTGGAGAGGGACAGACAAAGCTCCTTAAAGGAAGCCGTGTGGAAGAACCCAGAGAGCGGGATAAATGCGCGGCCGAGGAAGATAAGCCCGCCGCTACCTCCTCGAGGGCGACCATCCGCCGAGCTGATCCGCCGAGTCCGCCGCGACACCGGCCAACCGGGCCTCCTGGACTTCACCGAGGGAACGCTCGGACGGCCCAGTTGCAATCGGGCAGCACGGGTCTTCGAGGATTTAGAGGGGCGAGAAAGATGAGCACAGGTCGCAAGCCCGCGGGTCGTGCTCAAGGCCTAAGCAGTAGACACACGTGGAGTGTGGATCCGTCGAGACATCTTCTCCCGCATGGGCATCTCCGAAATCCGGGAGTCGATTTATCCATCGCAGCAGCGAGGGATCGAAGACTGAAGTCTTTTTGCAAAATATTATTTTTAAATCCGCAAACGGAGAAATAGGAACCAGTCACAAACGCAGAGCGTTAAGGAGGGAACCTGAGCTTCCAAGCGGTAAGGAAGATCTGGCGGTCATGGGGCGGAGCCGAGTGTTATACCACCCGGGTGGGTGGGAGGAGCAAGCTTGAAGACCTTCCGGCAAGATTTAAAGCGGCAAGGATACTGCCAATGAGTGTGGATGAACAACATATCCATGTCCCTAGAAACTGTACTTTTGATGCCTCAATCCCATCAGCAGCCACCTCCTCCGGCTCCCTGGGTAGCTGGGGGGAGGCCTGTTTAGCCAGTGGCAATACAGTGTCCCACCTGGACTTCTGGTACCTGGCTGTATAGGCCATATAGTTCGCCTGCCTGAGTCCCAAGGAAGATGCCATGTACTGCTTTTTTGCCATGGCATCAATCTTCCTGGAGTCTTTGTCTGGGGGGTGTGAAGCCAAGGGAATATTTGCCTTGTCACAGGCAGCAGCCTGCACTACCCCAACATGGCTGCATTGTTGGTACAAAAACTCTGTATGTGAGCCTGATAGTGTGTACCTCTTACCCATCCTTCTGTCAACAAGTGATACAATATTGGGAGAGTAAGATTTTGAGTGTCTGCTTCCCAAAGGAGATTTGTGGAGGGGAACAGACAGTCTCCTGGACTCTGGGATGTCCATCATGTCTACATAATCAGGCTCCTCTTGATCCTCCATGGCCTCCTCCTCCACAGGAAGCTGGAGGGTTTCAGCCACCTTTCTGTAAAACAGAAAGTGGAGAGGGGACTCAGAAAGCCTAGGAGGGCTAGCACCAGAAGGTCTGTCTGGGGAGATGTCCGGTTCCACTGGCACATCCAGACTTTCACTATCGTCACCATCATCCTCGAACTCCCCCTCCTCCTCAAACTCCGGTTCATAAATATCTTCAGAGGTATAATCTTGAACCGGGGGAACCGACCGAACCGAGCCCCTGCCAAATGGTGCCAGATCGGTCAGAACCGGGCGAAGCGATTCCACAATCCAAATCGCTCTGGCTATTTCTTCGGCAGTCGGGAACATGAACCTCTGGATCCGATCCGGTCGATTTCTCTTTGCGTTTCCTTTTTGTAGGAACCGACCCCTCAGAATTGGCTCTCCTCTTGCCCAAAGAAGTATCACCCTGGTCAGAGGGCACTCCTTCTGGTTCGGTCGGAACCAAACAGGGCTGGCCATCCGGGTCAGCGGACCTCTTGGCCTCCTTTTCCCTTAGGCTATCTAATCTCTTTTCAAGGATAGATTTAGGAACATTTTTACAAATTTGGCAGTCTGTATCGAGGTTTTCAAACCCCAGACAGTAAACACAAGTGGTGTGGGGATCGGGCTTAGCAAAGACCTCCCCACACTCACTGCAGTGTTGAAACCCAGTGGGCCCGGTTTTCTTCTTGGGTTTCTCAGACATGGCCAACCTAACCAAACTTACCCTTTTTATGGCAACTGTCAGGCAAGATTCCCTTATCGGTTCCTAACCGTGTCACTGGTGTTGGAAAAAAGCGTTCAAAACACTTTTTTTTTTTTTAGAACCGATAAGGACCGGTAACCGCACTCTAAAGTAAAAGACAGAAATTCACTAAAAGTGATCAGTTCAGCCGAACCAATCAAACAAGTTTACAATTTCCACACAGAAATAGGTAAAACATATCTAGTACTCACAGTACCGCAGACAGAGGCTGAACTGACTAAGCGAAACAAATTCGGCTTAAAACAGACTTTTACCAATACTTTAACCGACTTTTCGAACCAAGCTGAAGGAGAAATCTCAGGAGCGACTGCTCAGTGAGGCGGAGTAAAGAATCTGATGGTTGGATTTCAAAGGGCTGCAGACAGAGACCTCAACCGAGCTCAAGCTCAGCATTCTATGCTCTGCATAGAAAGCTAACCCTTTGTTCTCCCAGGCAGTTTAAAGGCTGGAGCTAACTGCAATAGTCAGAATACAGCAAGACTTCATGTTGTTTGAAAGACCTGGATATGTAGGTAGGCATCCTGCATATCCAGGGAACAAAGAGAATCCCCCCCCCCCACCAATAAGGGATAGCAAACCCTGAAGGGTTACCATCCTGAACCGTTTGTACTGTATAAACAGTTCAGCTGGTTGAGGTCCAGGATGGGCTGAAGGTCTCCCATCAGCCTGGGGACCAGGAAGAAGTGGAAGTAGAACCTTCTTCCCTGCCAACACCAGGGGACTGGTTCTATGGCCTTTTTATTGAAGTAAGGCGTGGATTTCCTCTTGGATGAGAGGGGCACTGCCAGGAGGGTACAAGGAATGGCCCAGAGGGTTTCTGCGAAGCCAATCAATGACCTCTAGAGTGTGGCCATGCTCGAACTGCAGCACCCAGTTGTCTGTGGTGATTTCCCTCCATCTCTCCAGGTGCAGGGAGACGTGACCTCCAATGACCGTCTCCTGTGGAATGACTGGGGGAAGAGTCTGGCAAGGAGTCTGGAGGTGGAAGCAGCTGCTGCACCTCAGGCACTACGGGTGGTAGGCAGCCTAGAGAATGGGGAGAGCTGCCCCCGATTTGCACTTGCCCTGGGCCTTGGAAGGGGGTCGGGCCTGTCTGTGGGAGAAGAAACGAAAGGGAGCCCATTGCCCTGACTGAGCGGGTACGGTACATAGAAGAGATGGATTTGAGAGGCCGTCCTTAAGTCTGGAGTTCAAAGATGATATCCTGGATGTCTCTCCCCACAAAAGTGTGAACCTCCTGAAGGGTGCATCCATAATGCTGGACTGGATAGTCCTGTGCGAAGCTATAAATCCGAAGCTAAGAGTGGCATCTTGTACAAATGTTGACGGCCACTGCCCGCCCCAAGGCATCAACTGCAACACAAGCAACCCTGAGGATGTGGGTACTGACATCCGAGCCCGTTTTGAGGGCCTGGAGACTCTGCTGCTTGGAGGGGTCCTCCGGCATGGTCAGGACTGTCTCCAGATTGAGATCCTGGAGCAGGTTCTGGTACTGAACCATATGGGCAAGATAACTGATGACCCGGATGGCCAGAGTGGCAGAAGCGAAGGCCTACTTGCCCATTTGGTCCAGCTAGCGGGACCCTGGGGGAAGGGAGCTCAGGTGCCTCAGTCTTTTGATGCGGTTGTGGGCCACAATGATAATGACCAAATTGGCCTTGGGCTATTTATCAAAGTGTGGCTTGCCCGCTGGGGCGTGGTAAAGGCCGTCAGCCTTTATGGATACTATCAGCAAAGTATGGGGTTGGTTCCAAGCAGCCCAGGTAACATCCTTGTTGGAGTCACTCATGGGTGAGACCACCACTGGAGGGGCATCTGGCTGATGTAAGTATACGGCAAGCAGACACTGCTCCGGGGTCCTGTTCCTCAGTCTCCCACCCCATGATGACCTGCACGTGCCTCATGATGGCCATAAACGTGGGGTCGTCTGGGCAGGTACTTACAGACGTTGCTAGGTGCCTCATCCCCATCCGGAGATTCTGGCCCCAAGGAGGGTACTCAATGCTGAAGCTCTGGTTCTCACAGGCTGTGGCAGAGGAAGGACTGGCACAGGCCCAGCAGGTGCCGATACAGGCAGCGCCGGAGGGGTGTCCACGGGTGCTGGCCGTGGAGAGACTGGTGCTGGAGTGGAAGGCGACCCCCCTGCTGATGGCGGAGGAGAAACAGAGCTCTGGGAGGTGCCATGCCCTGCAGCATCTGTCCCTGCGAAGGAGAGACAGAACCGGCAGCAATCCCAGCAGAGGAGATCGGCCTCGGTGGTGCGGGTGTCGGGCAGCCGGGAGGCGGACGCCTGCAGCACCCATGCCAGCCGAAGAGACACTGTCTGAGCCACCTGACCGACAGCCCGATGAGAACAAGGAATGGAACCAGCAGGGGCTTGGGGGCAGGATACAGAGTATCCTGTCCCGCAGAGCCACCACCCATGAGGGGAACCTGGGCAGGTGGTGGGGCCACCAGTAGTCCTGTGGAAGTCAGGGTGTATGGGGCTGAGGAGGTCGACCCCTCAAGGGAGAAGATTCACATCGCAGTCAAAGAATCCTTATGTGGGGACCATGAGCGGGAAGCAGACTACGGTCCATCCTGGTCTTTGTTCCTATATTTATACGTCCCGGAAGATTTTCCCCGGGACTTCGACAATGAAGAGCCAGAGGGCTGGGCCCAGAGAAGTGAAGAAGATCCTGGCCTGCAGCTCCTGTTCCATTAAGGCAACCTTCTGCTTAAGGAGGGGATTCTCCAGGATCTTCTGGCAAGTTCTTCGGGTGGCTAGGTTGAACTTCCGACAAGCCTCACAGGTCTGGACATCGTGGTCTGGGCCTAGGTACAAGATGCAAGCAGAAAGACTGCCCTTATCTGGGCTTTGTTTGTTGCAAGCACACTTTGTGGAGCAGTCAGAAGAGGAAGACTGTGAAGACAAACCGCCCAATGCGAGCACAGAAAATTCAACGTTAAACTGAGGAAAAAGGTAAAACCAGAGGAGGGTGTGGGGGCCACCTGCCTTTTACGAGATTGGCTGACGTCAGGCACTGACATCGGAGGTGGGTGGCCCCCTCTGGTAGACCACTAGCAAGAAAGGTTTCCGTATGGTCCAGGCACTTGACAGCTTAGTCCTACCGGTGATGGACTGCTGCAAGTGATACCCTTAAAGTACAATCTTCCCTTCAGTCAGATTTGGCCCTGCCACACTAATGAAAGCCACTAAAACACAGGTTACTCACCTGTAACAGTAGTTCTAGGAGTGGTATATGATGTCCATCCACACTTTGACAGTGACCTTTCCCTTTAGGATGTGCCAGAAAGTCTTCAAGCTAGCTCCTCCCACCTACCCAGATGATAACCCTACTTGGGGCGACAAACAGCCTCAGCTTTATGCTCACCCTGGAGGCAAACAAGTCCACCTGAGGAGTGCCCCCACTGGGAGAACAGACTATAAACTACCTCTGGGTGGAGCGACCAGTCATGAGACGCCTCACCCACGCGGCTGAGGGTGTCCACCAGCTGACTGGAGATTGCTGCCACATGGACAGCTAGGAGATCCACCTCCAGGCTGCGCAAGAGGGTCCAAACATGAAGCGCATCCTTGCGCAACAGCAGGGAGTGCGTCCTGTCCTGCTTGTTGAGGTAGTACATGGCCGTAGTGTTGTCTGTCTAGACTTGGACCACTTGACCCCGAATGTGCAGAGCAAATGCAGTTAGCACCAGCCGAACTACCCGAAGCTTCAGCAGGTTGATGCGGCACTGGGACTCCTCGGGGGTCCAGTGCAAGTGGACTCTCTATTCCTCCAGGTGGGGACCCCAGCCCGTGAGAGAGAGGCATCTGTCGTCAGGATGACCATCTACTTTGGATGGACAACTGGGATCCCTTCCTGCAGGCGTGCTGGGACCAACCACCTCTGGATAGTGTCCCACATCCACTGGGTCACAATGACCAGCTGGTCAAAGTGACCCTTGCTCTGAGACCACTGGTTGGCCAGCTCCCACTGCAGGAAGTGCACTTCTCCAGTGGGCCCAATGGACCATGTTGGTACAGGCCGCCATGTAGCCCAGCAGGCGCAGGAAGTCCCGGGCAAGGCACAAGTGCCCAACCTGAAATGATCGGGCAAAGGAGGCGAGAGATTCTGCTCAGTCCGCTGGGAGCCCCGCTCTGGCTCTGCAAGCGTAGAGCTCCGCCCTGATGAAATTGATTACCTGCAAGGGTACAAGTTCCAACTTGGCCTCACTGACCAAGAGGCCAAGTTCGACGCAGGTCTGAAGGGAGAGGTCCCTGAACCACTCCACCTCCTGCCTGCAGTGACCTTCTATCAGCCAGCAGTCCATGTAGGGGTAAACACGGACCCCTCAGAACGTCAGGAAAGCTGCCACCACTGCGGTGCACTTGATGAAGACCTTGGGGGCCAAGGACAGGCTGAATGGCATGGTCTGGAATTTGTAGAGGGTTCCTTCTGCTCGAAAGCAGAGGAACCTTCGATGAGACAGACGGATCGTTAAAGAACACATCCTGAAGATCCAGGGAACAAACCCACATGTTTTATTTATTTATTCACTTTTGCGAATTTTGATGACCGGGTAGGCCCACTAAGACAAAACAGTCCCTTTTTCAGTGGCAACCTGGAGAATAATACAGTTACGTAAGAACTTACAGTAACAGCAGATCTTCGAGAGAGGCTCTTACAGTAGGTAATTACATATAGGACAGAGGTTGGCAGGCGGCAGGACCCCACGGAAAAATTTCTAGCTAGCAGTCCATGGAGAGGGACCGCCCCCACGTCAGGTGACCGGCGTCAGGAGACATCAGTATCAAGGGGCGGTCCCTGACGCCCACCTTCCAGTTCTTTCCTGCCACAGGCCAAAAGAGTCCAGACGGGAGAGAAGCAGATATCTCCGTCACTGGAAAAGGAGCTGAAAAAGCCTAGGGCGATATAGGGCGGCAAGGTATTATCTACTGCAAGAGCCTCTCTCGAAGATCTACCGTTACGGTAAGTTCTTACGTAACTGTACTATCTTACTTTGAGAGAGCTCTTGCAGTAGGTAATTACATATAGGACTGAATACCAAGCTGTCTGGAACAAAGAGAGGCACCGGGAGGAGGAAAACTACTCCAAGAAGCAGTTCTAGCTGTGCAAGCTTCAAGATAAGAGGCCTTGCAGAAGTCAGCCTGAAGCCTTCTCTACGGTGAGAGGCAATATCCAAACTGTAGTGTTTAGTAAAGGTATGGACGGAAGTCCAGGTGGCAGCAGCACAGATATCTGCCGCTGACACATTCTTGAAACAAGCCGCTGAGGCCGCTATTCCTCTGGTGGAGTGGCCTCTTACTTAACCCAGCAGGGTCTTCTTGTATTTGTCATAACAGAAAGTGATGCAATGAGACAACCACTTAGATAGGCACTGCTTAGAAACAACATTGCCTTCTGTTTATGAGCAAAAGAGACGAACAGTTCATCAGTCTTTCTGAGATCCTTCATCCTGTTGGTGTAGTATCTCAAAATCTGGTGAACACCCATAGTATCGAGTAAATACTCCCCCCGATTAGTGTACTGCATGAAAAAGGTGGGTAACTCTATGGACTGATTTAGAGTAGACTCTGCTACTACCTTAGGGAGAAACTTAGGGTTCGTGCGTAGAGCAACACATTCCTTGTGAAAAATCAAATACGGAACTTTACACATCAGGGCCTGGAGCTCGGAAATTCTCAGAGTGGAAGTAATGGCCACCAGGAAGAGAGTCTTCCACGAAAGGAACTTCAATTCTTCGGAAGCTGCCGGTTCAAAGGGAGGCAGAGTAAGTTTCTCGAGAACAAAGTTCAAGTCCCAAGGGGGAGCAGGAGTACATATAGGAGGTTTCAGATGTAGGACCCCTCTGAGAAAGGTGTTAGAGACCTCCAGTCGAGCTTGTCTGCAAAGGGAACATGATAGGCCGAGATGGCCGCCATGTGGACTTTCAGAGAAGAATGACCGAGACCCAGATCAAACAGATGGCGTAGGTACTCCAGCAGAAGCCCAGCTGAGCAGGAAAAGGGTTCCACGTTCTTGGAAGCAGCCCAGATAGTTTCTTTTCCACTTCATGGCGTAGGTGGATCTAGTGGAGGGTTTTCTAGCCTTCACCAAAATCTCCGCCACTTGAGGAGAAACCCCAAAACAGGACTGAGCTAAGTCTGCAGGAGCCATGCATGCAGCTGAAGAGATTTGAGGCCTAGATGGACCAGGGTTCCCTGATCCTGGGTCAGTAAACCTCGAGACAGGGGAAGAGGAGGAGGATGATCCTCTGAGTATTGCTGTAGAAGAGAGAACCAAACTTACCTGGGCCAGAAGAAAAAATTACTCACCTTAGTAATTGCTTTTCTTCTCATGGAGTCTTGCTATATTATAACAATAGCAGTCAGCCACTGCAGCTGAACTGCCCCGGAGAGGAAGGAGTCAACTCCAGAAGATCTGGAGTTCTACAGCGCGAGGGCGCTGTGCCCAAAGCTCTATCTGGCAGTTTCAAATGAAACTGTCAGATCTTTTCGAAGCCAACATCAAAGGACGGAAAAAAGTCTGTGTGGAAAAACTACACTAGCCCATGGCTACCTACTAGTGTAATAACAAATAAATATAAACAACAAATAACACCCAGAACCATAATAACAAAGATTGATGGTATTATGGTTCGTTTTACCACCCTTGATAAGCAACATGAACCCCCTTCCCCAAGACTCAAGTCCAAGAAGGGGCAATAAAAATAACCTAAATGAACAATCTAGATCCCTAACCCAAAGGAAAACAGGGTTAGGGAAAACTAAATGGCATGACACAGTGCTTGACAATTTGCCACCTCTACCCAAGTAGGAGTTCTGAGAGGGGCAGGAGGGAGGTGGATATAATATAGCAAGACTCCATGAGAAGAAAACCACATACTAAGGTGAGTAATTTTTTCTTCAAACACCATGAAGTCTTGCTATATTATAACAATAGCAGATTACACAGCAGTACCTCCATGGAGGAGGTCAGAACCTACTTAGGAAATAGGCTCTGAGCACAGCTGTGCCAAACCGAGCATCTCTCCTGGACTGGACATCCAGGAATAATGCTTGTAAAGTGTGAACTGTCTTCCAGGTAGCAGCTTGACAAATCTCCAGAATAGAATGTCTCTAGCAGCCGCCAGAGAAGCAGCTGTACCCTGGTGGAGTGGGCCCTCAATCCTGAGGGGTACTCTACCCAGTTTCTGATAACAAAATTGGATACAAGAGACAATCCACCTTGCAATTGTTCTCTTAGTGGCAGGTTTCCCTTGCCAACCTCGCCATAGGTAGAAACAGTTGGAGGATTCGAACCTATGACCTCTGGTGCGCTCTAGATAGTAACTTAATGCCCTTTTGACATCCAAGCTGTGCAGTCTCCTCTCACCTGAGGAAGAATGCTCAGTGAAAAATACTGGGAGGAGATGGATTGATTCAGGTGGAAATCAGAAACCACCTTAGGCAAAACTTTCTATTAGTCCTAAGGACTACCTTATCTCTGTGGAAAGAGATAAAATCTTCTTCCACTGACAGGCCTGTAACTCACTTATCGTCTGGCAGAGGTGATAGCTACTACAAAACGGTTTTCCAAGTTAAATACTTGAGTTCTGCGAAGACAGAGGCTCAAGGGGGTTGCATTAACTGAGCAATGCAAATATTCAGGTCCCAGGCGGAGCTGGTTCCCGAAAGGAGGTTAGTGTGAAGTAACCCTTTAAAAACTTGGAGAACACAGGGTGAGAAGAAAGGAGGCAGGCTTCCTGCTGACACAAAAAGCAGAGACAGCTGCCAGATGAACCTTCAGGGTAGCTGGTCTAAGGCCTAAGGAATTCAGATGGACCAAATAGTCAAAAAGAATGGGAAGATCAGCAGATTCTGGGGTAATCTGCCTCTCAGAGCACCAGATGGAAAACCTCTTCACTTAGAATTATAAGTGGCCCTAGTGGAAGGCTTCCTTGAAGCCTTTAAAATATCCATAACACCTTGAGAAAGGTGTAAATCAGCAAATTCTAGCTCCTCAAGAGCCAAGCCTTGAGGTGGAGGGACTTGAGGTCCGGATACCACTCTCCTGTGCACAGGCCAGTAAGTCGTGAACTCTGGGCGGCAGGCTCAGGGCAGGGTGAACTGCCAGGGACAGGAGCAGAGGGTACCAGGGCTGTTCTGGCCCAATATGGGGCAATCAGAATCACTCTGCAAGGTTGAGATCTGATTTTCACTAGTACCCTGAAAAGGAGAGGAAAGGGGAAGGCATGCAGGAACTTCCTTTCCAATCCAACAGAAAGGATCCAGAGGGACTGAGCCCAGTACTGGAGGCCTGCAACAAAAAAGAGGAAGTTGGTGGTTGTCTGGGGCATGAAAAGATCTATCTGAGGTGCCCCAACTGGCAAAGACAGACCCCAGTACTTGTGGATTCAGAGCCCATTCGTGATGGCCCTGAGAAATTCTGCTGAGGGCGTCCGCCAGCACATTGTCCTTCCTGGGAGATGACCACATCAGGGAGGTGTCTAGGGAATAAGCCAGAGGACACAACTTCATTGCTCGGTGCACAAGGCTGAAGACCGAGTGCCCCTGTTTGTTGATGTACCACACTGTGGTGGTATTGTCTGTCCTGACTTGAACCACTTTGTTCTGGACAGAATCTGAAAAGACCGAAGAGCTAAAAGACAGCTCTGAGTTCCAGAAGATTGATGTGGAGCAGATTCCTGAGGGACCACACTCCCTGAGTGGTAAGGTCGCCTAGGTGAGCCCCCACCCTAACAGGGAGGCATCCGTGGTGAGGAGGAGAAATGGGAATGAAGGAACCCTTGTTTCAGACTGCTTTGATCCTGCCACCAGTGTAAGGCCAGGATCAGGGTTTGAGTAACTGGGACCAATTTGGTAGAGGGTCCTTCCTCTGAGACCAATAGGCCCTCAAATGGAACTGAATGTCCCTCATCTGGAATCTTGCTCCTGCACAACAGCTGTGGAAGCAGCCATGTGCCCGAGGATTGCAGAAAATGCCTTGCTGGTCGGAGACCCGCAGGGTAAAGGAGGATGCCAGGCGATGAGTCTGTCCATCCTTTCCAGGAGAAAGGCCCTGGCTAACCTTGTGTTCAATTCTGCGCCTATGAAAGTTGGGGCCTGAACTGGTTCCAGAACTGACTTTGGTAAGTTTGCTGAGAATCCCAGAGAAGTGAGAAGCTGCTGGGTGACTTGCAAGTGGGATTTCACCTGACCTGGAGACTGACCCACAATGAGCCAGTCGTCCAGAGTGAAACACAACAACCTTGCCTTCTTAAATGAGCCACTACTACAGCGAGACATTTTGTGAATACCCTTGGCGCAGAGGTAAGGCCGAAGGGCACTGCCTGAACTGGTAGTGGCCTGAGGCAGTTCGAGCTCAAGGTGCTTTTCGATTGGGAAGGCCTGATCAGAACATGAAAATAGGCATCCTTGAGGGTCCAGGAAGCTAGCCAGTCCCCTGGCCTTGGGAAAAGCAATATCATTGCCAGAGTTAACATTTTGAACTTTGGTTTCAACAGATGCTTGTTCAAGTATCTTAAATCCAGAATGGGCCGCCATTCTCCTGTCTTTTGGGGTAAGAAAGTATCTTGAATAAAGCCCCTTGCCCTGATGGCAAGGAGGAACCCTTTCACTGCTTTGCAGACCAGAGAGAAGAAACCTCTGCTTCCAAAGCAAGGGCTTCTGAAGGATTTGCAGGTGGGAAATGCCTGGCTCTCATCTTTGGAAAATATTTGAAGCTGAGAACCAGACCCTGGCCTATTACCTCCAGAACCCATCTGTCCGAAGTTAGGGACAGCCAGCTCTGGCTGAAATAGGCCAACCTGCCCCCCACTGGTACAGGAGAATCGCCCTGGGCACCCCATCAGGGTGCCTGCTAGCAACAGCCTTAGGCTGAGGGAGGAGGCAGTCTACTTAGCCCACGTCTACCCTGCCTCTGAAGAAACCCTCTCTTGAGACAACAGAGGAGGCTTAAATGGTAAAAAGGCCTGGAAAAGGGTCTGCCTACACTCCTTGGGCATGCCTTTGTGGCATGGCATGCTTCTCCTGCCTGGGCACTTTTGTAGGTAGTTCTGTATTCATCCATCTTTTCATATAATTTTCTGTTTGCTCCCAAACAGAGAATTTCCCACTACAGGAAAATCCATAGCCTTTGACTGAGTATCTTGGGACAGATTAGTGCATCTGAGCCATGCCAACCTACGGAAAGCTACAGAAGTGGACATGACCCTGGAGAAACATCATTAACATCAACAGCAGTATGAAATTGAACTTTAGAGGCTTCAATGCCATCAGCAGCCACCTGTTCCAACTCACTAGCCAGCTGGCCATGGGCCTGCTGGCTAACTGCAATCTATGTCCCACCTAGATTTCTGATATCTAGCCACATAGCCATATAATTTGCCTGCCTGAGTCCCAAAGAAGCTGCCATATACTGTTTCTTCGCCATGGCATCAATCTTCCTAGAATCCTTATCAGGAGGATGTGAGGCCAGAGGAATATTAGCCTTGTCACAGGCTGCAGCTTGTACCACACCTACATGACTACACTGCTCAATAAGAAGTCTGTATCCGAGCCTGACAAAGTATACCTTCTGTCCATTTTTTATCTACAGGAGGGACAGAATGAGGATTTTAAAAATCTTTGTTGTTTAGCTTCCTAAATGACTTATGCAAAGGAATAGACAACCTCCTAGACTCTGGAATATCCATCATTTCCACATAATCAGGCTCCTCTTGCTCATCCACAGCCTCCTCTAAAGGAAGCTGGAGGGTTTCTGCAACCTTTGTAAAAAATAAAGAAAGAAGGGACTCAGACAGAATAGGGAGATTCTAAAGGTCTGTCTGGAGAAATGCCGGTTCAATAAACACGTCCAGACCCTCCAGCCACACATATATTGATCAAATTCCTCCTCCCCTCCTGTGGTTCATAAAATCCTCAACTCAAAATCCTGAACCACTGGGACTGAGCGAACCAACCTTTTACCAACTGTTGGTGGTTCTACAGATCCCTGAGACAGTGACTGGACAATCTGAATGGCTTTAGCTATCTCTGCAGCAGTTGGAACACAATTCTGGACTCAAACCTCCTGATTTCTGTGTCTTTTACTTGGGACTGGTCTCTGAACCAGTCTTCCTTTACTTGAAGAGTCTCGCCTGGTCAGAGGCACTCCTCTGGTCCAGTGGGTACTGAACCCGGGCTGGCCATCAGGTCAGTGGACTTTTGGCCTCTGGTTCCCTGAGCCGGCCCAATCTCTTCTCCAGGGTGACTGCAGGAAATTTTTACACCTGGCAGTCTGACGGGAGTGGTCAGCCCCAGACAATAGACACAAGTGGTGGTGGGTCAGCCTTGGCAGGCGTCCCCACAGATATCCTGATGTTGAAACCAGTGGGCGGTTTTTCTTTTGGGTTTCTCAGACATAATGCCAGCCTAACAAAACTTGCCACTTTTGATGGCAGTGCCAGGCAAGAACACCCTTATCGGTTCCTAGCGTGTCACGGGTATTTGAAAAAACCGTAATAATTTTGGTTTTTAGAACCGATAAGAACCGAGAACTGCTCTAAAACCCACAGTACAGTTTTAAAAGGCGAAAAAACAAGCGATCGGTTCAAAACCGAACCGATAATTAATTTCCACACAGACTTGAATTTTGTACTTCACGGTTACCAGATGAGCTTTAGACAAAATGCGGTAAAAATAATGACTTTTGCGGTTCAAATGAACGAGCTACTCTCTTGAACCGAGAATGAACCGAGCTGAAGGAGCTGATCTCCGGAGGCGACTGTTCAGTGAGCGGAGTAAAATCTGCAGTTTCATTTGAAACTGCCAGATGAAACTTTAGGCACAAGCGCCTCGGCTGTAGAACTCAGATCTTCTGGAGTTAACTCCTTCCTCTCGGGCAGTTCAGCTGCAGTGGCTGACTGCTATTGTTATAATATAGCAAGACTTCATGGTGTTTGAAAGGAGCAATCACAATTATTCGTGCTCCTTCTGAAGCTAGTTTCTGCAAGACTCGTGGGATAAGTGGAATTGGGGGAAAGGCGTAGACGAATCTGTCCTTCCAGTCTAGAGACAGAGCGTCTCTCCAGAAAGCGCCTCACTCTGGAACGAGCGAGCAGAAGACGGGAAGCTTTGTGTTTAGAGGGGATGCGAACAGGTCGACCTGTGGTGTTCCCCAAAGTCAGAAGATATTGTCTAGGACCCCTTGGTCCAGTTCCCACTCCTGAGTCAGAGCAGAAGAGCGACTTGGCTTGTCTGCCAGGGTGTTGTCGACTCCAGGAACATGAACTGCCGTGAGGTGAAGGTTGTGTTGTGTTGCCCAATCCCAAACCCTCACTGCTTCCCTGCAAAGAGGGTAGGACAGAGTCTCCCCTTGTTTGTTGATGTACCAAACCACACGCGTTGTCCGTCTGGACAGCAAGGTGGTCAGGAAGGATGTATGGGTGAAGGGCTTGGAGAGTGTACAACACTGCCCGTAGCTCGAGCACACTGATGTGGAGTGTATGTTCGAGTTTGGACCAGGAGCCCAGGGTCTGATGGGGACCTAGATGGGCTCCCCAACCTTCACCCGAGGCATCTGTGGTTAGAGTCTGTGAGGAGGGAGGACAAAAGAAAGGAACTCCCCGAAACAGGTTCTCTTCAACCATCCACCATTGCAAGTCTCGAAGTATCAGCGAGGAGACTATGATCTAAGTCGTCCACCAACTGATCCCATTGGGAGCAGAGGGTCCACTGAGATACTCTCATGTGGAGTTGACTGCGAGGAACTGTCGGGATAGCAGCCGCCATGAGCCCGAGAAGGCAAAGGACTGACCTTGCACTGACCTGCCTGCGGCCGGACAACAGACTTATTGAGTCTGGAGGGTGGACGCCCGGTCCGGTGGCAGGAAGGTTCTGCCAATGGTCGTGTCAAGAATCGCCCCGATTAACTGTAGTCTCTGGGATGGGATCAAGTGAGACTTGGAATGGCTGATGGAAATACCCAGGCAGGTGACAACCTGCTGGGTAAGGGTGAGGCATCGCAGGAGTTCCTCCCTGGGCGAGGCATCGAGCCATGTCGATCCAGATGCAGGAAAACCTGCACCCCTCGGAGTGCAGGTAGGCCACCACCACTGCCAGGCATTTGGCAACACTGGGCGCCGAGGATAGGCCACAACGGAAGTGTCTTAAATTGGTAGTGGTTCCCCTGGAACGCAAAACGAAGGTATTTGCGATGAGACGGGTGAATGGAAATGTGCAGGTAAGCATCCTGCATATCCAGAGCACATAGCCATTTACCAGACTGGAGAAGGGGCAGAAGGCTCTGCAACGAGAGCATTCTGAACCTTTTGTACACCCCAAAAAGATTCAGGGAACCAAGATCCAGAATAGGTCTGAGATCTCCTGTCTTCTTTGGGACCAGGAAGAAATGGTAATAGAAACCCATCCTTGAAAATGAAGGGATGGGTTCCATTACTCGTTCAGAGTAGAGCTGAAATCTCCTCCTGGACCAAGAGAGGTGTTCCCATGAATATGGCGACTTGGGGAGGTGGTTTCTGTAGAAACTCTATCGAGTGTCCTTCTGCGATCAGCTGGAGCACCCAAGAATCTGATGTTATCCTGTCCCATCCCAGAAGGTGGAGGGAAAATCTCCCTCCTACCGGTTCCTCCGGGGAGTCCGGAGGCTGTGGGAGAGGGAAGAAGTCAGGTGTTATGGGGCAGTGCCGCAGCTGAAGCACCCGCTGCTTTTTTGGGCGGGGGGCTTAGCAGCTGTGGGGGCACGATGTTTGGTGGCCCACCTTCCCAGGGGTTTCGTCTTGGGCCAATTCCGTCTGCGAAAGGGACGGCGCTGCGGCTGGTGGGGGTGGTACATGGAGTCAACAGACTTCAAGTGCCATCCCTTTCTCCTACAAATCGTGATGATGTCCTTGACTGTCGTCACCGAAAACCTGAACCCCAGAGGCGCTCTCCTGGATGGCGGATTGCACTTCCGGGACCAACCCTGAGACGCCGGAGCTGCCACCACCATCGCAGCTGAGCTCCGGTCTACAGTGTCCACTGCACTGTAGGTCGCACGAAGCATGTGTCGACTGGCCGAACGTGCAGAGCGGACAATATCAGCTAACTCCTGCTTGACTTGGGAGTCTGGCAGGGAGTCCAGTTTGGCTTCCACCTGAGTAAAGAATGGCCTTCTGGTAGTCCCCCATATAGCCGACATAGTTCAGGGCCCCAATCCCCAGCGTGGAGGAAGCAAAGATCTTCTTTCCATACTGGTCCAGTAGGCGGGATTTTTTGTCAGGAGGCGACGAGCTAAGATGTTTTGGGTTGACCGAGCTGTGAGCAGCGCTAATCACGACTGAGTCGGCACGAGGGTGAGAATCTAAAAAATTAACACCCTCAGGAGCCTCGTATAGCCTATTCGACTTCCGCAGAAGTGGGGCTAGAGCCGACGGCCGTTTCCAGATGGTGGTGACAAGGTCAGCATGAGGCTCTATCCAAGGTGGCACCAAAGTAGAAGCTGTCACGGGCAGATCCAGATGCTCGGCGAGTTTCAAACACGGAGGGTCTGGTTCCAAAGAGTGCACACTGATGAACCTCCTGGATTTTCCTTAGCAACTCCATAAAAGAAGGATCTTCCGGAGGAGTCCTTGGCCTGGGCTTCGACGGGGAGCGTGGCTAGTTGTCCCTTTCAGAGCAACCATCGGAGGAATCCGAAGAGTCCGAGGGTGAAGAGGAAAAAGACTCCTCTTCCCAACCTGGGGGAGGAACAGACCCCTTGGGAAGCACCCGGGGAAGCGTATCCTGCCCCTCTCTGGACCCAGACGGGAGAAAGTGTGCCGCCTCAGATATACGGGAACCTGAGATGGCACCGTCATTGGTAGGCGGCTCTCGATCTCCCTGGTGAGCTGAGCCTTGGCCTCAGCCCACCAGGAGGCCAGAGTCTCCTGCAAGTCCACCGGCAGCTGTGGGGGTGGAGGAGGAGGAAGAGGAGGGGGATAAGGATACGGGTTGTACCCATATGGAGAGTATCCAAAACCCGTCGTCGGGTAGCCCGGCGTCGGTTATTGTGGCGTCGGGTACTGTGGCGCCGGATACTGTAGTCCCGGGTATGTCGGCGTCGGATAGGACGAAGGGTACCCGGAAGCCGGAGGAGCTGCCAGCCAGGCCGGCAGCCTCACAGGCGGATCCACGTTGGAGGGCCCGGAGGGCAGAGGGCCCGGCGGTGGGGCGACATCCGGAAGCGGGATGTCAGCCGGAGTCGGCAAAACCGGCTTCAGAGCTGGCGTCCGGGGAGCCATCAGATCCGGTGCACCTACAGGAGGACGGTCCGACAGAGGAAGATCCCCAGCGTCACCCGGGGATGGAGGGGAAAAATCCCCGGTGTCGAGCTGGGGGGAATCTGGGTCCTTGGGTAGCAGCGAAAGCTGCAGAGAACTGGGGACGATGGACGTGGGTAGGTTAGTCATCGGTTCTGTCACCTAACGGACAACAGATGAAGCGACGTGCAGTTTTCTGTGCGCTTCAGCGAGGCGCCCGGAGTAACCGGCGTCCATCTTATGGGGAGCCTTCACGGAGGCAGACCAGGAGAAGGATCAGCCTGGTCCGGTGGAGAGGCCGCACGCCGCCCTATAGGTCGCATACGCATATCGGCTTTCTCCGCGCGGACATCGGAGGAGCCGACGCATGACTTACCACAGTCGCCCGCGCCAGTAGGCCGCGAAGCTGCGGCCGAACGGGGTGGAGGCATCCAATTGCCCAGAGGTGCACGAAAGGCCCGAGCACGAGCCAGACGGGCGGGCCGAGTATCCGTAACTAGATGGCAGGTTGCCCAGCGTCGGGTACTGCGGTGCCAGATATTGCGGCATTGGGTACTGGGGTGCCAGGTACTGCGGAACCGGGTATTGCGGCACCGGATATTGTGGAGTCGGGTACCCGGGTGCCAGGGGCTCTGACGGAGCAGAGGAACCCGGGAGAGGCCCTGCTGGTGGGCCAGGCAGTGGTAACGCTGGCCCCGGGGGTTGTCGAGCCCGGCATGGGTAAACCTTCAATATGGTCAGAAGGACCTGACGGAAGGATAAGCCTATCACCAGATAAGGGGATGCTGGATGGCGTTGGGTAGGCCGGCGTCAGGGGGTCCGATCCAGGAGGAGGGTTCCTTGACAGCAGCGTCCCAGCATCCACAGTGATGACTAGGGATCAACTGAAGAGACGTGGTGACCTCAGAGGGCAACGTGGGATGTTGTGGAGAGCATGGGGCATCGGACTGTTTCGTGGGGTCTGGTGCAGGCTTCTTGGTCGGGCGGGCGTCAGTGGGACCGGCGTCAGACACCTCAGACGAATCTGGGCGGGGAACCGGAGGAGACGGCATATGATTTATCGGACTCCCTGCCTGAGGTAGACCGTGCAGGAGATGTGGCCTCGTCAGGCGGAATTTTGGTCGGGCACTCCCCCAAAGGGGTAAGCAGTTTAGAAGCCTTGTCCGGGCGAGCATCGGTGGGTGGAACTGACGTCCGACTTACCGGACTCACTCTGACCCGAAGGCCACGTGGAAGAAGCAGCCTTCACAGGAGCAGAGGCCTCCTTTGCTCCGGAGGCTCCAGAAAGGGCCCGGGCACGAGCCAGAAGGAAGGGGCGACGCCTTCTTGGTAACCAAGACGCACGTCGTGGAGCGATCCCCCAGAGTGGACGTTACCTTAAGTGCCACGGCTCCGGCTGGAGTCGCGGCTGCTGTGGGAGCAGTTTCCCGCTCCCGGTGCTTCTCCTAGTCGCGTTTTCTTTCATGCGACCTTCGGGAGGAAGTGGACGCCTGCCTGAGTTTCTGTAGCTCTTTTTCCATGGAGTCCATTTTCTTCTTTAGCACATGGGCTTTCAGGGACTGCTGCCTTCTTTTGTGGGTAGCGGAGTTAAATTTCTGGCAGTGCTGGCACTTCTCCATGAGGTGGTCTGGGCCCAGACAGAAGAGGCACTAGGAGTGGCCATCCTTGTGTGGAAGTTGGGAACCACACGAGCCACACACATGCAATTCAGAGGGCGTCGGGGACGGCATACACAGCGAATCGTGAAATTAAATTGAAATAGAAATGAGGTTGAAAAGTTCAAAACTTAGGGACTGACAAATAACTGACAAGTACTGTTCTACCTCGAGGAACTTTCACAAGCCGATGGCAGGAAAGAGCTGGAAGGCTGGCGTGGGGGACCGCCCCTTTATATTAACGTGGAAATGCGATGCAGGTCACCTGATGTTGGGGGCGATTCCCTGCCAGAGACTGCTAGCTAGAAATTTTTCCGTTGGGTCCTGATGCCTGGCGGGTCAGTCCTATTTGTGAATATCTACTGCAAGAGCCCTCTCGAAGTAAGATCAGGTGTTGCATGCAAATTACAGGTAAATGCTTTCTGGCCTCCGTTCTCTACGCAACACACAGCTGTACTTCAGTTTTAGTACTGCCGCTGGGCAATTTATCCACCACTGTAGATAAAGCCTTCCAGAGGCTATTCTGATATTTAATCATGTAACCCTGGTGACTGGCAACACAAGAACCCAGTGAGGCACAAATATTCACCCACTCTGTCAAGGGGTAAAGTGCTCATGTGACAAGAAGCCCCAGACAGGTCATGAGCAGCCATAATAATCACAAAGTCAATTTCAGGCTGGGTGGCATAAAAAGTCTTGGTAGAAGGAGGGGGCTGGATATTGTCTGTCTGTCTGCTTTTCAAGGCACCTCCTCTGATGAAACCTTGAGTGAAACCAGTTAAGGGAGCACTTTTCCCCTCACTCGTTGCTGTAGTTGCTGCTGTTGTTTTAATGGTTTTGTGAGTACTTTTATTGTAATAAACAGTTTATGCAGCCTAATCTGGTGTCCAGCTGTTATGTTCCTCATCAGCAATAGTAACATCCCTTCTAGCAAGGGAAACAGGAGGAATGATAATGGAAGGAGATGTGGGGACCTACAGGAATTCATACAGATTTTGCTTAATGGAATCCTCTTCCTTGGCAGCAAATCTTAGTTTGTCCTACCTGAGAAATAGCACAACCTGAAATAAGGCATCCTCGAAAGAATGCCTGGAAGTATATCGGAGCCACCATCACCTTTTTCCAGTCCTCAGGCACTGTACCGGTGTCCAGGGACAGGTTTAGCAGCCTCACCAGTGGGGCAGCCAACTCCTCTCTTAGCTCCCAAATCACCCTTGGATGCAGGCCATCCGGCCCCATGACCTTGTCCACCTTCACCCTGGCCAGCTCCTCCCTAACTCTCTCCATGGTGAAGGGATCAGATACCATCCCTGTGCGCACCCCTCCCCCATTCATTACTAACTCCAGCCCCCCGTAAATACAAAGCAAAATACCTGTTCAGGTCTTCTGCCTTCTCCCTGTCCCTCACCAAGTGCTCCCCCCCCCAGCCTTTCAATCCCCTGTTTAGCCTTTCTCCACTCCCCCACATATTTAAAAAATGTCTTCTTCCCTCCCCTGGCCTGTCTGGCTATTCTTTCCTCTGTATCCGCCTTAGCCCTTCCAATGATTTTACCCACTAGCCACCTTGCCTCCCTATAAGCCTCCCTGTCCTCCTCCTCAAGTACTTCTGTATCTCGTTGAACGCTCTCCAACCTATCCCCTACCACCCTTGCTACATCCCTACTGAACCAAAGCAGCTTCCTTCTTCTAGACCCTTTCCTGACACTTCTGATGGACGCCTGTGTGGCCTCCGAGATCCAGCCCCTGATAGCTACCCACAGTCAGTCTATGTCACTTATATCCCCCACTCCTTTCAACACCTCCCTCACCAGCCTTCTTAATTTGTCAAAGTCTGCCTGCCTGAAGTCCAGCACCACTGTGCTGGTTCGGGTCCCTGTCCTCACCTTGCACCCTACAGTCCTGTAGTCACTTTTCCCTAGTTTTTCTCCTACCACCACCACCTCCACATTCGTCAAGACCACATCTAGCAGGATGCCCCCCGTAGGCTCCACAACCAGCTGTTTCAGGAACACCCCACTTAGCCCGTCCACTATCTCCCTACTTCTTACTGAAGCTGCCTCGGGGATGGTCCAGTCCACATCTTGTAAGCTGAGGACACCCATCAGTAGTGTATCCCCCTTGAGAGCCATTCTCTCAATATCCTGCAGCATCGCCCTGTCCTGAACTTCTCCCTGCGATGGTGGTCTATATACGACTCCCAGTCTCAAGTATTCCCCTACCCGCCTGCATAGCTTCACCCATAGAAGTTCTGTATCCCCGTCACCCTCCTGTCCCTCAGACACCTGCATATACTCTTTGATTCTTGTCCCCCCCTAAACAGCCTGAAGCCCGGCATAGCCGTCTCCCACGTGTGGTAGTCCATCCACTAAGTCTCAGTTATTGCTATGATGTCTAACTTGTCGTGCTCCATGATGGCCATCAGTTCCTCCATCTTATACACCAGGCTCCTGCCGTTTACTACCAACCCCTTCCACCAACCCCCCCTCCCTTGTTCCCCCCTGTATGGATGCACCTTGAGCATCAATCTTTCCCAAGGGGGGGGGGGACCTAGGGTCCCCCGACTTGTTTTTGGTATGGTGTGGATTTATGTCCAGCCTCCCACCCCTTACTCAGTTTAAACGTTAACTTTTACATTTTTTTTTTTAGACAAACTTCCCCAGCCGACTCTTCAGAAGGGCTACCCCTTCTCTGATGAGGTGCAACCTGACCTCAGGAAAGAGGCTTTCATCCTTCCAAGTTGCCCCCCAGTCTCCTATCATCCCATATCCCATCTGCGCACACCATTCCGCTAGCCAGCTGTTAAGATCCCGTATCCTTTGCTTACTCTCAGTACTAGCTCTTGTTACTTGTAAAATCTGTGAGAAGGTTGGAGATCTGAAGTTCAACCTTCCGCAGAATCTTTCTTGTACTTCCATGAGACTATTACCTGCCAGGTCGTAAGTCCCCAGCTGGAACACAAGATGTGAATTCCTGTCTTGGTCCCAACCCCACGAGGGAATATGGTGCACAACCTCCGAAAAAGTCAACTCAGGCAAGCGTTCAACCCATATCCCTCTTTTCCTGCCACCCCACTTGACCCCTTTTAAGACTGAGTCACCAACCAGTAGCACCTTGACCCCCTCCTCATTCTCGTTTACCTGTGGCATTACCCACCTTCCTCTAAAGAGGTATTTCGTTATATTAAGTACACTACGTCACAAGCCTATTTTCAGGCATGTCCCAAATAAAAGTAGCAGACAGTATAACAAAAAAAAAATCCTCAGAGTTTACTAAGCATTAAACACAATTAAGTAAATACAGAGCCTTATCCCAGCTGTTTCTGCATGACAAAATGCACTAGCCTTTCAATTGTCACATACAGTTGAAAATCACATTTTAAATAGCATAGGTGCAAGACTGCCTTCTATACTGTACACAATGAACTAAAATTAAAAATTTATTTGAAGTCAATGTAAAAATAAACATAACAGTATTATCAACATTTTTTGCAGATAGTATGAATTATGTAAAAGTTGTGTTTTTAAGAAAAAAACTCCAATTATAATTACTACTACATAAAAAGAAGGAAGCTAAGATACTGATGAGGCTGTTACCAGGATGCGTGCTCTCCTATGGGGGAGGTACAAGTGATGCGACAAACCTCCCGGTCACTGCGTTTAAGAAACCGATGCCACGCTGCCCGATGCGGCAGCACAACAAACCCTAATATGTAGCAGATGAAGAAAATTCGGCAAACTCACATTTTCACAAAACAATGCTTTAACAATGTGCATCTTATTTAAGCTTTCCCAATCTTTTCCCGGTCTGAAGTGGGACTCAACCTTAAATTTAATATGATAATATAAGTAAAATGTTTATAGATGCACCATTTTTGTCTCCCAGGCATGTTAGTTCTATCACTGCTGTTCTCCATGCAGCCATTAGCCTAATGCAGAGCTCCCTCAATTATCCATACAGGATGGCAGATAATCTAAGGGGCAATGGACAAGTAAAAATGTTGCACAGACAACATTTGGTGGATAACAAGAGGGTGGTGGATAATCAAGGGACCACTGTAATAAAACACTGTGCACACAAAAGTATGCACATGTTCTTTGTACAGAAAGGTTGTCATAACCCTTCACTGCCAAATCACAATTTTCTCATCCCTTCAAGTCTCATTGGTTTGAAAGTGCTAACTTGATATCAGTTTTCCAGACATTTCCACCCCAAGTTAAAAATGTACAAGGCATTACACTTGCCTTGGAAAGTGATCTGAACACACAGGGCACCTCGTTAGTGATTTCTCTTTTGTGTTTAAGAGCCCCCAACAGTATTAGGAAAACCTTAAGAAAACTAAGACTTGCATTCAGCTGCATCCCAATTTCTTTATTACTTCATTTATTTTTAGCAATTAAACAGCAGCAGACGCCTTTAGAAGAACTTTAACAAAACAGAATATTCGGATGCAGTCTGACTTGTATTTCACATCAGTTCTATATTCCTCCTCCCCATTGTTTACTACTGATGTAATCTGCATAAAAACAGGATCTTTGCTCCTGAAGAGTCGTCTACTCCTGTTGCTTTCTCCCTACCTGAAGTCATAAAGCACTTCTTGTAACATCAGTTACTCCCATGGCAACAGATTGTGATGTCACAACAGAGGATTATCATTTGAAGTGGGACATATGCTACAGAAGCAGATGAACTCGGAGGGATAAAGATCACGTATGTATTCATGCAAATTGCCTCAGTAATAAATAATCTGGAAGAGAAATCTTTAGATTGTATATCTGGAATGCAAGCTGACTTGTACCTAAATATGTTTTTCAAAGCTTTTTTTGAGACGTCAGCAGCTCTTTAAGTCCCCATTTTCTTTATTACAGAAAACAGCTGCATGAAAACAAGATCCCCGTCTCCTAGACTATATCTGCTCTGGCTGCTTATCTACACATGACACTGCAATCCCGTTTATGACATCATAATTATTGTCACAGCAACACATTTTGAATTCAAACAGAATTATGATGCCAGCTACAGGCAAGCAGTCAGAGCTAAAGACGGCAGAAATACTGTATTCATGAAACCGCCCTTTGTAATAAGCGTGAGAATTACTGCATAAAATATGAAATATAAGTGACATTTATGCCAGACTATTACGTTTTTTCAAAATTGTCAACTGTATCAGAAGCTCTTTAAATGTATATTTTAAAATAAACAGCCAAAGAGTCAAGCCAAGTGAGCATGTTAACAAATCTTACAGCCATGACTTTGGCCGACTGCTCTGGGGTACACCCTATTAACTGATGTGTTGATTTTGGCAAGATAACATGGCCTTTAAACATGCTCACATAAGACAAAGCGACCATTAAAGCTCAAGGAGGGAATCATTATGACTTCTTTCTATTTGTCTATACTGGTACATTTTTGATTTAGGGTGGATTTTATATTTTATCTATATACTGTATTGCCAACTCACAGTGCACACAAAGGTCATCAGCTCAAGTGGTTTCTATATTTAAATATTAAATTTTGTGTCCTTTTACCAAAGTAAAACAATGAAAAAAAATGATGTATCAAGACACAGTCAATTCATATATTCCAGCCTCAACAAGTCTGTTTAAAAAAGCACAAAGATTTGGTGAAACACATTGAGACAGTGCTGCCCATCTAGATCAACTCAGTTACTAAAATGGCAATAACCCAAAATGTCTTTCCCCACAGGTAGCCATCGAGACTAGTCTTGAAACTTTGAACATTATCTGTACTTATCACTTCTTCTTGTAATTCATTCCATAACCTTAACCCTTGACTGGATCAAAGTGTTTGTGTACCCCCCTCTCTCCTCTTAGCTTCAGCTCATGCCCCCAGTTCTGCAACCCTGAATTCTGCTGAACAGTCTCTTCTAGTCAGCTCTGCACACCCTTTCATGATTTTCAATGCCTCAATCTCCTTTCCTATAGGAAGTCCATCCTTTTCACAATATGCCATGTTTTGTTGTTGGGGGGACAAATTAGTTTGTGAGATGGTGGACTATTTGGCCACCAGCTGTCACAGTCTGCAAGTCAAATCAGTATTTTAAATGGCCATCATTTAAGTGATCATAAATCACTTCATGTGCAGGCAGCTGGTTGGCCAGTAACTTTCAAAACTTAGTAGTAAAAGATTTTTACTGGCCATTGGCCACCTCTTTTGTCCCACCCTGAGCCATCCCCAGCATCTCACGCTGTACTATTTTCAGCTCTGTCCTTTACTGTGATGCCTGGCACTGTACAAATGGGGTCTAACTAGTGCCCTAGCATTATCGCCTCCTTTTCCCAATTTTTTTATCTCCAGTTTAAAAATCTAACATCCTGTTGGATCTTGCTGGCTGCTGCACATTGTTTGGACATCTGCAAAGACAAGTCTGTGATCACCACCAAAGTCGGAAACAAGTTCATCACAAATGAAAATGTTCCTATGAAATGAATGCAAGTTTCTTCAGCTGTTAGTATCAAAGTCTTCACTATTTCACACCAAGAAGGGTAGCATTTTAAAGCACAAAATTTACAGAGAAGTTATCATGTTTTCTTGTGTGCGTGAAGTACAGTGATGTTGCACTGTTTAGACAAAGAACTTTAACATGCCTGGTAAAAAAAAAAAGATAGTGCACTTGCAAACACTGGGTTTTATTTTCTCAAACCAAATGTAAAACTTTTAGTTGATGAAAAACAGGAAACAAAGGAAATATTGCATCTGCAAATATTTAAAGTAAATTTCCAACATTTTGTAAGGGGCTTTTGGGCTTTAAAGCAGTTACCTTAGATCAGCACTAGTCCACCGAGCCAATCATTTTTCAAACTGTCCAGTTAGGAAGGAATCGTCAATTGTGCTAAACTCGATGGTCAGCCAATCCTTTCCGCTTCCCAGTCTGCCAGCCATGCCCCCCCGCTCAGATGTTTTGTGACATCTAACCAGGGAAAGCATGGGGACATGTCCCACTGAAGTGTAGGTGCTCAGTTTAAAAAAATGTTTATGTGATAAAGCAATCTTTTGTATATATGAAAGCTACTGCTCAACTAGAGTGGTTTTCATATATACTAAAGACTGCTATATCACATAAAAAAGCTTTGAAACTGAGCCCCATAAATTTCCTCAGCGCTTGTCCCTGGTTAGAACTCACAAAACAACTTGAGCACAGGGCAGGGCTGACAGACCAGAAGTGGAAGGATCAGCTAGCCGTCGGGTTCAGCCAGCTTTACAATCCCTTCCCTTTCTAAATGGATCAACTAAAAACAATCTTTTATGGCTCAATGGACTAGTGCTACACTAAGGTAATGGGGTTATAAAGCCCAACAGTAAATCTTGGAAATTTCCTTTAAACAACAAGCCCCATGGACAGAAAATAACATCCACATAATTATGCGTAAATCTTCTTAATAGTTTCTTTAAATTAGATAGAATGCAAACAACACGGCTCAGGAGAGATCAGCTGGTGCCACAGTCAATCGGAAATGCCAGCCAAAAAAAAAAAAAAGCGGTCTCTACAGCACAAGATACAAAGCGGCTCCAAATAGCAGGATCATTTATTGTATATAAAAGTAAGCAACCTTAACCCCAAGCATCAACATTTCACGCTGCCCTGGCGTTTTTTTCAAAGTCGTCGTGAACTTATTGCACTTGTGCACGGGGGGCGAGAGTGCATCACATATCACGATAAATGCTGCTATTTGGAGCTGCTTTACGTCTTGTGCTGTAGAGCCCGCTTTTCTTGTTTGCTGGTATTTAAATTAAATGACAGTCTTAAGAATTGCATATTATTCTATCTTTATTGCAAAATTCAGAACAGACAGCTTTAGGAATGTGCCATTGTTTTGAAACAGGTCACAGAGACAAGACTCTGCCCTTAATTCACGGAGACTGTTTTCCCCTTCATGAGTAGAGGCTCCTAATCACTTTATAAATGTTAACTGATCAGTTACCTACAGATTTTGATTTACAGCAGCAATGCAGTTTAGATTTTTTTTTTAGCTGCAGTGCATTATCAGACATCTTTATGGAGTATGTTTTAAAGCATTCTGCCACTATTAAAACTGCTTCTCTTCAGTATTTTCACTGGTAGTACATTATTATAAAAAGACAGTAGTCTTCAGCAATGTCTCTCTACTGGTGCATATTTCAGCTCTGGATATAATGTGTGAGTGTTAGCATGTGTCACGTCCAACACCTCAGCACCTGCTAGACTAGCCAAGTTCAATCACTGTGGGACAGGCAATGCAGCAGGAATTTCAGAAACTGCAAAAACATTTTACCTTACCCTAGGAATAAATTAAAATGGAAGGGAAAAGGGAACCTTGACATTCTGACTAGCAACTGAATTACCTGCATTTATTGCATTGCTGCTTTGCACTGTATAAATTTCTTTTAAATTTTCCCTTTCCACTTCAGTGCATCTTTTAAAACAAACACTAGGAATTTAACAAGTACTGAACATCAATGCGACATAGCAATGGCTGACAATGTCATAAATGCACCAGTTCTGATCAATTACACCACTGCCACCCAAACTGGTGCTTCCCATGAAGGATTTCGATTAAAAGTAAGGTTGAGTCTTCACTTTAGAACAAACTTATCATCCCCGCTACTTGCAACCCTATAAACAAAGTAGTGGCCCTAATTAATGCACAAGACCTTCTCTGAAGGGTGGTAATGATGGTAATGAGGTGTGGTTACCATATGGTTACACAGAATATGTTTTCGCAGTGAAACAATATTATAAAATGGCCTTACAAGATAAGATCTGCAAAACTCGCAAAGTAAAGTTCTTCCTAAAAGCCATTTAAAATGTTTATTTAAAGGGATGCAGAGTAAACATTTCCACCTGTTTGGAATTATGCCAAATTTATTGTAAACAAAATTTCATAATGTTACACACACACCCCTAAAAGGAATGTTATTCAAAATACACAACACTCGCAGCTCCAAAAATATTACGTAGAATGAAATTCAGGGCAGAAATTTTTTTATGGGGTGATAAGTTCCCCAGACAACTGTGAACTACTGCTTTTAAAACTCAGATTAGGCTAAAACATCTAATAATTGCTGATCTTACAGGGTAGTGGATGCTACTCTGCTTCACAGCTGGAAAACAGTACAGTGTTGGGATTTAGGCAGTACATATGGTGTCGACCTAGAACACTTGGCAAGAACTGTGAAATTAGCGGTAAGCACCACTGTCCATATAGTTATCATTGACATATCCATGGTACCATACCAGGGGATTTTAAGGTACAGTGGACCAGAACTGTAAATCGTGTATCCCAGCTATTCCATCTTTAAATGGAAATACTTCATTTATCATTTTTGTCCCCCTCTATGGAACAGATTTTCCTCCTCTCTCTACTGTCAGAAGCTTGGTATTTTTTTAAATTAATTTTCTCTAAGGGTTCTATGTTTCAACACTTTCAGCAGTGGTTTACCCAGAGGCACAGTCGGCACGAAGAGTCCCATATCAAGTGTGGGTCTGGCCCCAATTTGCACTTCGTGTGAAAAAATAAAAAAACTTGCTGACATCAAGGAGTGCTGCAGCAGTGGGAGATTCAATGCCTGCTGTGCATGTTAAGAGTTTTTATAAGCTATAACCTTTTGTCTGTTGGTCCACCTGTCCTCCCTGGGCTAAATACAGTCCCAGAGAACTTTACTTAGCCCCAGGAGAACAGCGGGACCAGCAAAATATGTTTTTTTTTTTTTTATGAATGTTCTATCATGCACTCTAGGCTACTGAATCTCCTATTACTGCAGCCCCCCTATGATGTCAGCTGCAGGGGATTCTGGGATTTGTAATCTGCCCCGTAACTGGGAATTAATGGTAAATCGTAATCTTCACCATTGATTCACACTTAAAGGTCTGGGCCAGAGGCACTAGGACCTGAGGTCAATGAAGTACTGGTTTCTTAGACTCCTTGTTCAGCAGCGTGTCCATGCCACCCAGCACATTTAGCTTACCAAAGGCAGAATCCACCTCAAGCCCCTCTACAGAGGTGTCCTCCAAGTACTCAGAGGATCCCCCAATGGGACTTGCATATTTACAGTCTATGAGGTGGGGAGGGACCCGTCAGGAAGCTGGATGCTGCCAGACACGGCACGCTGGGCCCAGGAAGGCATCGGCAACTAACTCACCAACCAGGTGAGGAATCCTGCTCCAGGATGTTAGAGTGGTGGATGCATGGAACCGCCATCGTGGGGAGGTTGTTGGGTCTAAAACAGTGGGGGAATTCAAACATGCATGGGACAGACATAAGGCAATTGTAGTGAAGGGTGGCAGGAAGTAGGCTGCTCGTTAACTAGAATCTGCAGCTTATCCAGTAGGTAGGGAAATGGGCAGATTGGGTGGGCCAAGTGGTCCTTATCTGCCGTCAAAGCCTATGTTTCTATGTCCATCAAGAGGCAGGCCTCCCCCTTTTGGATTTCCACTGAGTGAACATTCAAACAGGCAGGCTGGCTATCAGATGAGTCGACCTTCCTCTTCCGACACTGGGAGGAGGACAAAGAGTAGTCCTCTGAGTCAGGACCCGCAAACAAGGGCTGCAGTGGATGTTGGGTGGTGGATGACCACCACAGACAAGATCATGGACAACCTGGACGCAGGCCTAGAGACTTTGGTACTGAAGACATTTTCTGCTTGCACCACATGGGCTGCTTAAAACCTGGCTTTTCTACATTCCATCATGTGCTCTTCAATGGAGCGATAACCAGAAGATGAGGTATACACAATCAGCCAAAAAAGTAATAAAAGAAAGCTGCGAAAATAACCACTTAACATTCAGAATTGGTATTCTGCTTTGAAAACTGGTATGCAACACAAGAGGAATAACAGTCCTAAATAGTCACTATAGCAGTAGACCCTCTCCAGTAGTTGTAGAATCCTTGCCGCCACTGTTCCATTCACCATTAATGGTCTGAACAAAATTTTTAAATTCAGGAAGCTCTTTGGAGTGCTTCCTGTAGAGGACAAGATGGGATTAACATTCAGCGTAGTGGCAAACTGTCCCCGGTAGCTGCAGAATCCTGGAAGAAAGCTGGGAGACATTATAGTGCAGTGGTTTAAGGCTCTGAGCTGCAAATCTGGAGTCCTGGGTTTGAATTCTGCAGCCCACGCGTGCATACTGTATGACCCTGAGCAAGTCACAACTTCCCTGTGCTCCTAGGTTGCACCTGTGAACAAGCTTTCAGCTTAGTGTGCTACTCCTGGTTAAACAATTGGGGGAAGAGAAAGAATCCTACAGGTCTTCCTGACCAGGAATGGAATTTACTTTGTATAAAACGTAGACGGTATTGAGGAAGAATCACTCTCCTCTACCCATTCACCTTTTCCTTCATCCTCTTTTGAATCCAGAGGGTCAGCAGTATTCATATCGTCTTGGGAGCCTTGCCTCTGTCAGAGGAATGGTGCCTTGCCAGGGACAAGTATAGGAATGCATTCAATGAAAGACAGACATCTACCTCCCCCAAGTTCTGTCAGTTATACCGTTAGAGGGGCGCCGCAACCAGTTCACCTGTCAAACTGGCAAAATGGGTTTTGCAGTGCTCAGCATGGACGGGGCTGTACGGATGTTGCGCCCCTTGCCCTATACACTTCCAACATGGAGGTGATTGTATTATAGTTTAGGGAGGAGGGTGCAAGAGTTAAGCCCCCCCTTTAATAACCCACACTTTCCCAAGTGCACTGGGCGCACTGGGGTCAGGCGGCACAGTGGCTGGGCGCGATGATCACCGTCAGCATTGTACTGGTGCCGTAATGTCCCTCGCCCTTTTCCCACTGCACCGGCATGGGTGAACCATTCCGTTACACATCTAGGGCAATGATTTTGTTTTCAACAACAAAATGCCAGTAAAAACAGAATCTCATTTACAGCAAGCTGTGGCTGGGGTTCTGCAGGAGGGATCTGTGGCTTGCTTGAGGAGGGCTGGCAGGTCAAGCCCTCGCAACCCAGTACGTGCAGCGGCTGTAAAGCAGACTGTGGCTGGGTTCTGCAGGAGGGATCCACAGCTTGCTTGAGGAGTGAGAAGGTCTGGAAGGTCAAGCCCTCGAGACCTAGTCCGTGCGGCGTCTGTAAAGCAGACTGTGGCCGGGGTCTGCAGGAGGGATCCACGGCTTCCTTGATGAGTGAGGAGAGCGAGCGGGTCAAGCCCTCGCAAGCCGGTCCGTGTGGTGGCTGTAAAGCAGACTATGGCTGGGGTCTGCACAAGGGATACGCAGCTTGTCTGAGGAGTAGGGAGGGTGGGCAGGTCAAGCCTTCGTGACTTGGGCCCGTTTCCTTGTCTTTGTACTTGGTCCTCAACAACAATTTCGCTGAACACTGTCGAGTGTCCTTCCGAAGGTGGTCCAGTGAAAGGGAGATGTCAGCTTGAAGCCTGTGGACTTGAGTTTCTATAGCCTTTATGGTAATGAAGGTTCATAGGGTCTTCTTTTGCCATATAACTGTTGCCTGGTTGAATCCCTGGCAGATCTCTGTGGTAGTGTGGGTTCAAATAACAGACCAAACAAACAGAATAAAGTGCATAAAAAACAAAAATCTGCATTTATCATTTTATTGTCCAAAGGCAGAAACAAATAAATAAATAAAATCCATTATTTACAGAAAGGAAAAGTAAGAGGTGTTAGTCCTTCACACCCTTAATTCACATCAGGATATTATTCTTCTCTAACAAAACAAACGAATTCCAGAGTCCTCTCTCTTAGTGTGAAAGCCTGCACACTTTGTTCCTTTCCACACTGTGGTCAAGAACCTACTGACCACCTATCTAATCTTAGCCCCCTAGAGGAACACTTTTATATCAACAAGGAGTGACCTCAGAAGTCAGGTAACACCACAATTAAGAAAAGGTCATGTTTTAAAATGTCTAGCAACATGCTAGTCATCTTATCATTTAAACAGATTATTATTCAATGCAGCAAGTTACATAGAAGAGAACTAAAAGCTTAATTATAAGGGTAATGATGTCAGAGCAGTATCTTAGCTCCTCCCACTCTGTGAGATCACTCTCTTTTGGTCCATAAAACCTGTCATTTCAGGGGCTACCAGCCCTATAGCAGGACTTACTCAATTACACTGCAGAACTGGGTAATTATTTTATTTCTTTGTATAACAACATGGTACCTTTGTTATTTGTTAGAAAAAAGTCATCGGTCTTGGAAACCCAGACAGACAAGTGTGCTTTCCATTATTTGTTTATAATTTGCAAGGGTATGACTCTCTGTGCTAGAAACATCAAGAAACTAAAATACACATCATTCTTTTATTTGCAAGGGACTAGCAGACATCTGCAGCTTAACTAAAAAAAGAAACCTTGTCTCCTTTCTTCATTTGGAAACAGAAACTTAACTCTCCAATGGAACTCTTATTCATAACAGACGGCTGAAATTTTTCCGCTGTCTGCTCCACATTTCGTTTTGAACCTCGCTGTGCAGTTCCTCAGTTTTGCACCTTTGCACTGCGATTTACATTTTTCCCCAGCCATATATAGCAAATACTCAGTAGAGGGACATTTTCTAAGTCCCCTACGCTCACCAGTGTGCTTAATTTGCCTTTCTCTAGCTGTTACTCGGGCGTTTTACACCTGCCCATAAGCGCTGTACCTGCGTTCTACTTCCTCAAGTCTGAAGCAGCTCCTGTAACTTGGTAGGGCTCTCTCTACAACTACAGCCAGCCCAAAAGCTCTGAAACCACAATCCGCGGTTTACTTCTTTTATTTTAAAACTTTATTTTCGGGCTGCAGTTCCCTCACGATCATGCGCAGACTGGGCTGTGCACCTGTGTAATCTTACGCATCTTCATGCTTAGGGCTTCGCGCGTGTGCGATTGTGCACACATTTTGTCGGGGCTTTCTTAATAGCCTTGACATGATATTTGTCAGGATACTCACTTCACTACCACCCGAGTACCTTAAACAGGAGAATATCTTTAATCTGGTTCATAGAGTACTTTTAAAGATTTCCCATAAATTTTGGGGAGGGGGGGTTGTGTATTTCAAGGGAAAAAAGGAATAGAAAGGCAATGTAGAATATTTGGTTGGCCACCCTGATATGAATGAAGGGATAGCTAGAATAAGAGACGAAGATGGAAGCGTGTGAACAGAAATTATAAACTGCCTGAAAGAATAATGTTCTACTAGCACAATCTTGCAGGTCCCAGCGCTGTGGGACAGGCCCAAACAACAAACACAAACCGTCTATCGCTTTGCAGACCTTGTAACCGCAGGTACAAAATACAAGACGTTGTCAACCTTTATATAAATTAAAGTGCAGAAAATAATACAGTCAAAGAAAACAACTGCATTCTTTTTCTGCAGGTCTGACAAGCTGCTGACAACAAAAGAAAGAACCAAGGTGCAATAGGGCCACCCACGACCATACAAGTGTCGATGTTACACATAATCATGGGCGGTCCCCGGCTAGCAAAAGTTTCAGAGCAGTCCTGATGCCGACTGCTTATGTTTACAATGGTGTGACCCAATGAAGGACATATCCGACACAAAGATCACAATTTTCTACATTAAACCCCACCCCCCAATACAAACAAATATGGATTATTTGGTGAAAATCCCATTCTCTAAAACAGGAACATTACAATCAGTTACAAATTTACACAAATTTTCTGTTCTCTTTAAAGAGCTAGTAGTGCCTAAAATAGCAGAAACAAAAAATACACTTTTTTTTTTTTTTAAACAGGCAGTAAATATTTTTGAAGCAGTTTTTTTTTTTCTGTATTAGGTGCAAGTGTCGATTTTAACATTATTTTCCTAGCCCAAAACCTAGTGCAAATTGACCAGGGCTAGTGCAACTCTCACTCTACTTGTCCATTTTGACTAGTGCAGGTTTTCCATGGCTGTTAATGAAGTTAAAGTCCCTGTTTTAGCAGGCTCTAATCATCATGCTAAGCTCTCTCAATGTTCCAGATGGCCTGGTACAATTAACAGCTCATTGAGAGCTGCAATTATCTGACAGTTCAAGAGGGGGGAATCCCACGAAAGACTCAATGCAAGTCATTATCACTCCACTGTTAGGACTTTCAGCTAGTGTCCATGGTGTGAAGAGTGCTGTTAAGTCACCAGCTTCCAGTTTTCTGAATTTGTCTCCATCCGACAATTTGTCTCACATTACAACCAGTGCCCCTTATTACCGCACATTTCGAGTGTCTGTATCCAACATTTCAGTGACAAAATAAGAGGTATACAGGGTCTGCCCTGCAGGTGGCGAGTTTTATCCCAGCCTCACCATAGCTGCTCCCTTCTCCTCCAAAATCACTCAACTCTGCATTTTCCATGGACACCACTGCAGACCAGACTCTGAAATAACCATCCATAGATCCACAGCTGCAATTACTGGCAAGTGTAGGGGGTCCCCAGCTCTTCAAAATGGACCATGCCAGCCAATGCCATCAATACAGTCCCACCTAGCACATTCTTTCATCTTAAAATGAAACTTTGGAGCATGTATGGTACAAAAATAAACCTTAATAAAATACATAATTTGACAGGTTAAACAGCCATTCCTGGGGTGCACAGATCATCCCATATAGAAACAGAGGTATTATAGTACAATGCCTATGTACTGTTGCTGATGAAAGGACAATGTTTTTTGTTCAAGCCCCAGGAATCTCTCATTACGCTTATACATGCAGACAGCTCTACAGGGCTTGAGCTGCCCCAGAGCACATGGAGGAAGAATTTAAATATTTAAATTAGCCATGAAGAGAGACTCAGGCTCATGGAGGCATTGTGCAGCACAGCTCCACGGCAGATCTATTTCTCCACCTAAGCAAGAAGCATAGCCCCAAGAGCTCTCCTTAGCTGCTTCCTCTTTGGAAAGTTTGCAGGTTATTTCCACTCTGTTTTACTGCATTTTAGCTTTTGATTGATTTCTCCTTATAGTTTAGCATCTCCAGCTTTTTTATTTTTCATTTCAAAAACCAGAGATACTGCTGTTTCTTTTTTCCTCATCCTCTTGTCACTTTAGCAGGCATCTGGAGAAGAGAAGAAAAAAAAGGAATGCCATTCTTCTTCCTGTTTCTGTCCCCGCACTCCTTCTCCTAGGGACGGTCTGGTGATTCCATTTTTCAGGTATGTCTGCATTTTTGGACTACACAGAAAGACCCAATTACTTCAGATTAAAAAAAAAAGGGGGGGGGTCTCACTTTTTTATTGCCCCTTATACTCCTGGTGTGGGCAGACAGCCAGGAGTTGTACCTGTTGCCCATTTCCGAAAGTACAGTTACGTAAGAACTTACCGTAACAGTAGATCTTCGACAGGAGCTCTTGCAGCAGGCTATCACAATTAGGACTATGCCGCAGGCACTAGGACCACACAGAAAAACTTCTGCCAGCAATACCAGAGGGAGACCGCCCCCGACACCGGCCCCGCCCCGACGTCGGTCAGGGTACAAGAGGGGGTGGACCCAGCTACACCTCAGTTCTCCCGCCAGTACCCAGTAGAAGGCCTGACAAGAGAAGGAGGCAAAGCCTGCCATCGCTAAAGAAAGAAAACAGACCTGCACATTCCGAGGGGGAAGGCGGAAGGGAAACAGCGCCTGCTGCAAGAGCTCCTCTCAAAGATCTACTGTTATGGAAAGTTCTTGCATAACTGTACTATCTCACTTCGAGATAGAGCTCTTGCAGCAGGCTATCACAATTAGGACTGAGTCCCAAGCAGTCCCATAGTAAAGAGGTAGCCGACCCCAGGAGGAGGAATATGCCAACTCCAGAGGCCTTCAGGACAAGAGTCCTTGCAAAACCGCTAGGCCAAAGCCAGCACGGTGTCTGGAGACGATATCCAAGCTGTAATGCTTGACACAGGTATGCACCGAATTCCAGGTCGGCCGCACAGATGTCCTGAATGGCGACATTCCGCATCGCAGCAAAAGAAGCCGACACTCCCCTGGTAGAGTGACCCCTAACCGGACCCGGCAGGGGTTTATTGTGATGCTCGTAGCAAAACGAGACGCAACGGACTATCCACTTGGAGATAGTCTGCTTGGATACCGGTTGACCCAAGTGTTGTGGCTCAAAAGCCACAAAGAGTTGCTCCGATTTACGGTGTTGAACTGTCCTGTTGAGGTAATACCTCAGGTACCTGTGGACATCCAATGTGTGGAGGAAAGCCTCCCCTCCATTGGAAGGGGAAGGAAAATAAACTGGAAGATCAACCGACTCGTTGAGGGTCAACTCCGAGACCACTTTGGGAAGAAACTTAGGATTAGATCTGAGGGAAACCCTTTCCCTATGAAAAACCAAACAGGGCTCTTTACACATCAGAGCTTGCAGCTCAGAAACTCTTCGAGCGGAAGTAACAGCAACCAGAAAACAAATTTTCCAAGACAAATATCGCAGCTCACAACTCGCTGCGGGTTCAAAAGGGGGAAGGGTGAGTTTCTCCAACACAAAAAGGAGGTCCCAGGGTGGGACAGGGTCCCTGAAGGGAGGTCTCATGTGAAGAATCCCCCTAAGGAAGGTGCAGGCCACATCTAACTGGGCCAATGCTCTCTCTCCCACGAGAGCAGGGCATGGCTTTTCTCCCTCAGGACAGGGAATTCGCCTGCGAAGTTTGGCAGAATGGATATCCAATGAAGGCGAGGGTTTGGCTGGGCTCTGGGGAGGACTTTTTCAAGTTCAGGGTGATCCCCAGCTCTCGGAATAGAGTACAGGCATCTCCAAGAGAGCGTAAGGGGCCGTCTCTTGACGGGGCCGTGAGAAGCCAGTCGTCGAGGTAAAGGAAAACATAATGGCCTGATTGCCTTAGAGCCACAGCCACCACTGCTAGGCATTTGGTGAAGACTCGCGGAGCGGAAGAGAGGCCGAATGGGAGCACCCGAAACTGATAATGCTCCTCTAGGAAGTGGAACCTCAAAAACTTCCTGTAGGGAGGAAAGACCCCGATATGCATGTATGCATCCTGCATGTCGAGAAAACAGAGCCAATCCCCTTGGTGCAGCAGAGGGAGGACACCCTGAAGAGTCACCATCCTGAACTTTTTGTACTCTATAAAGAGATTTAAAGGACGGAGATCCAGAATGGGACGAAGCTGCCCCGACTTTTTTGGGATCAGAAAAAAGTGGGAGTAGAACCCCTGACCCCACTGCTCCATGGGAACCCTTTCTATTGCTCTCTTTTGCAGGAGGGCCTGAATTTCTCCTTCCAAGAGTGGAATGTGAGAAGGAGGATAACGGGAAATCTTTGGCGGATTACGTGGAGTGAACTCTGTGAACTCCAACGTGTGTCCTCTCCGAATAACGTCCAAGACCCATTGATCTGTGGTAATAGAGCTCCACCCTTCGAGATGAAGGGAGAAGCGGCCCCCAACCGGCTCCCCCTGAACGTCTGACCACAGAGGTGGGGGCGGAAGGGAGTCATTGGGCAGAACCGGGGGTAGGGAGAGAGGCCTGGGAGGACTTGTGCCACGGGCGGAAGGTCCACCAGACTGCTGGTTTCCGGATCTCCGGCGGAAGCCACCTCTCTGCCCCTGCTGGGAACCTCAGGCTGAAGTCTGATAGCCTGAGGACTTGCGAAAAAGCCGACAGCGATTGGGGTGTCGCTGGTCGCCACGGTACATCTGGCGGACCGACCAGATCGACTTACCAGATTCTTGGAGACAGGAAATCAAGGCTTCCGTCTCCTGCCCAAACAAAACGGCACCCTGGAACGGCAGGTCCCGGATACCGGACTGCAGATCCTGGTGAAAACCTGAAAGCCTCAACCAGGCATGGCGCCGAAGACAAACCCCAGAGGCGGCCGCTCTGGCTGCAGTATCTACAGTATCATACGAGGCCCTCAGAACATGACAGCCTACGTCTGAGCCCGATTGTAAGAGGGACAGGAGCTCCGTCTTCTTGTAGGGAGTCTGGCATGGCCTGTGCCAGCTCAAGACCCCGTTCCTACAACGCATTCTGGTACTGCACCATATGCGTGAGGAAATTCAGGGGTCGAATGGAGCAGGTGGAAGCAGCATAAACTTTCATGCCCACCTGATCCAGGTAACGGGACTCCAAGTCGGGATGCTGGGAGCTAAGGTGCCGCGGCTGTCGAGACTTGTCATGAACAGCCATGATCACAGTGGAATCTGCCTGAGGGTGTTCCGCCAAGAAGGGTTCAGCCCTCAGAGCCTTGTAGAGCCTGTCCGACTTTTTGGGAACCGCCGGGATGGAGGCTGGGCACAGCCAGGTAGATTTAGTCAGGTCCTGAAAAGTATCCACCAAAGGAAGAATGACCAAAGGCTTTGGCTTCTTCTGCCTCAGGTATCTGGTCAATCTCCGGCGTTCTGGGTCCAGGTCTTCCGTGTCCCACTCACTGGAAGCCTGCATATGCCTCATGACGTCCATGAACGTGGGATCGTCTGGAGGCGAGCAAGGCATGTCCTTCTCCTCAGGAGAGCACTTGAGGCTGAGGGAAGATGAAGAGGATGATGAGGAAGAGGAGGACCGACTATACGACTTAAGAGTAGTCTGGTTCTGCCTCATGTCCATGCCTGCGCGGACGTCGGTATGCAGGGGACCGACGACGCTCCAAAGACCGGTGACGGTCCGAAGACCGACTCCGGTCCCTGGACCAACGGAGCGATGACCAGGGAACCGCCCCGCTGAGCGCGAAGGGCTCCGGTGAACGGACCGACAGACGGTCAGCTCAAACCATAGAGCGATGCGTCGTGGTCCTCGATCGAGCGGAACGAGCCCTAGACGGGGCTGTAAAAACGGCGCCCGGGACCTCAACGGAGAGGTCTCTTCCTCTGGCTGTGGTTCACCCGCAGGATCCGTACCGTGTCTGGGCGGCGATGGGGTGGTACGCTGGAACCTGCCCCCACCAAAACGAAAAAGCTGTTTGAGCTCATCCGGGAGAATATTTCAGCCGCCCGCTGTGGGAAAGAAGTCTCCTGAGCGGCGGGTCGCGACGGAGAGCTCTCCCGAGGGCCTAGGGGGGAGGAGGACTTGGGCGACAGGGACATCAGCAGGAAAACGACCGACCCCGGGTCCTTAGCCCCTTCAACCGGCGTCGGTACCATGACCGATGACAGGGTGACGACAGGGGGCGCCGGAGAGTCCTTAAGCTCCGGAGGCGCATCTTTAGCAGGCGGCGCCGGTGCCGTGGTCAGTAGGGCCGAAGCAGGTACCGCCACGGACTTGATGACTCTGAGCGGAGTCACCTACGGCTTGGCTGGCTGCTCCCCCGACGGGCCAGCCTTAGCCTGGGACGAACACGGTGACTCACCCGAGCCCGAAGGATGGGCCTTCTTCGGGGAAGGTCGCGACCACGAGCGGGACCGAGACTGGGACCACTGCCGGGACCGACTGCGCTCTTTGCTATGTCGCTTTTTCTCCTTCTTCCTCTCGGACGAGTGCAGGTCCATCTTCTTCTCCAAGAGGTAGGCCTTCAGGCGTCGGATGCGAGTCTGGCTTGTAAAAGCCTGGCAGTTGGCGCAATTAGCAGTGTCGTGGTCCAGGCCGAGGTAGAAAACGCACCGCCGGTGACAGTCTTTGGCGGGAATTTGCCGGCCGCACTCGCACTTATTAAGGTGTTCGGGAGAAACAGACGCCCGGGAAGACATCGAACCCGCAGTAAGGAAAAATCGGACTGATATCGGTACCCACGGCAGGAAACACAGAAGCAAAGTACGCCGGATACGGGAAAACTGAGCCGAACAGCGGAGACCATACAGGCGGTCGCGGTGAAGAAAAACGGTAAAAACCATTGAAAAAACTTGCTTGAAGTATCCTTTTCTCGATGGTGAATCGCAAGCAGCAGCTATTCACGTGCGTGGTACATGGCGGGAAAGAACTGAGGTGGAGCTGGGTCCGCCCCCTCTTGTACCCTGACCGACGTCGGGGCGGGGCCGGCATCAGGGGCGGTCCCCCGCTGGTATTGCTGGAAGAAGTTTTCCCGTGTGGTCCTAGTGCCTGCGGCATAGTGCTAATTGTGATAGCCTGCTGCAAGAGCTGTATCTCGAAGTAAGATCAACTTTTTGCCCAGGCATCTTTTTGGGCAATGTTATTTTCTTTTTGCATACTATGGCTTCTCAGTCTGCCTCAGAGTCTCCTGAACTTAGTGAGGAGGGTCCTCCCTCACATAACACAGGGAAAGACCCTCCAACGAATTTAATGAGAATAAAAGCTCTAGTACAAGTTCAGATGCTTCCAAACAGAAGAAACCCCTGAAGCAGGTTCCAGATTCGGGACCTGCAAAAAAAAGAAGCATGTCGCTGCTATTCCTGCTGAAGAAGCAAAGGAGTCTGCAATGGACAATATGAAAATGCCCTCTGTGGAGGGCATCTGAACTATGGCAAATTTTTTTTTTTTTTTTTAAAAGCATGTCAAGCATTGGATTCCGTAATGAAGGTACCCCTTCTAGCTTCTGCCCCAACCTCTGAGGTTCAGGGAGTCAAAAATTTATATGAAGAGGAGCATGACTGTGGGGGCTCCATGAACCCCGAAGGCTCCTCGGAGCAAGAATTAGATTTTTCTTCTGGTGAGGCGGAGGATTTTCCCTCCCACTATACTTCTGTGAGGCAAATGGCTAATATCCTCGATCTCTCCACCCAAGAAAATGCTCAGGAGGAGAAGGAGAAGCATACTTTTTTGGATATGATGGGGTTATCTGCTTCTAACAAGGTGGTCCTCCCGGTGCATAAATCTTTTAAAAAAGAGATACCGGCAGGGTCTTACAGACTCTTACTTCAACCTCAGGGTAGACAAAAAATTTGAGAAGTACCAACTGGTCAAGCGTGATGCTGAGCACCTCTGCATTCACCCAGATCATGAAGTAGTAGTCCAGGTGGCCACCTGCGACAAGGCCAAGGTGGCCCTCACTACCCAGCCTCTGGAGAAAGATTCCAAAAAGCTGGACAGTAGGGGTAAGAAAGTATATATGTCTCTGTCTTTACTGCTGAGGCAAGTTATTTACGTAGCTTATACAGCCCAGTATCTAAAAGACACACTGGAATTCTCCTCTGCCTTTAGTGACAGGACATCAGGAGGTGCAACACAGGATCTGATGGGGTTGACCAAAACTGCTATCGAGGCCACCACATGGCAGCAGATGTGAGTGACATCACCTTTAGGGTTATGGCACGTGCTATTTCCTTATGTAAATTTGCCTGGCTATGGACCACTAACCTGTCCCAAGATACCCAGATGAAAGCCAAGGACTTTCCATGTGAGAGCAACTCAGTCTCTGGTGACAATACACAGGTTTTTTATGAAGAAGACAGACGAGTACAAGACCACCTACAAAAGAATGCCCAGAAAGAGAAGGCCTCCATTTCCTGCACACCTCAGGGAAGGGGAGGCAGAAGTCAGGTGTACCTTCCCCATCCTTTCTACACCATGCCTATGCCCTTTGACAACTGTCAAATGAGAGGTTTCTACAGGGGAAGAGGCAAAAGACCTTCCAAACAGTCTGATCCATCCACAGTCCCCAAGATCCAGTCCAAGCAGAACCTCCAACGGTCCTGCCCAGGTCTCCCATTCACTAGCAGTGGGAGGAAGGTCGACTCATTTCTTTCAGGAATGAAAAACATCAGCACAGACAAGTGGCTATTGGGAGTGGCGAGTCAAGGCCTCACTCTGCAGTTCCGCTAATTTCCCAATCTGCACAACCGCAGAATCTTCAAACCTCACACTCCAACAGAAAGGATACTATTGCAGTTAGAGGTCAAAATGTTACTGCGGGCAAATGCAGTGGAGAGGGTCTCTCCCAAGCAACAGGAGAAATGTCTCTACTAGAGATACTTCCTCACTCAAAAGAAAAACGGAGTGGCGACCCATTTTGGATCTCAGGTTTCTGAACAAACACCTAAGGAAACCCAAGTTCAAGATGATCACCCTAGCCGTAGTAATCCCTTCCCTACAGCAGGGGACTGGATGGCTTCTCTGAACCTGAAGGATGCTTATTTCCACATCACAATCAGGCACAGTCACAGAAAGTTCCAAATGTTTAGACCACTGTCTGGCAGTCTTTCCCTTGGGTCTCTCCTCTGCTCCCAAAGTCTTTCACAAATGTGCCTGGCGACGGTGACGGTGCACCTCCGCAGATCGAGCGTGATGGTCTTTCCCTACCTGGATGAATGGCTAGTCACAGGAAGTCACACCAGCAGGTCAAGGCCTCCCTGCAGTTAACTCGAAGCACCCTAGGCACTGGGATTCCTCATAAATGTACAAAAGTCCCAAACAGAATCGGTGCAGCTGTTGGAGTTCACAGGAGCAAAACTGGGTACCCTCCAAGGCAGGGCAATCCTTCCACAGGAAAGGGTACCAAAAAAAAAAATCTGCCCAAGCTTGGCAAATTCCTTTGTCCTGGGTCTGCAGCAATAGTTCTCCTATGGTTATTGGTTCACAAGGCTTCCACTACCAGCATGGTTCCAGATGCCAGATTCCAAATGAGGGACATTCAGTACCATCTGAAAGCGCACTGGTCTCAGGAAAGGCACCCTCTCTCAAAGCTAGTTCCAGTCACAAAGACACTGTTACAAGGTCTCGACTGGTGGAAAGATAGAGACAACCTCAGAGAGGTTCCTTTCCAACAACCACCCTCCACTGTGGTCCTCACAACAGATGCCTCTCTGCTAGACTGGGGAGCACACTTATTTGACCAGACAGTAAGCGGAATCTGGTGGTCTCACAAGTCTAAGCAGCATCTCAACCTACTGGAGCCAAGAGCAGTCTATCTCACCCTGCGCTGCTTCACCCCTCAGGTGCAGGGTCAGTCAGTCCAAATCAGGACAGACAACACTAACACCATATATTACATCAACAAACAGTGGGGGGCACCAGATCTTCAAGACTGTGCACAGAAGCCATGAAAATTTGGAGTCTGGCTTATTCCATGTGAAACTGTCAGGAATCCATCTCCTAGGAAAGGACAACATCCTAGCAGACTCTCTCAGCAGAATCAGCCAAGGGTACCACGCGTGGTCCCTAAACAGACAGGTACTGACCAGTTTTCAGGAGGTGGGGCACACAAGAAATAGACCTTTTTGCTTATGAAGAAAATAACCAGCTTCCCCTGTTTTGTTGCAGGCCTCCAGCAGGGGTTCAGTGTCCATGGACGCGCCGACCCTTGAACTGTCAAGGAAGTTCCCATCTGTCTTCCCTCCATTGCTACGAGTTCTAAATTGAGGAGCCAGCCTATAACCATGATACTAGTGACTCCAGATTGGGCCAGGCAGCCCTGGTACTCCCTGATTCTGACCCTTTCCAGACAACCCATCAGTCTGCCACAGACACACAGCTTGCTGACCATGTCCCAAGGCAGAATAACTTTTCCAAACCTCAAGGTACCACGCCTCAAAACATGGCTCTTGAAGAGTTTGGGTTCTATACTTTTCACTTTTCAGAGGGCGTCAAGACAGTTGGAGAGACCCCATCTGGAGTACTGCATCCAGTTCTGGAGACCCCATCTCCACAAGGACATAGACAGGATGGAGGCAGTCCAGAGGAGGGCAACTAAAATGGTGCAGGGTCTGCAAGAGAAGCCATACAAGGAGAGACTAAAGGAGTTTAATATGTATACCCTTGAGGAAAGGAGGGAAAGGGGGAACATACTAACATACTAAAATGCCAGCAGAATAGGCCTAACGGTCTTTCGTGTTAGCTCGCTTGGTCAGCCCCCACCCTGGGTGCTGACCTTGCTATCCTTCTCGCCTTCTCTCCTTCCCAGTTCCGGATATTCTTGCTGCATTGGATTTTGCTTCCTGAACCCTTCCCTGTACCTGTCCCACCCTCTTGAACCTCTCCACTGTCTCTGCCTCCACCAGCCCCTAGGTAGTGCATTCCATGGCTCCACCACCCTCTCAGTGAAGTAGCACCTCCTCCTTTCTCCCCTGAATCTTCCCTCCAGCTTCCACCCATGCCCTCTAGTGGCCCCTTCCTCCTTCCTTCGAAGCACCCTGACTGTTCCTCCCCTATTTACCCTCTTCATGTACCTGAAGATCTCTATCATGTCCCCGGTCCCTTCTCTCTTCCAATGTGTACATATTTAGCTCTTCGAGCCTCTCCTCATAGGTCCTGTCCCCCAAGCCCCAAATCATTTTGTTGCCCTCCTCTGGACCCTCTCCAGGAGTTTAATGTCCCTCTTTAAATGTGGCCTCCAAAACTGCACGCAGTACTCCAGGTGCGGCCTCACCAAGCAGTTAAACAGAGGGAGTATCACTTCCCTCCTTCTGGAGGTGATCCCCCTAGCGATGCATCCCAGCATGCTGTTGGCCTTGGCTGCTGCCCTCCTACAAGTCTCAGAGTTGTTCACCTTGACATCCACCACCACCCCCAGGTCCCTCTCAGCCATTGAGACTTGTAGTATTTCCCTCCCAGGGTGTACACTTGGCCTGGGTTTCTGGCCCCCAGGTGGAGTACCTTGCATTTCCCTGCATTGAACCTCAGCTTCCACTTTCTAGACCATCTTTCCAGAGCCTCCAGGTCCCCCTGCAGGGCCACCCTCCCTCTTCCCCATCCACCGCCCTCCAGTTTGAGTCATCTGCAAAGAGACTCATCTCACTCCTGATTCCTGTCCTTATGTCAGATCATGAGGCGTTGAACAGAAGGGCCCAAGGACTGATCCCTGTGGGACCCCACTAATGACCCTCCTTGGGGATGAGACTATCCCACCAACTATGACCCTCTGGGTCCGGTCCTGGAGCCAATTGCCTATCCATCTGATCATCTGGTTTCCCACCCCCATTTCTCCTAGCTTATCCAACAGGCCCACGTGAGGAACAGAGTCGAATGCCTTGCTGAAGTCTAGAAAGAGGAAACATGATAGGAACTTTTAAGTACCTCAGTGGACTCAAAGTCCAAGAGGGTAGCATCTTTCAAAAAAGAGATGTGCAAGAAGAAAAAATTACTCACCTTAGTAATTATATTTCTTCTAATGGAGTCTTGCTGTATTCTGACAATTGCAGTGATTCCCAACCTCTGAACTGCCCCCGGAGAACTAAGAGTTAACTTTCTATGCAGGGCATGGAACGCTGAGCTCGAGCTCGGTTGAAGTCTCTGTCTGGAGTGTTTTGAACTTAAACCATCAGATTCTTACGAGCCCAACTAAAGCAAAAAAACACCCCTGGGGTGCAACACTGCACGTGCCCACCCACTTCCCAAAAACAGGTTCTGAGAGGAGAGGCAGGGAGGGAGGTCAGAATACAGCAAGACTCAATTAGAAGAAACATAATTACTAAGGTGAGTAATTTTTTCTTCCAACCACATGAAGTCTTGCTGTATTCTGACAATTGCAGACTACCAAGCAGTACCTCCAAGGAGGAGGGACAGAACCTACTTTGGGAATAGGCTCTGAAGTACTGCTGTGCCAAACCAAGCATCACTCCTAGCCTGGATATCCAGAGAGTAATGCTTGGTAAAGGTATGGACTGTTTTCCCAGGTGGCTGCTTGACAAATTTCTGGGAGAGGGCTATTTTGGCCGCAGCCAGGGAAGCAGCTGTACCTCTTGTGGAATGAGGCCTCAGGCCTGAGGCCGGAGTTTTTCCCAGTTTTTCATAGCAGAATTGTATACAAGACACAATCTACCGGTCAACAGATCTTTTGGTGGCAGGTTTGCCCTTTCCCACTTCTCCATAAGTGGGGAACAACTGAAGGGAGTCAAACCTGTGACCCTTGGTACGCTCTATGTAGTAACTAAGGGTTCTTTTGATATCTAAACCGTGTAGCCTCCTCTCTCCTGAGGAAAAATTATCAGTAAAAAGGGAGAGACATAGACTGGTTTAAATGGAAGTCAAACCACTTTGGGCAAGAACCTTCTATTGGTTCTAAGGACCACTTTATCCCTATGAAAGGAGATAAAAATCAGGTTCCACTGACAGGGCTTGCAATTCACTGATACGCCTGGCAGAGGTAATGGCCACCAGAAACACAGTTTTCCAAGTCAATCACGTAGCTCTGCTGAAGACATAGGCTCAAGGGGTTGCATAAGTTGAGCAATGCAAACATTCAAATCCCAGGCAGGGGCAGGGTCTCTAAAAGGGGGATTGGTGTGAAACAATCCTTTAAAAAATTTACAGAACGCAAGATGGGAAGATAGTGAGGAAGGCTTCCCCACAGACAAAAATGCAGAAACAGCTGACAAGTGTACCTTGAGAGTAGCTGGTCTGAGGCCTAGGCCATTAAGATGCACCATATAATCCAGAACCGCAGGCAATTCAGCAGTGTCTGGAGAAATATGCTTCTCAGAACTCCAAATTCTGAATCTTTTCCATTTGGAGTTATAAGTCTTTTTGTGGAGGGCTTTCGAGAAGCCTTGAGAATATCCAGAACCCCTTGAGAAAGATGCAGATCTGCAAACTCTAACTCTTCAAGAGCCATGCTTTGAGATTGAGAGACTGAAGATTGGGGTACCAAATCCTTCCCTTAGAGGATGTTAACAGGTTGTAATTTCTGGGAAGAGACAGGGGAAGATGGACTGCTAGGGACAGCAACAGGGGATACCAGGGCTGTCTGGCCCAATCTGGAACAATCAGAATCACCTTGCATGGTTGAGACCTTATTTTTATCAAAACTTTGAATACGAGAGGGAAGGGGGGAAAGGCATACAGAAACTTCCCTTCCCAATTGAGGATCAGGGCATCCAGAGGAAAAGAGCCCACGACTGAAGGTCTGCAACAAAAGAGAGGGAGTTGGTGATTGTCTGGGGCTGCAAAGAGGTCTATCTTGAGTACCCCACCCTGAAAAAATCACTTTCAAAACCTGAGGGTCCAGGGACCATTCATGATGGCCCTGAGAAATCCTGCTCAGTGCATCTGCTAGCACATTGTCCTTGCCTGGAAGGTGAACTGCTACAAGATAGGCTTGCAGGGAATAAGACAGGGACCACAACTTCATGGCTTCTGTGCACAGGCCGTGGACCGAGTGCCTCCCTGCTTGTTTATGTACCACATGGTGGTGGTGGTGGTGTCTGTTCTGACTTGAACCACCTTGTTCTGAACTGACTGTGAGAACGCTTTTACAGCCAGAAAAACTGCCCTAAGCTCTAAAAGATTGATGTGGAGAAGGGATTCTTGGGGGGACCACAGGCCCTGGGCAGTAAGGGACCCCAGGTGGGCTCCCCAGCCCAGGAGAGAAGCATCCGTGGTAAGGACCACTGAACAAGGCTGAGCAACAAAAGGAACACCTTGCCTTAAATTGTCCTGATCCTGCCACCACTGGAGGGCTTGGATCAAGGTCAGAGTCACTGGAATCAGTTTGGTAAGGGAGTCCTTTCTCAGAGACCAGAAAGCTCTCAGGTGGAACTGAATATCCCTCATCTGAAATCTTGCCCCTTGGACCACTGCTGTTGTGGCCCAAGAGCTGGAGGAAATGCCTTGCTGGTCGAGATACCCGAAGGCTGAAGAAATAAGCTAATTCCATAAGAGCCCTTGCCCTTTCTAGAAGAAGACAGGCTCTTGCTCTGAGTGTGTCCAGTTCTGCCCCTATAAAGGTAAGAAGCTGGACTGGTTCGAGAACTGACTTGGGAAGGTTGAGAAGAAATCCTAGAGAAGTGAGCACCTGCTGGGTCACTTGCAGGTGAGACTTGAGTTGGTCTGGAGACTGACCCACTATTAGCCAATCGTCCAGATAAGGATATATGGAAATCTTTTGCCTTTTTAGAAAGGCAACTACTACTGCCACGCACTTTGTGAAAACCCTTGGGGCTGAGGTTAGGCCAAAGGGCACTGCTCTGAACTGATAGTGGCCTAAGGGCAACTCAAATCTGAGGTACTTTCTGTGGGAGCACCTGATGGGAATGTGAAAGTAGGCATCTTTGAGGTCCAGGGAGGCTAGCCAGTCCCTGGCCTTAGAGAGGGAAGGATTATTCCCAGAATCATCATCTTGAACTTTGGTTTTAAAAGATGTTTGTTCAGATATCTTAGGTCTAGGATGGGTCGCTACTCCCCTGTCTTTTTGGGGGTCAGGAAATACCTGGAGTACAGTCCTTTGCCCCAGTGTAGGATATGTATTCTCTCTATAGCCCTTAAAGCTAGGAGAGAAGAAACTTTTGCCTCTAGGGCAAGGGTTTCCGAAAGATTTTCAGGTGGAAATGATCTGGCTCTCATCTTTGGAAATTTTTTGAAGCCGAGAACCAGTCCCTGGCATACTACTTCCAGGACCCACTTGTCTGATGTAATAGACATCCAGTCCCGGACAAAGCAAGCCAGCCTGCTCCCTACTGGAATAGGAGAGTCAACCCGGGCAGGCCCATTAGGGTGTCTGCTTGGCAGGGGCTTTAGGCTGAGGAGTGGATGCAGGCCTGCTCATCCCCCTTCTGCCTCTCCCTCTGAAGAACCCCATCTGCGAAAAGGAAGAAGAGGCCTATGCTTGGTAAAAAAGGCCTTTGAAAAGGCCTGCCCCTAGACTGCTGCCTTTGAGGAGCTGCCTGTTTTTCCTTGGCCTGAGCGCTCCTATAAGTGGTCCTGTACTTGTCCATTTTCTTCATGTAATTCTCTGTCCGCTTCCCAAACAGAGAATTACCCACTACAGGAAAATCTGTGTCCTGTGAGAGGCTAGTACATCTGAGCCAAGCCATCCTCCGGAAGAGCCACAGATGTAGCTATGACTCTTGATGAAACATCATTAGAGTCCACAGCAGCATGAAACTGAACCTTAGATGCCTCGATCCCATCTGCAGCCACCGGCTCCAGCTCCATTGTTTAATGAAACCGAGCGCTGGGAAAGTAAACAAAAGCTTTTAAAAGCAGTCACCAAAATCTTGTGTATGTGCGAAAACGAAATGCTCCCACGCATGCATGAGATGTGTGCTTCATCCTGTTTTCTCGCATGCACGAGATTTCAGCAACTGCTTTTAAAAAACTTTTGTTTACTTTCGCAGCACTCAGTTTCATTTAACAACGGGTAGATCTAGTACAGCAATAGAAGACAGATGCTGTATTTAGCTTTTCATCATGAGCACGTGTAAACTTGGGGTTCATGATGGCGCTCAGTGTCAGACGCGCTCTCTTGGCTACCTTATGCTTCCGGGGGACGGGGTACTTGCAGGCGGACCGCGAAAAAGTGGAAATTCATGTAAATAAACAATGGTAAGAATTCTGCTGTAAAGCATATCTATGGATATTCTATGCATCATATGTGATCAGTGTGTGCATAAAGGGCACACTGATGTAATCTTGCAAGAAAATGAGGGTCAAGATTGACAGTGCCCCTTTAAACCTCAATGAGGAAACATTAAAAAGGAGTCCTAGATGAAAGAAGAACTGAGAAAGAAAAAGAAATAATGGACTCCGAAATGGAGAGAAAAATCTAAGAACATATAAGGGGATAAATATTATCATGCCAGGTTGCTCGACCAATGCCTCCATCCTTCCTGCCCCCCACCCCATTTTTTTGGGTGGGTGAGGAGAGAAATACTTCCAAAGTTCTATGATAAACGTGCTTTAAAGATCAAATGCAGATATTTAATAAAAGTTTGAATTCACTTGAAATCAAGTCTCTGTGTCATGATTAGCGTTTCCTGAAATATCATGCTGTTTGGTTTTATGGTTTTCTTTAAAATCAGCTTCTGTTAATGTGCTCTGCAGTAACTGAAAACGGTGAATATTTTTCTGTCCCCATCAAGTGACGATGACAACATTTTTGTCTAGCCTGCTGCTACAGCAGGTAAGTCCCAGAATGACTTAAGAAACTGTTACACTTCCCAGTCAGAGCAATCTGTAGAGCCAATTGTTTTCACTCCAAGTGTGTTATTGATCCATCTGGTTTGTGTTTAGATAAATTAGTTTACAATTTATCATTCTGTTCTCATAAAAAGTTGATCATTCGAGTTTCAATGCTGAACTGAAGTGATATGAATGAATGTTTGGGAGAAATCCCCTTGTCTGTATCACAGCTATCAGTTCTTTCTCATCAAAACTCTGCACTGTGTTCTGCCTATATAACATACGGCTATTTAATGGATATAAAATACATCTACATTTTTATTCTTTGTTAACTGGGTAAGGCCCACTATGGGGCGACCTGGGACCTTTAGGCTGGTTAAGTGACTTGCTCAGAGTCACAGTATGCAGGTGGAGGTTGGGGGAATCAAACCCAGGTCTGCTTAACCAAGTTTATTCACAGCTTGTTACTCTAACCTCTAGGCTATACTTCCAATGTTGTTAATTCATAGAAGTAGTGTGTCTTTGATGTAGCATTCATAAATAGGTTAATATGAGAACAATATTGTTTTTATGTCAGATTGACAAACAGGTGTCTACCACACTCTATTTCAGGAACATGTACTATCTGAACTCACAAAATTCAATTATTTTAGGGTTTCTGTGTGAAAATACAACATGTATGTGTATAACTAGAAATACTATATGGCATCATGATGCCCCCGTCTCCTGCTCAACAGCCCCTTTCCTCTGCCCTACAAGCCCATCTCCTGCCCCCATCTGAGGCTGCTGCACCCTACTGCCCTGATGCCCTTCACCCCTCATCAGTTTCTCACACCCTCCCTTGCCTGCTTAAAATCCCCCTCACCTCCCCTTCCCTTCCCTCTCCCTCTAAATGTGTGCTCCCTCCAGTACCCTCGGCCTATTGAAACTGTATGCCTGCCTTTGAAATTGTATGTCTGTACTTGTACCAATGTACCTTTGCCTGTATTGTGTTAAACCTAAACTGTCCTATTTTGTACTGTAACTGTGTCTCCCGGGTCGTGCCTGAAAATAGTCACCTGTTGGCTAGTGCACCTACCCGGTTAACAAAAACTAACTAAATAAAAATAAATAAATAAATACTGCCCACTGTCTTCTCCACACAGTCAGGGCTGCTCCACCATGCTGCCTCCTGCACAAACAGTTGGGGCTGCTGCACCTTGCTTTCTTCCCTCTGTCCTCCCACCCCCACGGTCAGGGCCAATGCACCCTACTGCCCCCTGTTCCAATCTCCACAGTCAGGGCTACTGTACTCTGCTAAGCCTTAGAGTCCCGGGTCCCTTGCCTTCACAGTTGGGGCTGCTGCACCATGCAGTATCAGGCCACCAGATGTGGGGTATCTGCTGCACCTGCTACCCACTTCCATTACCCCAACTGAGCAAGGCTACTGCACAACACACATGCTGTGCCACAGTCAGGGTTGCCATACCCTAATGCCCCAGTGTCCTGCCACATGGTTGAGGCGTCTGCAACATGCTGCCCTCTGTCCCTGCTACATCCAAGGTTGCTGCACCCTGCGTCTGTCTACGCAGTCAAGGCTGCTGTGCCTGACAGCACCATGGCTCCACAGTTAGGACTGCTGCTCCATGCTGCCACTTGCCATAAGACAAGGCAGGGCATGTGCTGCACCCTATCCCCTGCCACCACAGTTGGAGCAGTTTCTCCCTGTTGCCCCCTGCCACCAGAATCAGATCTTTTGCTACACCCTGCTGCCCATGTCCCTTGTCCCAAACAGGCATGTCTGCTGCACCCTGTCCCACAGTTTGAGCTGCTGTACACTGATGCCTCCCGTCTCCTGCCTGAACAGTTAGATCTGCTGCACCCGCCACCCTCTGTCCCCCAATAACACAAGATGAAAGTTTTTTGTTTGTTTTTCTTCAGATAGTTTGGGCAGTGTACCACAGGATCTGACTCTGGTGGGAAGGAGCAGTATTCTGCAACAACCCTAACTGTGGAGGCAAGAGGCTCTGTGGTGCGGCAGGGTACAGTGGTGGCAGGGGACAGAGGACAGCACTGTGCAGAAGCCTTGACTGTGGGGCAGCACACAGTGGGGCATCAGGGTACAGCAGCCCTGACTGTGAGACGGGGTGCACATGGTTCAGTGGCCCTGACAATTTGGGGCAATGGAAGTGGGTAGCAGGGTGCAGCAATAGACCCACCTTTGGTGGCCTGGGGCAGCATGGTACAGCAGCCCTAACTGTGGAGGCAGAGGCAACAGGATGAATTGGCCCAGACTGTGAGGGTGGGGACAGAGGGAAGCAGAGACTTAATTGCTGAAGCAGCAGGCTAGACCAAAATGATGTCACCGCCCACTGATCGGGACAGAAAAATCTCCACTGTTTTCAGCTACTGCAGATCACATTAACAGATGCTGATTTACAGAAAACCACAAAACCAAACAGCATGATCTTTTCAGGAAACACTAATCATGACACAGGGACTTGCATTCAAGTTTTATTAAAAATATGGGAAAACCGGTTTATTAGCTCTTTAAGAATAATTTTGTTCTCCCTATGGGGCAAACATGCTATGGCATATGCACACGCGCACACACACAAACAGCTTCATAAGCGCTCTGAGAAACACACCATCTCTTCCCTCCATGTCCATTTAAAGAACATGATCAATTGGAATGTCACAGTATACTGTCTGAATGTCACTTTTAACAGAGAATAAGTGTCCTTAAAAAGCCTATTAGATTTGCTGATATGAGGGAAGAGATAAATACCAAGCCATCACCAGCAAACAGTCAGAGGCACCAGCAGCTTTAAAAATGATCGATGTGAAGTGGCCAGCAAGCAATATGGCTACAGTGAGTTAAGGCTCCCAAAGCAGCTGATTTAAACAGAGATTTTACCTTACCAACGTCTTCCTACAGGTAAGTTACTTGCAGTTCAGCTGTATCAACATTCACTGCAATTAAAAATGTCAAAAAAGGAATTTCAAAAAGGCTGAATCAGCGAGTAAAGGTAATATGCTCAACACATTCTTTCCGTAAGCTGGAACAGGGCAAAGGTAGTTTGGGGCCCAGGGTGTCTCTGACGAGCATTCCTCAAGAGTCTGGCTCAGACACTTAATCCAGTGCACGTAGCACATGTGCTGTGGGTAATGCGGCCAGATGGAGGAGCAGACTTCAGCCGATACGCCAAAGGCCATCTATCAGCTACTGAATGGACTCCACAAAGATGTCAGAGATGGGACTATCCAAGTTAAGTGTAATGAATTTGTAATTTGATGCACTGTCAGATACGCTAACTGAAAATAGCTTGTAAGTGGAACGTAATACAAACCAGCTTAAAACACAGCTCAGATTTACTTAGAAACAGCCAAGAAATTCTCTCTCTCTCTCTTTCTGCTGAAAAAAGATGCTATAAAGACACTGCAGTGTTACACTGTAAAAGAGGGTCAAGAGCATATCTAAAGAAAAGAAATGTCAGAATAATTGCGTTTCCTGACCCATTTGGTGCAGACAATTTAAGTGCACTGCATAATATGCTCAGTGAACTATTTGAAGGCAGTCTTTTCTTTGTCAAAGCATTTGGTTCGCCACAAAAGAAAAATGAAGCATTAAATATAATCCAAGCAGCCTCTGACGTTTTTGCAAGCTCACCAACAGTTATTGCCACGACGGCCTCAATGGAGCAGAAATTTCAGCTAATCTCAAAAGCCAGTATTTCTCAAGTGTTTGAAATTGCCGCTTCCAAGATCAAATTTTACCTCGATTTCAAGAGGGAGACAGGAGATGAAAACATCTCCTGGAGATCAGTACTCTATTTACCCTGGAGGACCCCACACGTTTAAAAGTAACATTATCCAATTAGATTTTTGTTTATAAACAGACAAAACAGCACTTCAAATTTTTGTGGCTTCTAAGATGTCAGCTAAGATAAATGATAAACTCAAGGAACTGCAAGACGTTGATGTATCCCATTTATCTGTTCAGACTGACTACATCCCAGTGCCCCTGCAAGGCACCCTTAGGAGTAACTGCTTTTGGTAGTAATTCTCATCGATCATTGGAAATGACAACTTAACCTTAAAAAAAAAAAAACGTGGAAGGGATCAATCCACCTTTCCTTTCAGACATTTTGGTTATTGTTTTTACTTTTTATACTTAAAATTCCCAATACAGAATATGCTTAGCCTTTTTGATATTATATACACATTGAAATTATTCTGAAAAGCTAGTGAACTTCTCTAATGAGCCACCACAATGAAACTTTATTTCTTTCTAATATGCAAGTACCTGATCAGGAGTTCATCATGATGTGATTTCATTTTATTTAGATATTTGGATATTTAACACAGAAACATAGAATTTGACGGCAGATAAGGACCGCATGGCCCACTTAGTCTGCCCATTTCCCTACCTAAAGGATAAGCTGCAGATCCTAGTTTAACCAACAGCCTACTTCCTCCTACTCCCCACTAGAACTGTCTTATGTCTGTCCCATGCATTCTTGAATTCCCCCACTGTTTTTGACTCTACAATCTCCTCAGGAAGGCTGTTTCATGCATCTAAAACATCTCTGTGAAGAAATACTTCCTCACATTACCTCTGAGCCGCATCCACCCCACCCCACCATCTTCAAATTGTGCCATCTCCTCCTCTTGTTTTACGGCTCCATTTCCTAAATAAACAGTTAAAATTACTGGCATGTCTTGTGACTTGTCTTTTCTCCTCTCTTTTCTCCATTTTACTTGTTTCCAATATTACATTTTTAACTGTATAACTGTGATGAACACCTCATAAAAAAGTAAAAAAAATGAATAAAATACTGGATGATGCTGAAAATAACATATTAGAAAGGTGTTTACAACCACTCAAATTTTGCCTGTGGTTTATAATGGCTTCATAATCCCACAGCTGAATTACAGCCATGAAATTCACAGCTGCCCAAATTATATTCAATGCATAATCTGCAGACGTTACGGAGACTCTCAAAAGCCAGTACGATTGAAAAAACAGCTTCAATTTTCTCCCTGGTAAATGGCCAACGGTTTTCAAACATGTTCTATGGATGAGAAGGGAATGATTCATTTAAAAAGAGAACTTGGTGCTGGCTCAGAACAGAACTTTTGAGCTAATGACACTGCCTTCATCGCAGGCAGCCATCGAGGGCCCTCAATATTTCCATGATCATCACTGTAATACTATGCATCCCACTGGAAAATTATTTCATACATTCAAAATTTTATGTCATTAATTTTGCTGGTAACCATGTAACCAAACCTCATACCACCCCAGAATGTGAAACCCCACAAAATAAAAAATAAAATAAAATAAATTATCCCACTATAGTAAAAGTGAAAAATAAATACCAACATCCCTTTTGGTCATCTCATACCACTTGACTTGTAATTTTAATTCTGAATTCCCTTTTCTTACAGTACTAAGGAGTTCTTAAATGCCTTAATGTTTAAATATGCAAATGTGTTTTGCATGACGCTGTTTGCCAGTTTAAGTCACAAAAACATCTTAAAAACACTTAACATCCTAATCCCTAAGCAGACGGCATGCACATTTACTAGCAAGTTTGTTATACAAAACAATATTAGGTCAAGTTTTGTGCCTCCAACAGTACTACTTTTCATGAACTTTGCCTTGGTTTAAACTAGCCCACAGTTTTCTTCATAACTTGAGACTCCACAGTCTTGAAAACACAACTGCCAATATTAATACTAATCCTATTAATTCTACACTTGAAGTTATGCATTTTTAAATTGCATCTCACAAAAGGATGAAGGAGTACCCTACCTTGTTCAAATACTCACCTTCTTTCTCATTATAGATAATGTTTTTACAAAGCAGATCATTGTGACAGAGTACAACAGGAGAGTTCAGATTGGAGAGATACTCTTTCATCCAGGACATCTCCCATCTTAGTTCTTCGGGGCCTGGGACTTCTTTTAAAAATCTGTTTAAACGCCCCCACACACAAAAAAGTGATTTTTTGTCAGATGTGATCTATGGCTGTGTGTTACAGAAACAATGAAACAGATAATGACAGCAGAAAAGGACTGAGGGTCCCATCCAGTCCACCCATACTACCCCGTCATACCCTGGTACCAATTGTCTGTTTTTTACAATACATGTCAAAACTAAACAGTTTCAACCTTACACAGTTTTAAAATGCAAAACAAAAAAAAAAAAAATTTTCAGTGCAGCTATTGTGTAACTGCAATAAGACACACCAGGATGTAGAAAACTGTGTGATAACACTACTTGGGGTGTGCCATCATCCCACATTATAAAATAGAAACACAGAAGTTGACGGTAGATAAGGAACGCAAGGCCCATCCAGTCTGCCCATTTTTTCAACTTTATGAATATGCCATAGGCCTTTACTCTGTCAATTACCTATTTTATTCATAGTCATATGTATTGCTACCTTATGCCTATCCCATGCCTGTTTGAAGCCCTACACTGTATTCATATCCACCACCTCCCGAGGTAGACCGTTCCATGCCTCCACCACCCTTTCTGTGAAAAAGAACTTCCTCACATTACCCCTTAATCAGCCTCCCTCCAATCTCATGCTGTGTCCTCTTGTCCTGGTATTCTTCTTATATTGAAACATGTTAGACTCTTTCACCTTGATAATGCCCTTAAGATGTTTGAATTTTTCAATCATATCACCTCTCTCCCTCCTTTGCTCTAGGATATACATATTGAGCTCCGTTAATGTGTCCTCATATGTTTTCTGATGCAGGCCCTGCACCATTTTGGCTGCCCTTCTCTGAACTGCCTCCATTTTGTTAATGTCCATGTGCAGGTGCGGACCCCAGTACTGCACTCAATACTCCAGATGGGGCCTAACCAGTGTCTTGTAAAGAGAGATTATAACCTCCCTCTTACAACTTGTGATAACCCTACTAATACACCCCAACATCTCTCTAGCCTTACCTACTGCTTTAGTGGTCTACTTGATTTTAGGTCATCTATGATGATGATGCCCAAGTCTCTTTCTTCCTTTGTATTGGCAGCAACTCCCCTCCCAACCTATAGGTAGCTTCAGGGTTTCTCTTCCCTATGTGCATGACCTTGCACTTCTTTGCATTAAACTCCAGTTGCCATTCTTCAGATCATTTTGCCAGTTTTTCCAGATCTCTTCTCATTCTACCCATCCCATCTGTATCATCTACTCTGCTGCAGATCTTGGTGTCATCTGCAAACAGGCAAACCTTACCCTCCAGTCCATCTGCAATGTCACTGATGAAGTTACTGAAGAGGACTGGCCCCAGGACTGATCCCTGAGGTACCCCACTTGTGACTTGCATCTCTTCAGACTGTATACCGTTTACCACCACTCTCTTGTTTTCTGCTCGCCAACCAGTTTACCACCCAGTTGACCAACTTTTGACCCACCCTGAGCCTACCCAGCTTATTAATCAATCCTTTATGTGGAACAATATTGAATGCTTTGCTGAAGTCAAGGTAGACTACATCAACTGCACCCCCTTGGTCCACCACTCTGGTTACCCAGTCAAAGAAATCTATGAGATTAGTCTGACAGGACCTTTCTGTGTAAACCCATGAGGTCTTGGATCTTGTGCTCCTATGGATTCCAGGTGTTGCACAATCCTTTCTTTTACTCCTTTTATGGAGACACTCCTTAAGGAAACCTCGTTACCAGTTTAAAAAATAAAAACCAGAGAAACCATTTCATAATTGCAACAAGGTACCCAAGGGTATTTGTAACAGTGGAATAACAGCACTGTGTGCATAAGTCACGTGGGGTTGCCTTGTCCTCACTTCCTGAGGTGTGTCATTAACCCACAATAATGCACGCCCTGTTAACATACAATACAGAATCAGCCAAACGCTTTTAAAGAGCTGCTGATGCTTTACAGAAAACTCAAAAACATAATTACGCAGAATTCAGCTTGTATTCCATGTATATTCTAAAGATTTCTCCTCCCCAGTATTTATTACGGAGAAAATTTGCATGAATATATGATCTTTATCCCTTAGTGTTCATGAGCCTTTATAGCAAACTCCCTATTTCAAGTCATAATCCTCTGCTGTGACATCGCAATCTGTTGCCATAGGACATAACCGTAATGTCACAAGGAGTGCATTATGTTCTCAGGGAGGGAGGGAAGGAAGGGAGGGAGAGAGGAAGGAAAGAAAGAAAGAAAAGAAATCTCTTTAGGAACAAAGATCCTGTTTTCATGCAAATGACCTCAGGAATAAATAACGGGGAGGAGAAATATAGAGTTAATGTGAAATACAAGACATACAGAACTAATGTGAAATACAAGCTGAACTGTATCTAAATATTATATTTTGTTAAAGTTCTCCTGAAGGCTTCAGATGCTCTCTAAGTGCACATGTGTGTAAAATATTTAAAATGCTGTAACGTGCGGCACAAGCCCCTTCAGCAGGTGCCATGTAGGTTATTTAGATATGGAAAAAGGATGGGGAAGAAGCATTTATGCATTGCAACAATAGACAGATGCATAGGTATTTACAGACAGGGGGGGAAAAAAAAAACACACTCATGGCCCATCCAGTCTCCCCGGCTCCTACTTAGGCCCAGAGTCTAGCACCTGCTAGAACTCTAGCAGATCGACCATCCCAACAATTCCACTTTAACTAGCCTCTCCCTTCAAACTCAGTCTGACATGTCTATCCCCCCTTAAGGGAGCGTTATGCTTACCCTAGTCGCTGCCTTCTGCATTACTCGGCTGCTCACACCTAAATGTTACATATGCTACATCTGCACACCAATGGTGGGATCCTTGCAGAAAGGATTTCTGCGTTTTGGTTTTTTTTTTTCCATCTCCGCCAGGGCTGAGGTTTTACACTGATCAGCAGTTTAAACTATTCTGAGAAACATGCAGAAAATACAGTTACACAAGAACTTAACAGTAGATCTTCAAGAGGATCTCTTATAGCAGGTCATCAAGAACCACACAGAAACCTTCTAGCTAGCAGTCTACCAGAGGGGGCTGCCCGCCTCCAATGTCAACCAATCCTATAAAAGCAGTCGGCCTCCATACCCTCCCTCAGTTCTCCCAGCAACGGCAGCGGGATGCGTAAAGGGAACAGAGGAGGATTCAGTATCCAAGAACATGAAAAAAAATAAATGCAGAATGCTCGACCCTATGGAATGAGTGGGGAAGGGGGGGGAGAGAGACACACAGGAGAAAGGGGAAAAGCAAAGCCTGCTGCAAGAGATCTTCTCGAAGATCTACTGTTACAGTAAGTTCTTACGTACCAGTATTATCTTACTTTGAGTATCTCTTGCAGCAAGCCATCACCGGTAGGACCGAGTCCCAAGCAGTTCTGACACTACAGACAAACAGTCCAGGTCGCAGGCAGAAATATGATAGCCTATGAAAGGAGGCCTTGGAGAACAGCTAAGCCAAAGTTGGCCCTATGCCTAGAGGCGATGTCCAGACTATAATGTTTGGCGAAAGTGTGGACAGTGCTCCAGGTGGCAGCAGTGCAAATGTCAGCAGCTGACACATTTCTGAAACAAGCTACCAAGGTGGCTATATCCCTTGTGGAACGGCCTTTAACCCCTCCGGGAAGCTCCTCGTCATACTTCTGGTAACAAAAAGCAGTACAACTGGCTAACCACTTAGACAAACACTGTTTGGACACTAAAGCACCCTCTTTCCCAGGGGAGAACAAAACACACAGCTGATCAGACTTCCAGGAGTCTTTATTCCAGTGTGTATTAGTACCTCAGGATTCCATGCACATCCATGGTATGGAGCAATGCCTCCCCCTTGATTGGAATGCTCCGGAAAATAAACAGACAGGTGCATGGATGGATTCAAAGTAGACTCCAACACCACCTTAGGAAGAAACTTGGGACTGGTACACAAAAACACCCTGACTTTGTGGAAAAATAAATAAATAAATATCAAATAAGGCTCCTTACACGGGAGGGCCTGAAGCCCAGAAATCCTTCAAGCAGAAATAATGGCAGCCATAAATAACGCCTTCCACAACAGAAAGCATAGCTCGCAAGACACGGCCGGTACAATGGGAGGCATCGTAAGCTTTTCCAACACAAAATTAAGGTAACATGGTGGTACAGGGTCATGGATTGGGGGCTTCAAATGCAGAATGCCCTGCAAGAATGTGCAAGACACATCGAGTTGAGGCACTGAACTTCCATCCACATGTACATGATATGCAGAGATATGCACCTTGATGGAGGAGTACTGCAAACCAGAGTCTGAAAGGACAGAAGGTGCTTCAGGACCTGATCCACTGGACAGGTGAAGGGATCTAAATGGTGTGATGCAGGCAAAAGAGCAAAGCGTTTGCATTTCATAGAGTAAGCTGACCTGGTGGAGGGCTTCCTGGCTGCCACCAGGACATCCGCTACTCGAGGGGAGACCCCAAAACTGGCAATGGCCATATCCTCAGGAGCCATGCACGAAGATGGAGAGACTTGAAGTCTGGATGGCCCAGGGTGCCCTGATCCTGGAACAGAAAGCCTGTGCAAAGGGGCAGGGACAACAGAGGTTCCATAGCCAGCCGCTGCAACAAGGGGAACCAGATTTGATGAGGCCAGAAGGGGGCTATGAGAATCATTGTAGCCCTCTCCATCTGGAGTTTGATCACAACTCGTTGAAGGAGCGGGAAGGGAAAACGTACAGAAACCTCCCTGTCCAGGAGAAGGACAATACATCTCGCCAGAAAACTCCAGGCCCTCGATCTAGTGAGCAGAAAAGCTGCAGTTTTGAGTAGTGTGGGAATGCAGAAAGTATAGATTGGGCCAACCCAATCTGCTGAATAGGTCTTCTACCACTGAGGTAATAAGTTCCCACTTATGGGCTCTGGACCACAATTGGTTTAGGCTGTCTGCCAAAACATTTTGGTCGCTGGGAACATGGACGGCAGAGTGTTCGAGGCCTTGCTCGATGGCTCAATACCAGACTCTCACACTTCACTATGCAGGAATAGTAATGAGTCTGCCAAGGCTTGTTTATGTAATAAACACACATGTCCATCTGACAAGAGCGGACCCGGGGAGAGCAGAGTCTGGAAGACCAGCGAGGCGAACAAGACTGCTCGCATCTCCAGGATATTTATGTGAAGCACCTTCTCCACCGCAGACCACGTTCTGTGAGTTTGGTGGACCCCTGGGAGAGCTCCCCAGCTGCAACCAGAAGCATCAGTCTAATGACCTGCTGAGGAGGAGGTATACAAAAAGGACCCCCAAAAGCAGGTTACTGGGCTCCAGCCACCACGACAGTACTGTCTTGACTGGATCAGATAATAACACTAGTTGATCCAGAGTATCCACCCATTGGTCCTACTGGACCCGTACCATCCACTGAGGGATTCTCGTATGCAGCCTGGCGAGGGGAACCGTGGCAATGGCTGCAGCCATGAGGCCTAGAAGAATTTAGAAAAACCCTCACCAGAAAATGATGGCTAGAGTAAAGAAGACAAGACTGGCCTGGTCCATCAAACACTCTGCTCTGTTTGCGGGTAAGAGTCTTCCCCGGTGTCATGTCCAGCACTACTCCTATATACAGGACAAGATGGCCAAGGAGTCAGAAATTACTCTGGCATGTTGATGGTGATGCCCAAAGCCTGAAAGAGGCTGCAGATGTATAAGTAAGAGTTTGAAGAAGACAGTCCCTGGATGGGGCAGCTAGCAGCCAATCATCCAGGTAAGGAAAATCATAGAACCCCTGCCATCCCATGGCAGCTGCCAACACCACCAAGCATCTGGTGAAGACTCCGGGGGCTGAGGATAAATCAAAGGGCAGAGCTCTGAACTGGTAGTGCACTCCCTGGAAGTGGAAATGGAGGAAGTGCCAGTGAGAGGCGAAGACCCTGATGTGCGGGTAGGCATCCTGCATATCCACAGAGTAAAGCCAGTCCCCCTGATGTAGTAGGGGCAGCAAATCCTGAAGAGTGACCATCATGAACCATTTGTACTTTATTAACAGGTTCAGCTCGCTTGTCCTGGATGGGTTGAAGATCTCCCATCCACTTGAGAACCAGGAAGAAGTGGGAGTAGAACCCCCTTCCCTCCTGAAATTGTGGGACTGGCTCTATGGCCTTTTTTCAAAGTAAAGCTTGAATTTCCTCCCAGATGAGACAGACGTGGCTGGCAAGTTACAAGGAATGGCATGGAAGATTTTCTGGAGGCCAAACTATAAATTCTAGAGTATGACTGTGCTCAATGAGCTGTAGCACCTAACTGTCTGGTTATTTCCTTCCACCTGGCTAGGTGAAAGGAGAAGCAACTCCCTACAATTGACTCCTGATGTGCTACTTGGGAAGGGGAGGTCTGGCATGGAGTCAGAAGTGGGAGCAGCTGTTTGGATGACTGCTGCTATACCTCAGGCTCTACAGGTGATGACAGCGGAGGGACTGGGGAGAGCTGCCCCTGCCTTGCACTTGCCCCAAGCTTTGCGAGGGGGTCGGGCCTGCCTGCAGGAGGAACGACAAAAGTGAGTGCGCTTTTCCGACTTCAACTGGGTATGGTACATAAGAGTGGACAGCAATCAATCAAGTTTATTTTATACTGAAAACATGCCCATTTTCACTAGTCCAGGTTACTGAACATCACAACATATACAGCAAAAAGGAAAAAACACAACAGCAGAAATAATCATACTTACAACAAATTTAAATAAAAACTAAGACGGTCATAAATATCGGTGAGGAAGAGGGAGGTAGACAGTGGGAGGGGGTAAAGATGAGACAGTAAACATGGGGCTGGGGGGGGGAGGTGTGGATGGAGAAAAAGGAGGCGATGTAAGGGATGCCCTTAAGGGAGAGGAACAGAATCTCATAACTGCTATATGAAACTTACCACAGGGAGAACATACAAGAACAACTCTCCAGGAGCAAATTTTTTGCAGAGGCAATAAATAAGGGGATGGTGCCACAGGACTGGATGCGAGGAGGTAGGTTGTTGTAAAGTTTCACACTTTGATTGCAGATAAGAGTTTTGCGCATGTGTGGTATGAAGGAAAGGAACCTCAAAAATTTGGCTGGTGCTCCCCTCTGGTGCCACGCTTGGGGGCAGATCTGAGGAAAATGTCCAAAGCACTTGATGGAAATCAGTTAAGATTAACCTTATGTAGAAAAAGAAGTGTTTTAAGTTGAAACCTTCCTTCCAGGGGTAGCCATGAGAGAGGAAGATAGAGGGAACAGTGATGGTGGACAAGGGAAGGCCACTGACGAAACACACAATGTTGTTGTAAGAGGTTCTTAGTTTGGAGAAATGAACAGACGAGGGGAGGAAGTAGACTGTAGAGCATATTCAAGAAGGGGAAGGAGCGGGCAAGGTGAGATCTCGAGGCTGGAAGAAGGAATTTTCTGATTTGGAAAAGACCCTAGACATCTCCTCTGAAAAGTTTGAAACCCCTGAAAAAATGCATCCACTGTATTAGACTGGACATCCTGTGCAACAGCCAGAGACCCGTAGTCAGGAGTGGCATCTCATACAGATGCCTATGGCCGATGAACGGCCGGAGGAGTCTACCGCATCATAGGCAGCTCAGAGGACATGGGTACCAACGTCCAAACCTGTTTTAAGGGCCTGGAGGGTCTGCTGCTTAGAAGGGTTATCCAGTGTGGCTAAAACCACCTCCCTAGCCTGGTCCTATTGGCCCACCCAATCTACCCATTTCTCCATCTACAGGATAAGCTGCAGATCCTAGTTTACCAACAACCTACTTCTTCAGACTCCCCCCTCCCCCCAGAATTGCCTTATGACTGTCCCATGCATTCTTGAATTCCACCACTGTTTTTGACGTCACAACCTCCTCCGGAAGGCTGTTCCATGCATCCACAACCCTCTCTGTGAAAAAAATACTTCCTTACATTACCTCTGAGCCGCCCCCCAGCTTCAAATTGTGCCCTCTTGTTCTTGCACATCTCTTTTTCTAAAAGAGACTACCCTCTTGGACTTTGTTGATTCCCTTGAGGTACCTGAAAGTTTCTATCATGTCCCCCCTCTCCCTCCTTTCCTCGAGGCTATACATATTAAGCTGCTTAAGACTCTCTTCATATAGCTTGTGGTGTAGACCCTGCATCATTTTGGTTCCCCTCCTCTGGACAGCCTCCCCGTTTATGTCTTTGCGGAGACCGAGTCTCCACAACTGCACGCAGTACTCCAGATGGGGTCTCACCAGCTGTCTGTACAGAGGGATAAAAATGTCCTGTTTTCTACTGGTAATGCCTCTCTCTATGCATCCCAGTATCCCCCCCAACCTTCCTTACTGCCCTCTCACATTGCTGGCCCACCCTTAGGTCATCTGATATGACTACCCCCAGGTCCCTTTCCATTTCTGTTGTTAGTGTCTCATCCCCGCATTGCGTACTCTTCCCCTGGATTTTTGTTTCCCAGGTGCATTACCTTGCACTTCTTAGCACTGAATCTAAGCTGCCATACATTTGACCATTCCTCCAACCTTGCCAAGTCCCTTCTCATCCTTTCCACCCCACCTCGTGTATCAACTCTGTTGCAGATCTTTGTGTCGTCTGCAAAGAGACTTACTATTCCTTCCAGTCCTACTGCACTGTACCCCACTAATAACCCCCCTTTCTTCAGAGTGGACTCCATTTACTATTACCCTCTGTGTCCTGTTCTCCAGCCAATTCTTTACCCAGGCTACCATCTTGGGACTCACTCCCAGGCTGGCTAACTTGTATATTAATCTTTTGTGTGGGACTTTGTCAAATGCCTTGCTGAAGTCTAGGTAGACCACGTCCATAGCCCCTCCCTGATCTACTACTTTGGTCACCCAGTCAAAGAAATCTATTAGATTCGTCTGACATGACCTTCCTGCTGTGAATCCATGCTGCCTCAGGTCCTGTGCCCCTCTGGCCTCCAGGTACCTTAACAGTACTTTCCTTCAGAAGCAATTCCATTATTTTCCCCATCACTGAGGTTAAACTAACAGGTCTGTAGGTTTCTGCTTCTGCCCTACTCCCACTTTTGTGAAGTGGATCATCATCTGCCCTCCTCCAGTCCTCAAGTACCACCCCATCCTCCCACGATTTGTTAAGGAAGATAGTCAGTGGTGTCGCTAGTTCTACCCTTAATTCTTTCAGAATTCTGGGATGAATCCCATCAAGCCCCATTGCTTTGTCCACCTTCAGTTTTAAGAGTTCTTTCAGAACCCTTTCTTCTGTGAATGGGCTGGTATCAACTCCTGTACCCAGAGTGTTTCTACTGTTTGGTTTAGGTACTTCCCCTCTTCATTAGTGAATACTGAGCAAAAATATTTGTTTAGTTTCTCTGCTTTTTCACAGCCACCCTCTGCCCACCCCCTTCCCCTTTATTAAGCCTCACTATCCCTCCCCTGGTCTTCCTTCACTCCCTGATATACCTATAAAAGGTTTCATCCCCCTTCTTAACTGAGTTGGCTACTCGTTTCTCTGTTTGGGCCTTTGCTGTTCTGACTGCCTTCCAAGCTTCATTTTACTTTAACTGATACAATTCTTTGTCCTGCTCCTTCTGTGATTCCTTCTACTTCCTGAATGCTTTCTTTTTCTCTCGAACCTTCCCTGCCACCACCTTTGAGAACCATAGTGGTTTCTTACATCATTTGTTTTATTTGCTTCACACAAAGGCTTGTTGCCTCTGTGATGGCAGTTTTGATTATTCCCCATTGTTCTTCCACCCCTCCTTCCTGCCCATTTGCTAGTGCATTCCTTAGGCACTCACCCATTTTGCCAAAGTCAGCCCTCCTAAAGTCCAGTACCCTTGCCTTTGTATGGCTTGACTCTACTGCTGTGTTTATCATGATACTGTTAGATGGTCGCTAGTTCCCAGATGGCTACCCGCTTCTACATCCGTGATCCTCTCTCCATCTCCATTTGAGAGTACCAGGTCTAAGACTGCTCCCTCTCGAGTGGGTTCCAATACTAGCTGTCTAAGGCATGACCCCTATAGGGCATCCAGAATAACCCCCATCTTAGAAGTGGCTGTTGCAACTGCACTCTAGTTAACATCTGGCATATTTAGATCCACCATTAGCAATAACTCCCCTTTTTTTGCCACTCTAAGGATACTTTCTATCATTTCCTTGTCCATTTCCTCCCCGAGATGGGGGTCTGTACACAACCCCTGTGCAGACTGTGGTGCCATTGCCCGTCTCCAAACTGACCCACAGTGCTTCCTCTCCTCCCGGTTTACCCTTCTGTTCTGTTGCTTAGATTCCTTTCCTTATGTAGAGACGTACTCCTTCTCTTTTACCCTCCCTGTCCCTCCTGTAGATAGTGTATCCTGGTATGTTTACATCCCAGTCATGGTTCTGTGTATACCATGTTTCTGTGACTGCCACAATATTCAGATGTTCCTACTCCATCAAAGCCACTAATTCAAGAAGCTTGTTACCCGGACTACAGGCATTGGTAATCATTGCTCTCCGCTGGAGATTCTGATACTGCACCATATGGGCCAAATAACTGATAGTCCGAATGGCCAGAGTGGCAGACGCAAAGGCATGCTTGTCTCTCAGACCCAACTGGTGAGACTCCCTATCAGGAGGGAGGGAGGAAGGGAAATTAGATGTTTCGGCCTCTTGATTTCGGTCATGCACCATTATTTACGACTACTGAATCGGCCTTGGGCTGTTCACCAAAAAATGGCTTGCCAGCCAGTGCACGGTAAATACAGGTTACTCACCTGTAACAGGAGTTCTAGGAATGGTATATGTTGTTCATCCACACTGTCTGGCAGGTTCCTTGCCGCTTTAAATCTTGCCGGAAGGTCTTCAAGCTGGCTCCTCCCACCCACCCGGGTGGTAAAACTCTTAGCTACGCCCCATGACGCCAGATCTAGCCCGCAGGAAGCCAGGTTGTGCGTCGAAGCCGGGGAGGTCGGGTGGGTCGTGTGGATGAACAACATATACCATTCCTAGAACTCCTGTTACAGGTGAGTAACCTGTATTTCTAGGGACATGGATATGTTGTTCATCCACACTATCTGGCAGACTCCTAGCAGTTCTCCGGGAGGAGGGAGGCAAAGCGCACACCTCCTACTTAGGGAATAAAGACTGGAAAACCGAAGTCCCAAAAGCAGCATCCCGGTGTGACTCAAGGTCAATGTGGTAGTGGGTGAAGAAGGTGTGTGCTGACTTCCAGATAGCAGCCCTGCAGATTTCCTGGAGAGGGACATCCCTGGAAGCAGCCACCGATGCAGCGGTATGGCGGGTAGAATGAGCTCTTATCCCTCTGGGAGGCTCCATGCCTGCCAACCTATAGCAGAGATCTATGCAGGAGGTGACCCACCTGCCTATCGTCTGCTTGGCTGCAGGTCTGCCAAGTGCGGCTTCAGCGTAGGTGACAAACAGCTGGCGAACCTCTCCCCGAACTTCAGCCGTCCGCTCCTTGTAATAAGCGAGCGCTCTTCTAGGGTCCAAAGTAAGGAGTTTATATTCGGCCTCCGAGGTGTGATTGGGGTAGAACACCGGTAGAGTCAACACCTGGTTAAGGTGAAACTCCAACACCACCTTCGGAAGGAATTTCGGTTGGGGGCGCAGAACAACCTTGTCCCTGTGGAAGACCAGATAAGGAGACTCGATGGAAAGCACCTGAAACTCTCCCATCCTTCTGGCTGACGCGATAGCCACCAAGAAGGCGGTCTTCCACGACAGGTGAGAGATGTCACACCTGTGCATCAGTTTGAATGGCCTGCCCATGAGCTTAGCCAATACCAGCAGTAGATCCCACGGAGGTGGAGGTTCTCGCACTGGAGGGGATATGTGATCAAGGCCTTTGAAAAAGCACCCGACCACCTTTTCCTGCACCACCGACCGCTTCCGGCCCGCGCCCGGCAAGCAGAGATGGCTGCCAGGTGCACCTTAAGGGTCGTCGAACGAAGCTCTTGCTGAGAAAGGGACCACAGGTAGTCCAGAATGCTTGCCAAGGAACAGGAAGAAGGGTCCAGCCCCTTGCCCTGACACCAAATGGAAAATCTCTTCCATTTGAAGGCGTAACATTTCTGGTAGACTCCTTACGGGACGCCTCAACGACGTTGAGGACCTAGTCGGAAAGACCCAAGGCCTGGAACTCTACCTGCTCAGGAACTAGGCCGTCAGGTGCAGGGACTGAAGGTCCAGATGGAATACCTTCCCCTGATTGACTGAGATCAGGTCCGGGCGGACTGCAAGCCGCCTCGGGAGCATGGAGCGGAGACTGAGGAGATCTGGATACCAGAACTGAAGGGGCCAGTCTAGGGCTACCAGAATCACCTGTGCCTTGTCCCTCCTCGCCTTGAGAAGCACCTTGTGGATCAAGGGAAACGGGGGAAAGGCGTAGAAGAGGCCCGGGGTCCACGGCCTCGAGACGGCATCCCCCTGCAGCGAGCCCTGCTGAGGGGGGCGGGCATGAAACAGTCTCAGCTTTGTATTCTCCCTAGAGGCAAACAGGTCTGCCTGAGGCATGCCCCAGTGGGAGAAGAGATCTTGTACTACCTCCGGCAGGAGAAACCACTCGTGAGACGCAACCCCTATCTAGCTTAGGGCATCGGCCAGGGTGTTGGAGGCTCCAGCCACTTGAATGGTGAGGAGATCCGCCTCCAGGCTGCGCACAAGAGACCAAATGCAGAGAGCTTCCCTGCATAGAGGCATGGAGCGCGTCCCGCCCTGGTGGTTTAGGTAGTACATGGTCGTGGTATTGTCCGTCTGGACCTGAACCACTTGACCCCGTAGAAATGGAGCGAATGCGGTGAGGGCTAGACAAACTGCTCGAAGCTCCAGCAGGTTGATGTGGCATCGGGACTCCCGAGGGGACCAGAGGCCATGCGCTCTGTGCTCCCCCAGATGGGCACCCCAACCCATCAGAGAGGCATCGGTAGATAGAGAGACCGTCGGCTCAGGGCAGACAAACGGGATGCCCTCCTGCAGATGTGCCGGAACAGTCCACCACTGGAGAGCGTTCCACATCCCCTGGGTCACTGTCACTAGCTGATCCAATGGATCGAAGCGCTGTGACCACTGGCTGGCCAGTCCCCATTGAAGGGGACGCACGGGCCCGGTAGTACAACGGACCACGCTGGTGCAGGCCGCCATGAGGCCCAGGAGGTGCAGGAAGTCCCAGGTAGGGCGTGATTGCCCAACCAGAAATGACTGGGCAAAGGAGGAAAGAACCTCGGCCCTGTCCGCCGGGAGCCGTGCTCTGGCTCGAAGAGAGTCGAGCTCTGCCCCGATGAAATGTATCACCCACTTTGGCACGCGTTCCGACTTGGCCTCGTTTATGAGGCCAATCCGAGAGCAAACCTGGAGGGCCACATCTCTGGACCGCTCCACCTCCGCTCTGGAGGGGGCTGCAATCAGTCAGTCGTCCAGGTAGGGGTACACCCGGACCCTTCGGGCGCCGCGAAGGAATGCTGTCACCACTGCCATGCATTTGGTGAAGACCCTGGAGCTAGAGAGGCTGAAGGGCATGGCCCGAACTGAAGGGATCCCTCCGCTCTGAAGCGGAGGAATCTCTGATGAGACGGACGGATTGGGACATGAAAGAACGTGTCCTGGAGGTCCAGGGAACAGAACCACACGCCTCGTTCCAAGGATGGGATTATCTGAGCCAGAGTGACCATCCTGAAGGTCCGAGACCTTAGGAACCTGTTCAGGTCGTGCAGGTCGAGAATGGGGCGCCAGCCCCCCGTCCATTTTGGGACCAGGAAATACCTGGACACAAACCCCGGGTCTGGAGGAGGATCCGCCACCGTCCTGATCACCTCTTTTTCGAGGAGCAGGGCAATATCGGCTCGGCGGGCCGACAGCAAGGCTGCAGACCCCGTGGCCACCTGAGGGGCGACGACTCGAAAGGGTAGGGTCTGCTCGAACTCCAGAGGCAGGCCCTTTCCTACCACTTCCAACACCCAGCGGTCCGTGGTGATAGCGGACCAGGTGGAAAGGAAGTGGCGGAGCCATCCCCCCACCGGGAGAACCCAGGGGGGCATGACGAGGCTGGGGGCGACACCCCGCAACCCGTCACTAGGCAGGCTTGGAGGAGGGACCGGCTGAGGGACCTCCTGGGCCTTTACCTCGCTGCTTCCTGTTGGAGGAAGCCGCAGGCTTGGGTTTGGGATGCCAAGCGCGAGCCTGCTGGCCCTGATGCTAGTGCTGTTGGGCCGGACGTGCCACAGGCGCAGAAGGACGAAAGGGCTTGTGCTGCTGCTGACAGCGGCCTTTATCCTTCTGGGCGGAGGTGACCGAGTCCAGGGTGGCACTGGACTTTTCGATCCGCTAGAGGTGACCTTCCACTCCAGGGCCGAAGAGGTCAGTCCCCAAGAAGGGGACATCCGCCAACTTGTGCTGGGTATCCGCCGTGAAGGTGGATATCCTCAGCCATGCTCTGCGATGCATGGTCACTGCGTCCGCAACTGATCTGGCACAGGAGTCCCCTATGTCCAGAGCTGTTTGGAGCTGCTGCTTCGCCACCACCCTACCCTGGTCCCGAACCTACCGGACCGTGGTCTGGCGGTTGGCCGGGAGATGAGGGATCACCTCATCCAGGGAGCCCGTGAGGGCGTGGGAGAAGTGTGCCATCAGCACGGCCAAGTTGGCCTGGTGGAGGCCAAGGGAGGACACAGTGTACACCTTGCGCCCGGCGTAGTCCAGCTGTTTGGACTCCTTGTCGGGGGGCTTGTCCACGTCCCTAAGGTTCCCGGAACGCCGGAAAACGCTGTTGGTGACCAACCCCTCGGCAGAGGGGTGCTCCGAAATCCCGGGCAAAGAGCCAGTTGGGACCGCATACTTCCTGGCCATCCTGGCCGAGGGCGCAGGACAGGAAGCAGGCCGCTGCCAAAGCTCCAAGGCTGGGCCGACAATGGCCTCAGCCACAGGAAAGGCCTCCGTTGGTGAATCCCCTCGTTCCAGTATCTCTGTCAGGGGATACTTGGCCCGTTTGGATACGGGCTCAAGCTGCATCCCGGTGGACTCCGAGATGAGCCGAAGCAGACCCATGAAGGACGATGGGCTTTCCTCCAGTGGCTGGTCCCCGGAGAACTCCAGGTCAACCTTCCTGGAGAACAGGGAGGAGTCGTCGTCAGACTCAGAGGAGTCCGCGAAGAGCTGCCTAGGGCCTGAGCCACCCTCCACCTGCCGAGGATGGTCGGGAGTGAGGGTGACAGACAACCTGTGGGGCAGGCCTTGACCCGACAGAGTCCTTGGTCGGTGCCCCCAATTTCGATTGTGGAGGCGGAGGTTCCACCACAATCGGTGGGGCAGCAGGTTTCAGCCGAAGAACCGGCCCAGGCTTGGGCATCTCAACTGCAGCGAGAGGCTGTTTCGGCCGTTCAGGTGACAGCCACTTGATGGCCAGGGAAGGTGTCTGTGTCGACTTGGTTCCGGACAAAAGTAACTGCTGCCACATCAGCTCCTCGTAGTGTCGACGCAATTTGCGCCGAAGCCTCTCCTCATCCGAGGAGGAAGACGAGGACGAGCGGCGTCACAGCTTACCTCGGTGCCGACACCGAGACCGTTGATGTCGGCAGAATCGGATGGACCGAGAAGAGGACCGAGACCGAGATCCTCAGTGTGTCCGAGGGCGGGCCTGGGAGGGAGCGGGGGACACCCACTCCTTCCTCGGCTCGGACACCTTAACTGGGGACTGCTGCACCAATGGTGCAGGCAAATCCTCGGTTTCCACAGGGGGAACCGGCGAAGAAGGGTTGTCGGCATCACCAGTAGACAATCCATCCAACGGGTCAAGAAAAATCTCAAACACGTCGACGAGACCTGACGGGGACGCCGTGAAGCCAGCGGCCTTAGCCGCAACCTCGACCGAAGTCGACGGTCGGCTGTCCGGGGAAGGGGACCTCTCCCGCTCCCACGAACACCGACGATTGGACTTACCCTTGGGATCCTTCTTTTTGGACTGAGAGGAATGTCCCGATGGCCCCTCTCTCCCTTCGTGGAAAGGGAATGGCAAAGCTACTTGAACGAAGCAGAATACGGGGTACCCAAAGAGAGCGAGATAAATGCCGCGACCGAGGAGGAGGAAGATGCGGCCTGGGCTGCCGCCTCCTCGAGGGCGATCATCTGCTCGAGCTGCTCAGCCGAGCCAGCCGCCGCGGTAACCACCCAACGGGCCTCTTTCGACTTTACCGGCGGGCAGCGCTCCTCGGAGCGCCCAAGCTTCAACCGGGCAGCGCAGTCCTCCAAGACGTTGGCAGAGAACGAACAGCAAGACTCGCCGGCCTGTGGGTCGTGTTCTAGGCCGAGGCAGTAGACGCACATGGAGTGTGGATCTGTCCTGGACATCTTCTGCCCGCAAGGGCACCGCCGAAAACCGGGAGTCTATTTGTCCATCACAGCCGCGAGGTAAAAGGAAGACCGAAGTCTTGAGAATTTTAAAAACAAGTTTCGGACAAACCGAAGAGTTAGGATCCAGTCTATCACGCAGAGCGTTAAGGAGAGAACCTGAGCTTCCAAGTGGTAAGGAAGATCTGGCGTCATTGGGCGGAGCCGAGAGTTTTACCACCCAGGTGGGTGGGAGGAGCCAGCTTGAAGACCTTCCGGCAAGATTTAAAGCGGCAAGGAACCTGACAGACAGTGTGGATGAACAACATATCCATGTCCCTAGAAAGTCAGTTAGCCTTTTTGGCTACCCCGGAACAGCGTAGGGGTGGTTCCAGGCAGCCCGAGCAACATCCTCATAGGAATCTATGACTGGGGGAGGGACCACCAAAGGAGGAGCATCGGGCTGACGTAGGTAAATCACCAACTGATGCCTCTCAGGGTCCTGCTCCTCTGTCCTCCACCCCACAGTTGTGTGAATGTGCCGCATGATGGGACATAAAAGTGGGATCATGGGTCGGTGCCCTTTCCCCTTCAGAGAATTCTGGGCCTAAAGAAGAAGACTCACTACTTACACTCTCATCTGCGTCAGGGCTACCAAGGGGAGAGGTGCGAGGAGCATTAGGGCCCAGCTGAATGGGGCAAGGGAAAGGGGACCCAATGAAGGCCCCTGAGGGGTAGCTGGGGCCAGTCCTTTTGGAGTGGGGAGCTGTGTCTGCATAAAGGACCACAAGGTCGAGCGCAGAGCATGGTAAATTGAAAGGGAACAGTGCCGGCAGTCCCAGCAGGTGTCAGCTGGGTTAGTGCTGGAGGGATAATCCACGGGTGCTGGCTGTGGGGAGACAGGCACTGGAGTGGACAGCAACGCCACCCTAACCCCCCCCATGGCAAAGGCTGAGGAGAGACCAGGCCTGCGGAGGCACCGGTGTCCTGCAGTATCTGCCCTTGAGAAGGAGGAATGGCAGAACTGGTAGTGGTCCCAGGAGGATGAAATTGGCACTGGGAGCACGGCTCTCGGGAGGGGCAGCAGCTAGGAGACTGGTGTCCACCGCACCCATGCCAGACGAACAGACTCTGGCCGAGCCGCCTGACTGTGTGCCCATTAAGAATAAGGGCTGAGACATCAGGGGCTAGGAAGCAAGATACAAGATACCCTGACCCAAAGAGCTGCTGCCCGCCAGGAGGCGGAGCGGCAGCAGAGCCACTAGTAGCCCTACAGACGTTGGGGGCATGGGACCAGAGAGGTTGATACACTTCGGGAAGATGACCATTTTATGTCAAACACTTCGCTTGGGGGGCCTGCGAGCAGAAGGCAGACCGGAGTTGGTCCCATTCCTTGACCCTTTGCTTGCATTTCCTGGTGGCCTTTTTCCAGGACAAAGAGAACAAGGACCCGGAGGACTGGGCCAGGGAACCAGAGGAGCACCTGGCCTGCAGCTCCCGTTCTAATCGAGGTGACCTTCTGCTTAAGGAAGTGGTTCTCCACATCTTCTGGAGACATCTCCCGGTGGCCAGGTTGAACTTCTGGCAGGCCTCACAGGCTTGGAAGTTGTGGTCTGGGCCTAAGAAAAGACGCAGGGAGAATGTCCATCCTTGTCCAAGATATGTTTGCTGCAGGCACACTTCGTGGAGTGGTCGTATAATGAAGAAGGTTTAGAAGACCAACTGTCAGGAGAAAACACTGAAATTTCAACGTCACAACAGAAGTAAAAATTGAAAAATAATAATAAAGCACAGAAAATGCGGGAAAATGGCTGTCAACCATAGCTGCGGCGGTATAAGCGGTCAAACATGAGTTGGTCGACGGCGAGAAAGAACCAAGGAGGGTATGAGGGCTGCCCACCTTTATAGGAGTGACTGACATCAGGGGCTGCCTGGACTACAAAGATGGTATCCCTGTACCCAGTGCGATCAACTTGAATTTCTCATTTTTCACATACTTGTTCCTACCCGATATCTAAAATGGGTCACCATGCCCCATTTTCTCTTGTGGATCAGGTTAGAAAGTACCTTATGAATAGACCCTTGCCCCACTCACAGGGAGGGACATTTCCCACAGTGTTTCCTATCAGGAAGTTTTTCTTTTTTTTGCTACTTCCAAGTTCCAACAGAATTATTTCTGTGGGAGAGTGATCTGAAAGCTTTTGTTTCTTTAGTTTCAGAAATCTCTTAACTGTAGGTGCAAATCTTAGCCCACTACTGCCAGAACCCACTCGTCTGTGATAATGTTTACCCACTCCTGCAGTCCTCCCCCTACTAGCAATGGTTGGGCAAATGGGGCAGAAATGTCAGCAGGTTTTGCTTTGGCTGAGGCTTGGGCACCAGTACTACAGCAGCACACCTGAAGCCCCTTCTGCCTCTACAGTAGCCTCTTTGTGGCTGGTACTCATATGGGGTGTATTCTTTGTAGCTGGTACTCAAAGGGTGTATGCAGTATATGCTCTTGGCAAGCATCCCCTACCTCTGCCTCCCCTTCCGTAAGGCCTATTAGGAGGTAGAGGCCTTTCACTCTCATTGCTACTCTTCTAAGTCGTTTTGTATTCATCCACTTTTTTCATGCATGCCTCTGTTTTGTTACAAAAAGTGAGTTTCCCTCAAAGAAGAAACGTGTGGTTTTGGTCTCAGTGTCCTGGGACAGAATGCCACTCCTTACCATGGAAAATCTTAATGACAATACATGGGCCAAAACCCTAGCAGCAGCGTTAAAGTCCACAGTGATATGGAAATGGTTTTTAGTGGCATCTGGGGCTGATCTTGCTGTGGTAATCAAAACCTGTGCCAGCACACCATCTGTTTTATCAGCCAGTACCAGAATTGTATTCCACAATGCTTTCTGGTACTGTGCTATATGCTCTGAATAAGCAGTCTACCTGACAAAAAGGAAAGCTGATGTGTAAACCTTTCTGGCCACAGAATCCAGTTCTTCCGAGTCCTTTTCAGGGGGTTATGCAAACAGGGGGAGACTCTGGCTCTCTCACAAGCAGCAGCTTGAACAACCCTTTGATGATCGGGGGCATGCAGGTATTCTACCAGCCCCCCTCCTGCTGGCTGTCCATCTGATATTTTCTTTCAATCTTTCTAAGGCTGCAGCTAAAGTAGGTGAAGACAAGTTTTTTGAAATGGTCTTCTGAAGTGATTTCTGTATAGGGACCGGCATCCTCCTTGTAGGTGTTAACCTCATCACATCCATAAATTCAGCATCCGCGCCATCCTTCTCAGTTTCATGTGTGTGTGTGTGTGTGTGTGTGTTGGGGGAGTTTGAGGGAGTCTACCATTTGTCTGATAAATGAGGGAAAAAAAAAAAAGAATAGTCCTCATTGGGCCTTAAAGGAGAGTCAAACTTGCTCAGGTACACCCTTTTGATTCCATGGGGTCACCCTCCTTCTCTTATGCATAGTACACTTCCTCCTCTGGAGGCAGACAGGTTGCAGTCTGAGCCTCGGGAGGGGGGTGGCAGTCACATTATCAAAGTTTTCCACTGCCTGAATAGCCTGGATAAACTGCTACATTTCTAATATGTTCTCTTTCTGTGCCATCTGTCTGCTCCTTTCCCTTTCAGGTGGAGTGACTTGACTTTTTCCTTTCAGTTTCTTTTTTGCCAGCACCATTTCCAGTGTCTACTCCAAAGCTCTTATTTTCCTTTTTGCCATCACCAGATTCAGGGCTCCCCCTTTTGGACACCCTAGTATCTGATCCATCTTTACCAAGCCCATCAGACTGCTGGCCCGCTTTATCTTTTCTTCTGTCCCCCTTTACATGGACTGCTGCTGTACATGGGGAGACAGACCCTTCTGACTCATGCATTCCACCATCACTGGTAACTTACTCAGAGCCTTTTTATTTTTTGGTGACGAGGAAGCAGACTAAGCCGCCACATGTTTTTTTTTTTTTTTTTTTTAAATCATTTACCCTTTTCTTTAAGGTTTCACAGCAACATTTAATGCAGAACTATTAGTAAAGTTGTGTTCTGGACACAGGCACTTTAAACAGAGAGCTCATGGCAGTCTGACCTTGTCAGGAGCTGAAAACACGTATTACAGTTTGTAAAGTATGTTAGTCCTTCATTTAATTTCACAGTTCTCTCAGACATGTCAATTTAGAAAGAACTTGTAGGAACAGAATCTATTCCCAGAAGAAACTACTGCACAAGAGAATGGCAGCCAAAAATTGCTCTTGTAGTAACACACATGGGCAAAAGGTCAAACTGCAGTTCCTGTAACAGGAACCAAGTAAGGTCAAAAGCCTCAAACAAGAATGGAAAGTGAAAGCGATCCGCTTCCTATAATAGAAAACTGTGTACAGTTAAATCCACTACAGTAAAAGTAAAAGCTAAATGGTTTTAGACAAAATGTACTAAAAATTGCAAAAAGTAGGAAGCTAGGGTATTCTCCAGTTCCTAGGAATCGATCAGGAACCAGAAAAACCTATGTGCTTAAAATAATACCCTAACTAAAGCAAAGTATCGAAAAACTAAGTTAATGATAATTTAATTGTTAAAAACACATGGAAAAACGACCACTGGAGGACCAGAGTTACCAGAGCCGACTTTGGAGCGTCTGCTCTCTTCAGGGGGAGAAACAAAATGAGGTAAACCAGAGTGGAGTGCGAGTGCAGAGGTTTAACCTACATTCTAAATTCCAGAATTTGGATAAAGTTCCATCTCCGGAGCGTGTCTCTGCATGGAAATAGATGCATGTAGTGTAAACATTAGGGACGGGATTCTTGAGGTTAAAAAAGCAGATTTATCAGTTGTACCAATACTTTATTATCTGAAGTTGGAAACAAGCTTTTGGGAAAAAAAACGTGCTTCGTTCCAATATTGCTTTAAGCGAAGAGCTGATAAATAGGCTGCTTCATAATATGCTGTGTGTTAAGCAGTCCTTACCTGTTGTTTACAGCTTCATCCTCAAACTCTATGGGGATAAGCGAGAAATATTTTCCCATCTTCAGCCACAGATTAGATTTTGGGATCCAACCATTGTGGGCATGAATAGCATGGACCTTGGCCAGCTGTCTGGCGATGAGTCTACAACAAAAAAAGTCAATATTAAACCTGCTGTCATTTACATACTGCATTTCTGTTACTGCCATTTTTTTCAAATTGTTTGACAGATCAGTGAGCAGTGTATAATGCATGGTCTAGTTTTCTCACCTGAACAGTGACATCAATCAATGGGAGTTATAGAAGTTCTGAGAGCACAGAGTTTTCAGAATGTTTGGCACACCCATCGTTTGCTCCCACTGTTCAAGTGACTAAGCTAGACTATTCAGTATTATACGCTGCTTGCTGATCTTGCTGACAGGCAGTCTTCCAGCAAATAAAAAAAAAAGCCCCAACACAATGTAAGAAAATGCAACATGGTATAAATGCATTTGTTAACAAAACCAAATGACAGAGATCATCATTGGGGTACATTATGATGTCACTGAACAGTTAGAAATATTTTTGTGTGGATGGCTGTCCAAGTAACCATTGTAATGTTCATTTTGCATGTCCCGCAGAATCTATACCTGCTAACTGATTCTGTTTACTAACTATACATTTTAATTTCTGAATCAGAGATATTAATAATTAATATGCCCCCTGGCTGGTACAGTGTCTTGAAAAGGACTTAACTGGTGTGCCGCCAGTTCACTGTCCTGATGTAGTCTTTTAATTTACTTACTCCCCTAGTCAGCAGTAGCCCTGACAAGGACACTCAAATGACTCCCTTCTGCTCTGCCTCTGCCCTGAAAGCTGATCGACTTTGCTCTGCTCTTGTGTAGAGCCGGACAAAAGATATACCCCTACTTGGTAGCCCTAAAAAGGGCTTTTAACCAGCCTCCCCTCCTCCTGTCTTGCGCCCTTTTTATCTGACAAGGAACATTAGCAGGTTACCACTGCCCAGCCTGAATTTCATCTCCTTAATACCAAGATCTACCCTTCTTTTTGTCTGAAGAGGCTACCTTAATAAATACAAATAAAAAAAAGACTGGCAAATACAGATTTCTAGCCCTTACAGTGGCTTTGAATTAGTCCTACTTACCCAGTCCAATCTGTTAGTAGACAGCATTAAAAAGAAGTTTTAAACTTGCACCCCCAAAACTCTGCTCGTCTTGCACTGCTATTTTAAGTACAGTACACAGAGAAATGAGGCATGCAGTGCAAAAGGCAAGTAGAAGAACAGCAACCGTACATGCACAGTGACAAGGGATACATGCACAGTTTTGTTCTACTGCAGCTCTATTTTAATTTACGCTGTCTGACAAAACCACTGATGGCACATGGATGTTGGGTTGAACAGACATCCCTCAACATGTGATGTCATGATGTTAGGACATCCACTGATCCAACCTTAAAAGGTGGCCAACTGGCTGCATCTCATGGGTCTTAGTGTCACAAAGGCTTTTTTCACTCTGTGCCTGTCCCAGAGACCAGCAGGATGGAACGTCCAGGTGACTGCCCCTTCTCGGGGACTGTAAAACCATTCCTGGCGGAGGCTGGGCATCGGTAACTGCCAGCCCTGGCTCTGTGGGGAGGTGTGACAGACATTTTATTTTATTCATTTAGTTTTTGTTCACCAGGTAAGTGCACTAGATAGAAACTGCATATTTTCAGGCACGACCCAGGAGAAATACATCAGATAACACAGGACAGTGCAGTACAGTAGGACAACAGAATACAACATAACTTTAAAAGAACATACAACAGCATCAGGTTACAAGGAACAGTACAGTGTATACAGTCAGTAGAACACTACTTAATTACCATAAACATTTTAGGAATAAGCAGTGTTGTAGTAGGCAGCAGCTGATAAGGCAAACTTATAGCTAAAGCAAGTGACTAAGTGCTAAGGTTTAAGGGGATGGGTTGCCTAAAAGTATAAGGGAGACATTGCACTATGAGCACCCACATCATTGCACATCACACCTCCTGGAGGTCAACTGGGAAAAATCAGAGGTTCCGAATCCACTAGTTGACATCCGCCCCACTGAGAGGGCCTCACGCTGCCGCCTGGTCCCGAGCCACCCACCATCTCCTTTGGGGGGGGGTGAATAGGGGACCTCCTGGCAGCCCCACCCCTGGGGGGTGGGGCACAAGCCAAGGGTGTTTGAGAGCTGGCTGCTGTGGCAGCAGCGTAGAGCGCAGCAAGGCGGGAAGTCGACAGATGGGTGCAGATGCGGAGCCCTAGCAACAAATAAATAAAATATAAAATCTTCTGTAACACGAAAAAGGAAGAAGACTTGCATTAACTGTATTTTGTGTTCAAGGCTGACAGTCTTCACATTAATTATGACTAAGTAGTCGTTTTTCATAGACATTCACCATTGCTGTAGAGTTTTTATAGATACAGGACACCCTCCAATGGGCCCTTTCAGGGAATGACATGGAGAGAGAGAGTACAAAGTAGTTAGAGAATCAAAATAATGTAAAAAGGACCGTGGACCGTGCCAGAATTCAAAGTGCACTGAAGTGGTACCAAACCAAACTTGGCATGGATCAAAAAAAAAAAAAAATTACTCACCTTAGTAATTATGTTTCTTCTAATGGAGTCTTGCTGTATTCGGACTATTGCAGTTAGCCCCAGCCTTTAAACAGCCCCAGAGAACAAAGGGTTAACTTTCTATGCAGAGCACAGAATGCTGAGGTCTGTCTGGAGCCTTTTGAAATCCAGCTGTCAAATTCTTACGAGCAAAAACTCACTAACTATTCTATGTGGAAATTGTAACATTTTTACTAGCCAAATGGCAAGAAAAAGTTTTGGATTCCCAAAGGAAGACTCAAGTCAGGAAACCCAAAACCCAAAACCAATCCAAATAAGAATAAAGATAAGACAAACACTCAAGCAAAAAGAAGAAGGTGTAAAAGGAGCACCCCTGAGATGCAACACTGCACCTGCCCACCCACTTCCCAAAAAAAGTTCTGAGAGGGGAGGCAGGGAGAGAGGTCAGAATACAGCAAGACTCCATTAGAAGAAACATAATTACTAAGATGAGTAATTTTTTTCTTCAAACATAATGCAGTCTTGCTGTATTCTGACTATTGTAGACTACCAAGCAGTACATCCATGGAGGAGGGACAGAACCTACTTTGGGAATAGGCTCTGAAGTACTGCTGCAAACCGAGCATCAGTCCTAGCCTGGATATCAGAGGTAATGCTTGGTAAGGTATGGACTGTTTCAGGTGGCTGTGACAAATTTCCTAAGAGGAATACCTCTGGCAGCAGCCAGGGAAGCAGCTGTACCTCTGGTGGAGTGAGCCCTCAGGCCTGAGGGTGGAATTTTTCCTAGTTTCTCACAGCAGAATTGTATACAAGATACAATCCACCTGGCAATATAGTTCTCTTGGTGGCAGGTCTGCCCTTCCCCACTTCTCCATAAGTGAGGAACAGCTGGAGGGAATCAAACCTGTGACTCTTGGTACACTCTATATAGTAGCTAAGGGCCCTTTTAACATCTGAACTGTGTAGCCTCCTCTCTCCTGAAGAGGAATGATCAGTAAAGAAAACAGGAAGAGACATATACTGGTTTAGATAAAAATCTGAAACCACTTTGGGCAAGAACCTTCTACTGGTTCTAAGGACCACTTTATCCCTACGAAAGGAGATAAAATCAGGTTCCACTGACAGGGCTTGCAGTTCACTTGTACGTCTGGCAGAGGTAATGGCTACTAAAAACAGTTTTCCAAATCAAGTACTTAAGCTCTACTGAGAACATAAGCTCAAAGAGAGGTTGCATCAATTTAGCAATACAAACATTTAAATCCCAGGCAGAGGCAGGGTCTCTCAATGGAGGATTGGTATGAAGCAATCCTTTGAAAATGTACAGAACATAGGATGAGATGATAGCGAGGAAGACTTCCCCACTGGCAGAAAAACGGAGAGAGCTGACAAGTGTACTTTGAGTAGCTGGTCTGAGGCCCAGGCCATTAAGATGAACCATATAATCCAGAACCGTAGGCAATTCAGAAGTGTTTGGGGAATTGGGAGTTATAGCTCTTTCTAGTGGCGGGCTTTCGAGAGGCTTTGAGGATGTCCAGAACCCCCTGAGGCAGATGCAAATCTGCATACTCTAACTCTTCAAGAGCCTTGCCTTGAGATTGAGAGACTGAAAAGTGGGGTACCAAATCCTCCCCTGAGAGGAGGTTACCAGGTTGTAATTCTTGGGAAGAGACAGGGGAAGATGGACTGCTGGGGACAGTAACAGGGGGTACCAAAGCTGTCTGACCCAATCTGGAGCAATCAGAATCACTTTGCAAGGTTGTGACTTTATCATGACTAAAGCTTTGAACAGCAGAGAAAAGTGAGGGAAAGCATACAGAAATGTTCCTTACCAGTTCAGAATCAGAGCATCCAGAGGGACTGTGCCCAAGACTGGGGGTCTGCAACAAAAGAGAGGAAGTTGGTGATTGTCTGGGGCTGCAAACAGATCCATCTCTGGAGTGCCCCACCTTGAAAAAATCACCTTCAAGATCAGAGGGTCCAGGGACCATTCGTGATGACCCTGTGAAATCCTGCTCAGTGCATCTGCTAGCACATTGTCCTTCCCTGGAAGGTGGACTGCTATCAGAGAGGTCTGCAGGGAATAAGCCAGGGACCACAACTTCATGGCTTCTGTGCACAAGGCCGTAGACCGCGTGCCTCCCTGCTTGCTGATGTATCACATGGTGGTGGTGGTGTCTCTTCCGACGTGAACCACCTTGTTCTGCACTGACAGAGAAAGCTTGCAGGGCCAGAAAAACTGCCGAGAGTTCCAGGAGATTGATATGGAGAATAGATTCCTGAGGGGACCACAGTCCCTGGGCAGTGAGGACCCCCAGATGGGCTCCCCAGCCCAGGAGGGAAGCATCCGTGGTAAGGACCACTGAATGAGACTGAATGGCAAATCGGACCCCTTGCCTTAGATTGTCCTGATCCTGCCACCACTGAAGGGCTTGGATCAAGGTCCGGGTCACTGGGATCAGTTTGGTAACAGAGTCCTTCTTTTGAGACCAAAAGGCCCTCAGATGGAACTGAATGTCCCTCATCTGGAATCTTGCCCCTTGGACCACTGCTGTAGGGGCTGCCATGTGGCTCAAGAGCTGGAGGAAATGCCTTGCTGGTAGAGACACCTGAAGGCTGAAGAAAGAAGCCAGTTCTATAAGAACTCTTGCCCTTTCCAGAGGAAGAAAGGCTCTTGCTTTGACAGTATCCAGCTCTGCCCCTATAAAGGTAAGAAGCTGCACTGGCTCGAATACTGACTTGGGAAGGCTGAGAAAAAATCCTAGAGAAGTAAGCACTTGCTGGGTCACTTGCAAGTCTGACTTGACTTGGTCTGGGGATTGGCCCACTATGAGCCAGTCATCCAGATATGGAAAATGGAAATCTTTTGCCTCCTCAAAAAGACAACTATTACTGCCAGGCACTTTGTGAAAACCCTTGGGGCTGAAGCTAGGCCAAAGGGCATTGCTCTGAACTGATAGTTGCCTGAGGGCAACTCGGACCTGAGGTACTTTCCGTGGGAGCACCTGATGGGAATGTGAAAATAGGCATCTTTGAGGTCCAGGGAGGCTAGCTGGTCCCCTGGCCTTAGAGAGGGAAGGATTATTCCCAGAGTTATCATCTTGAACTTTGGTTTTAAAAGATGTTTGTATAGGTATCTTAGGTCAAGGATGGGACGCCACTCCCCTGTCTTTTTTGGGGTAAGGAAGTACCTGGAGTACAGACATTTGCCCCAGTGTAGGGTAGGTACTCTCGCTATGGCTCTTAAAGCCAGCAGAGATGAAACCTCTGCCTCTAGGGCAAGGGTTTCTGACAGACCTGCAGGTGAAAAAGATCTGGCTCTCATCTTCGGAAATTTTTTGAAGCCAGTCCTGGCCTACTACTTCCAGGACCCACTTGTCTGATGTAATAGACATCCACTCCTGGACGAAGTAAGTTAGCCTGCCCTCTTCTGAAATAGGAGAGTCGACCCAGGCAGGCCCATCAGGGTGTCTGCTTGGCAGGGGCCTTACGCTGAGGAGTGGATGCAGCCCTGTTCATCCCCCTTCTGCCTCTCCCTCTGAAGAACCCCCTCTGTGAAAAGGAAGAAGAGGCCTGTGGCTGGCAGAAAGGCCTATGAAAAGGCCTGCCCCTGCCCCTAGACTGCTGCCTTTGAGGAGTTGCCTGCCTCTCTTTGGCCTGAGCACTCCTTTAAGGGGTCCTGTACTCATCCATTTTCTTCATGTAATTCTCCATCTGCTCCCCAAACAGAGAATTACCCACTATAGGAAAATCCATGGCCTTAGCCTGGGTATCCTGCGAAAGGCTAGTACATCTGAGCCAAGTCATTCTAAGAGCAACAGATGTAGCCATGACTCTTGACACATCATTGGAGTCCACAGCAGCATGAAACTTAACTTTTGATGCCTCAATCCCATCTGCAGCCACCACCTCCAGCTCCTTGGCTAGCTGGGGGGTGGCCTGTTTAGCCAGTGCCACTACAGTGTCCCACCTGGACTTCTGGCACCTAGCTATATAGGCCATATAATTCACCTGCCTGAGTCCCAAGGAAGATGCCATGTACTGTTTTTTTTTTTTTTTTGCCACGGCATCAATCTACCTGGAGTCTTTGTCTGGGGGGTGTAAAGCCAAGGGAATGTTTGCCTTTTCACAGGCAGCAGCCTGCACTACCCCAACATGGCTGCATTGCTGGTATAAAATCTCCATATCTGAGCCTGATAGTGTGTACCTATTTTCCATCCATCTGTCAACAAAAGATACAGAATTGGGAGACTTAAGGATTGCTTGTGCCCGTTTCCCAAAGGATTTGTGAAGGGGAATAGACAGTCTCCTGGACTCTGGGATGTCCATCATTTCCACATAATCCGGCTCCTCCTGCTCCTTCATTGGCCTCCTCCATAGAAAGCTGGAGGGTTTCAGCCACTTTTCTGTAAAACAAAAAATGGGAAGGGAACTCAGAAAGCCTAGGAGGGGATACACCAGAAGGTCTGTCTGGGGAGATGTCCGGTTCCACAGGCACATCCAGACTTTCATCATCACCATCATCATCTTCAAACTCCCCCTCCTCCACAAACTCCAGGTTCATAAAAATCTTCAGGGGTATAATCTTGAACCGGGGGACCCGACTGAACCGAACCCCTGTGAAAGGGTGCCGGATCCTTCAGAACCGGGCAAAGTGATTCCACAATTTTAATCACTCTGACTATTTCCTCGGTGGTTGGAACATGAGCCTCTGCATCCGAACCGGTCAATTTTTCTTTGCATTTCCCTTTTGTAGGAACCGACCCCTCAGGATCAGCTCTCCTCTTGCCCGAAGTAGTATCGCCCCGGTCAGACGGCACTCCTTCTGGCTCAGTCGGAACCGAACTGGGCTGGCCATCTGGGTCAGCGGACTTCTCGGCCTCCTTTTCCCTCAGTCTACCTAGTCTCTTACCAAGGGTAGATTTAGAAATTTTTTTTTTTTTTTTTACAAATTTGGCAATCTGAATCGAGGTGTTCAAACCCCAGACAATAAACACAGGTGGTGTGGGGCTCGGCCTTAGCAAAGACCTCCCCACACTCACTGCAGTGTTGAAACCCAGTGGGCCCAGTTTTTTCTTGGGTTTCTCAGACATGACCAACCTAACCAAACTTACCCTTTTATGCAACCACCAGGCAAGACTCCCTTATCGGTTCCTAACTGTGTCACAGGTGTTAGAAAAATCCATTCAAAACACTGTCTTTTTTTTTTTTTTAAAGAACCGATAAGAACCGGTAACCACACTCTAAAGTAAAATACAAGGGCCAGATATTTCAAACCCACGGATGCGCCCGCGCAATGATTAAAAGGAAAATTATGCGCCACAAATCCCGATGTGCGGAGCCGCATCAGTAATGTATGCAGGCACAGGTGGGGGGAGTGCCATGCATAACTTGCACAGCCCAATATTCAGCCCGGGATGTGCAGAGCCATTCATGCCCAACCCCTACCTGCACCAGCACAAAGTGCAGCGCCCCCCCATGCCAGATTGCGGGCATCTGTAAAGATAAATGAATTCCCCAATATCGCTGGTGGTCCAGTGGACCGCTATCTGCCCAATCGCGGGCATCTGTAATAAAGAGAGAAGCTATTTCATTCTATATCCCTGGTAGTACAGTGGACCGCTATCTGCCCGATCGCGGCCATTGGTTTCAAAAAAGATCCCCATCCAATATCCCTGGTGGTCCAGTGGACCAGCTATCTGCCCGATCGCAGGCATTTGTTTCAAAAAAGATCCCCATCCAATATCCCTGGTGGTGCAGTGGACCAGCTATCTGCCTGATCGCGGGCATTTGTAAAAACAACTAATTCCAATATCCCTGGTGATCTAATGGTACCCCCCCCACCCACTGAGCCCCACCGCCCCGCTCCCCCCCAGTGGGCGGCAGCACCCCACCCGCCTGCCGCCCGACCGGGTGGGGGGGTACCACTAGACCACCAGGGATATTGGAATTAGTTGTTTTTACAAATGCCCACAATTGGGCAGATAGCTGGACCACCAGGGATACTGAATGGGGATCTTTTTTGAAACAAATGCCTGTGTTCGGGCAGATAGTGGTCCACTGGACCACCAGGGATATAAGACATCGGGCACACAGCAGTCCACTGGACCACCAGGGATATGGGACAGAGTTTCCATTTTGTACAAATGCCCGCGATCGGGATGCAGGGGGTGTCGGCCCCCGACGGCTGCTGCTTGGCAGGGCGCCAGGCGCAAGTCATCGGGGATCGCCGCACCTGCATGCAATTGGGGCCATAATGACATGCAAATGGCCCTATGTGCGCCTTGAATACATTATGGCCCCATTTGCATGTCAACTGTTGAATATCACTGGTGCTGTGCATGGCACAATGGAACTTGCGCTAGCGCATCTCCATGCTCCACTCTGGCCACTTGCGCTGGTGTAGTGCCACTGCGCCATGTACACTGGGGGTGGCCAGGGTGCGATATTCAAAGCTGCTGAGCCATGGCGTAGCTCCGTTGAATATCACCAAGTCCACACCCCTGCGCAGCCAAGTTGAGCTGCGTTCAAGCTTGCGCCACAGCCTGGCGCAGTTTGAATATCCAGGCCCAGGATTCAATACAAATGATCGGTTCAGCCAAACCAATCTAACACTTTACAACTTCCACACAGAAAAAAAAAAAAAACAGAACAAAACCTGTCTAGCACTCACGGTACCACAGACAGAGACTGAACTGACTATGCGGAAATAAATTCGGTAAAAAACGACAACTTAATCGAGACTTTAACCAACTTTCAAACAGAACTGAAGAAGAAATCTCCGGAGCGACTGTTCAGCGAGGCGGAGTAAAGAATCTGATGGTTGGATTTCAAAGGGCTCCAGACAGAGACCTCAGCTGAGCTCAAGCTCAGCATTCTATGCTCTGCATAGAAAGTTAACCCCTTGTTCTCCGGGGCAGTTTAAAGGCTGGGGCTAACTGCAATAGTCAGAATACAGCAAGACTTCATGTTTGAATAAATGTAAAAATCGACAGTCATCTTGATTTCTTGGATCATACTGATGCCATACGACAAATGCTCCACCCCAAGCCTGGTGCACTGTACACCAACAAAGTGAGTATCGTGCTTCCTGTCCACCGAGAGACACTTTAAAAGAGGATTCTTCCTATTTTTGATTATGGTGACATGGTCTATAGTGGAGCTACCAAATCCTCCCTTGCCAGACTGGACACACTTTTTGTTGTTTTGCTTTAGACTGCTTATCTCGTACCCACCCTACTCTGCCCTTTCACTCCCTTCTTGATGTCAGGTGCTTTCCCCACTGTGCCACCTTTATATCTAGATTCTGGTTTGGTTTCCCTTCCCTCCTCTCCTATACCTAACATCCCTCATATCCTCTCCCTCAGCTTCCTACTACTCTCTACTCAGTAATTACTTCCCATTCCCTCACTATGACTTCTAGAAAATCTACTGTTGGTCAATCTGCTTTCTCGTACTGCTTTCCTAAACTCTGCTCCTCTTGTCCCATGTCAATTTGCTCTGCCCTTCATGACTGTTCTCCCACCTGCAATTGTCCATGACTCTCTTCCTCACCCTCCCCACTAGTTTTGCCTTGGCAACCAGTTTTCGTCATTACCTGTTCGCTGTTCTGTAAGAGTAGCTCCATCACTTAATGTATCTCTGTTTTTTTTCTCTGTTACACATCTGGTATACTGACTCATCTTCAACCTTTTGATTATGCACCTCGATATAAGGTACGTGCTGTATATACAGGTTACTCACCAGTAACAGGAGTTCTAGGAATGGTACATGTTGTTCATCCACACTGTCTGGCAGGTTCCTTGCCGCTTTAAATCTTGCCGGAAGGTCTTCAAGCTGGCTCCTCCCACCCACCCGAGTGGTAAAACTCTCGTCACCTCCATGGCGCCAGATCTGGCCGCTGGAAGCTCAGGGTTGTGCGGGCCGAAGTCAGAGGTCGGGAGGGTTGCGGTGGATGAACATATACCATTCCTAGAACTCCTGTTATAGGTGAGTAACCTGTATTTCTAGGGACATGGATATGTTGTTCATCCACACTGTCTGGCAGACTCCTAGCAGTTCTCCGGGAGGAGGGAGGTAAGGCGCACACCCCCTACTTAGGAAATAGAGACTAGAGAACCGAGGCCCCAAAACCAGCATCCCGGCGTGACTCAAGGTCGATGTGGTAATGGGTAATAAAGGTGTGTGCTGACTTCCAGGCAGCAGCCCTGCAGATTTCCTGGATAGGGACATCCCTGGAAGCAGCCACCGATGCAGTAGTATAACGGGTAGAATGAGCTCTTATCCCTCTGGGAGGCTCCATGCCCGCCAACTTATAGCAGAGATCTATGCAGGAGGTGACCCACCTGCCTATCGTCTGCTTGGCTGCAGGTCTGCCAGGTGCGGCTTCAGCGTAGGTGACAAACAGCTGGCGAACCTCTCCCCGAATTTCAGCCGTGCGCTCCTTATAATAAGCAAGCGCCCTTCTAGGGTCCAAAGTATGGAGCCTGTATTCGGCCTCCGAGGTGTGATTGGGGTAGAACACCGGCAGAGTCAACACCTGGTTAAGGTGAAACTCCGACACCACCTTCGGAAGGAATTTCAGGTGGGGGCGCAGGACTACCTTGTCCCTGTGGAAGACCAGGTAAGGAGACTCAATGCAAAGTGCCTGGAGTTCTCCCATCCTTCTGGCTGACGTGATAGCCACCAAGAAGGCGGTCTTCCACGACAGGTGAGAGATCACACCTGTGCATTGGTTCGAATGGCTTGCCCATGAGCTTTGCCAGTACCAGCAGTAAATCCCATGGAGGTGGAGGTTCTCGCACCGGAGGGGAAATGTGATCAAGGCCTTGAAAAGCGCCAGACCACCTTTTCCTCGCGCCTAGCGACTGCTCCCGGCCCGCGCCTCGGTAGGCAGAGATGGCTGCCAGGTGCACCTTTAGGTCAGCGACCTAAGCCCTTGACTAGAAAGGGACCATAAATAGTCCAAAATGCTTGCCAAAGAACAGGAGGAAGAGTCCAAGCCCTTGCCCTGACACCAAATGGAAAATCTCTTCCATTTGAAGGCATAGCATTTCCTGGTTGACTCCTTACGGGACGCCTCAACAACATTGAGCACCTCGTCGGAAAGACCCAAGGCCTGGAACTCTAGCTGCTCAGGAACCAGGCCGTCAGGTGCAGGGATTGAAGGTCCGGATGGAACACCTTCCCCTGATTGACTGAGAGCAGGTCCAGGCGAGCTAGAAGCTGCCTCGGGAGCCTGGAGCTGAGGCTGAGGAGATCTGGGTACCATAACTGGCGGGGCCAGTCTGGGGCTATCAGAATCACCTGCGCCTTGTCCCTCCTTGCCTTGAGAAGCACCTTGTGAATCAAGGGAAATGGGGGAAGGCGTAAAAGAGGCCCGGGGTCCACGGCCTCGAGAAGGCATCCCCCTGCAGCGAGCCCTGCTGAGGGGGCGGGCATGAAACAGCTTCAGCCGCTCTCCCTGGAGCAAAAAGGTCCACCTGAGGTGTGCCCCAGTGGGAGAACAGATCTTGTACTACCTCCAGCAGGAGAGACCACTAGTGAGATGCAGCCCCTATCCGGCTCAGGGCATCGGCCAGGGTGTTGGAGGTTCCTGCCACATGAATGGCTAGGAGATCCGCCTCCAGGCTGCGCACGAGTGACCAAATGCGGAGAGCTTCCTTGCATAGAAGCATGGAACGCGTCCCGCCCTGGCGGTTTAGGTAGTACATGGTCGTGGTATCGTCCGTCTGGACTCGGACCACTTGACCCCGGAGAAACGGAGCAAAGGCGGTGAGAGCTAGGCGGACCGCTCGGAGCTCCAGCAGGTTGATGTGGCATCGGACTCCAGCGGGACCAGAGGCCGGCGCTCGGTGTTCCCCAGATGGGCACCCCAACCCATCAGAGAGGCATCGGTCGATAGAGACCGCGGCTCGGGCAGACAAGCGGGATACCCTCCTGCAGATGAGATGGAGCGGTCCACCATCGGAGGCGTCCACATCTCCTGGGTCACCACCACTAGCTGGTCCAATGGATCGCAGCGTTGTGACCACTGGCTGGCCAGTCCCCACTGAAGGGGGCGCATGTGCCAGCGTGCCCAACGGACCACGCTGGTGCAGGCCGCCATGAGACCCAGGAGATGCAGGAAGTCCCGGGCAGGGCGCGATTGCCCAACCAGAAATGATTGGGCAAAGGAGGTAAGAACCATGGCCCTGTCCGCCGGGAGCTGTGCTCTGGCTTGAAGAGAGTCGAGCTCTGCCCCGATAAACAGAATCACCTGCTTCGGCTCGAGTTCCAACTTGGCCTCGTTGATGAGAAGGCCGACTTGAGAGCAAACCTGGAGGGCCAGATCTCTGGACCGCTCCACCTCCTGTCTGGAGGGGGCTGCTATCAGCCAATTGTCCAAGTAAGTGCACCCGGACCCTCGCGCCCCAGAAAGCTGTACCACTGCAATGCATTTGGTGAAGACCCTGGGAGCTGGAGACAGGCCGAAGGGCATGGCTCAGAACTCGAGAGGATCCCTCCGCTTCAAGCGAAGGAATCTCCGATGTGACGACGGATAGGGACATGAAAGAACAGCGTCCTGCAGGTCCAGAGGCAGAACCACATGCCGTGTTCCAGAGATGGTATTATCTGCACAGAGTGACCATCCTGAAGGTTCGAGACCTAGGAACTTGTTCAGGTCGTGTAGAGTCGAGAATGGGGCGCCAGCCCCGTCGTTTCGGAACCAGGAAGTACCTGGACACAAACCCCGGGTCTGAGGGGTCTGCTACCTCCCTGATCACCTCCTTTTGGAGGAGGAGAGCGATGTCGGCCCGACAAGCTGACAGTGAGACTGGACCCGAGGCCCCAGTCTGCGACGGCTCTGAAGCGGGGCCTGCTCTGAATTCTAGAGGCAGGCCTTTCCCACCACCTCCAGTACCCACCTGTCCGTGGTAATAGCGGACCAGGCGGAAAGAAGTGTCGGAGCCGTCCCCCAGAGAACCAGGGTGAGTGGCCGAGGATGGGGCGACACCCCTCAGCCCGTCACTGGGCAGGCTTGGAGGAGGGACGGCCGAGGACCTCCTGGGCCTTTACCTCCCTGCTTCCTGTTGGAGGAAGCCGGCGGCTTGGGTTTGGGATGCCAAGCCCGAGCCTGCTGGCCCTGACGTTGCTGGGCCGGGCGCGCCGCGGGCGCAGAAGGACGAAAGGGCTTAGGCTGTGGCTTGCGGCCTCTGTCCTTCTGAGAGGAAGAGACCGAGTCCAAGGTAGCATTGGACTTCTCGATCCTCTGCAGGTGACCTTCCACCCCAGGGCCGAAGAGGTCAGTCCCCAAAAAGGGAACATCCGCCAACTTGTGCTGGGTATCCGAGGTAAAGGTGGATATCCTCAGCCAAGCCCGACGACGCATGGCCACTGCGGCCGCCACAGACCTGACACATGAGTCCCCAATGTCTAAAGCAGTCTGGAGCTGCTGTTTGGCCACTTCCCTGCCCTGGTCCCGCACCTGCCTGACCGTAGTCTGCAGATCCAGCGGGAAGATAAGGGACGACTCATCCAGGGCCCAACAGGGCATGAGAAAAATGTGCCATGAGGGACAGCGAACTGGCCTGGCGAGACGAGAGGACGCAGCATAGACTTTTCGCCCGGCATAATCCAATTTCTTGGATTCCTTCTTGGGAGGTTTGTCCACATCCCTGGCGTTCGGAGCGCTGGACGCTGTCGGTAACCAACCCCTCAGCAGAGGGGTGTTCCGAAAAGCCGGACAGGGAACCGGTAGGGACCGCATACTTCCTGGCCGAAGGCGCAGGGCAGGAAGCAGGGTGCTGCCAAAGCTCCAAGGCCGGACCCACTATGGCCTCGGCCACCGGAAAGGCCTCCATAGAGGAATCCCCTCGGTCCAGAATCTCCGTGAGGGGATACCTGGCCAGTTTAGAAACAGGTTCGAGCTTCATCCCGGTGGACTCCGAGATGAGCCGAAGCAATCCTAGGAAGGACGAAGGGCTATCGTCCACGGACTGTCCTCCTGAGGACTCCAAGTCCATTCGCTTGGAGAAAAGGGAGGAATCATCCTCGGACTCGGAAGAGTCCTCAAAGAGCTGCCTCGGGCCTGAGCCACCCTCCACCTGCCGAGGTCTATCGGGAGTGAGGGTGACAGACAGCCTATGGGGCAGTCCCCGAGCCGACTGAGAATTTTTGGTCGGAGCCCCAACTAACGGCTGTGGAGGCGGAGGTTCCACCAGAATCGGTGGGGCAGCTGGATTTGGCCGAACAACCGGCCTGGAGACAGGCTCCTCTGCTACAACGAGGGGTTGTTTCGGCCGCTCCGTTGACAGCCACTTAATGGCCGGGGAAGACGACTGGGTCGGCTTATTCCCGGTCAGAAGGAGCTGTTGCCACATGAGTTCCTCATACCTCCGACGCAACTTGCGCCGAAGCCTCCCCTCGTTCGAGGAGGAGGAAGAGCGGCGGCGCCGCTTGCCGCGGTGCCGAGACCGAGACCGCCTATGACGGCAGGATCGGCTGGACCGCGAAGACGTCAGAGACAGAGACCCTCGGCTAGGTCGAGGACGGTGCGGGGAGGTGTCGGGAATCGGTACTCCCCTTGGTTCGGACGATTCCACGAAGGCTCCGGAACCGGAGGCACAGGCGAGCCGATGGGATCCTCAACTCCCACCGGGGAACCGGGAGAGGGGATTCTCAGCTCTCCAGCAGACAACCTCACTAACGGGTCGAGAAAATCTCGCAGCGACGTGGAGCTTCGTCAACTGGCCTGACGGGACACCGTGAAGCCAGTGGCCGAAGCCAAGGGGTCGACCGAAGTCGACTGTCGACAACTAGGGAAGGGGGATGAACCAACAGCATTAAATGAAATTTATTGTAGCCCAATAAACATTTAGAAATCAGTGTTAAGAAAATACCAACTATGTAGTTATGCATAAACAACTATTGAAAACTAACTGGATTAGGTACCTGAACATTGATGGGTCGCTGACATGCTCTGGATCCAGTGCTGTTCCCTGCATGAATGCATAGCACAAGCCATTACTGAAAGTGCAGTACAGTTCTGGTGCACAGCCATGGGCATGTAGCACAAGAAAGCTCTTTACTTCATTATCTCGATCAACGAACAGCTCAGTCTTGTTGCCATATATTCTCACCAGCACTACATCTTTCGTCATGTTTCCCACGTAGCATGCAATGAGTTTGTTTGTGATTCCATCTGTAAACAACTGGGAAGCAAAATTAAAATTCTTTAGATACCTTGATATTGGGATTGTTTCCTGTAAAATATTCAGCTAAACATTTTTCATAATATGTGGAGATGGGGACAGCAGAAAGCCAGTTGCAATAAAGGTATTGTTACATGGGATTTTCACTTCAGCAGCGTGGTCTATGTGAAGACCACTGAAGTCCAGCAGCCTATGATTTCTGGTCAATACAATTCCACTTGATTTCTTGCCTTAGATTACTCCCCAGCAAAAATGCACTAGAGAGCAAAACTCTATCAGTCAACAAGCTTAAAAATGTGAAGTGATAGTTTCCCCTTTTCTTGTTGAGAGAAATGTTTCTGTATTTCATATTAACAATGGCTGCCAATATTAATTAAGCTGTGTGCTGTGAAACCACCCAAAACAAGCCAACTTGCACAAACTGCATGCAAATACCCATTTTGCATCCTTCCACAGTCCTGTACAGTATGCACCATACCATACTTCTCCACAAAGCGATATAACTATACATAATGTAAACAGGTCTTGTTTTTTTTCATTTTTTGATATAATATTTGGTAACGTGCACATATGAGAAATCTGTTTCATATCTCTGTGTGGTTTCAACGCCTACGTATCTGACATAAGGACAGGAATCAGGAGTGAGAGGAGTCTCTTTACGGATGACTCGAAACTGGGGGCGGTGGTGGATGGGGAGGAGGGGAGGGTGGCCCTACAGGGGGACCTGGAGGCTCTGGAAAGATGGTCTAGAAAGTGGAAGCTGAGGTTCAATGCAGGGAAATGCAAGGTACTCCACCTGGGGGCCAGAAACCCAGGCCAAGTGTACACCCTGGGGGGGAATGCTACAAGTCTCGATGGCTGAGAGGGACCTGGGGGTGGTGGTGGATGTCAAGATGAACAACTCTGAGACTTGTAGGAAGGCAGCAGCCAAGGCCAACAAGATGCTGGGATGCATCGCTAGGTGGATCACCTCCAGAAGGAGGGAAGTGATACTCCCTCTGTATAACTGCTTGGTGAGGCCGCACCTTGAGTACTGCGTGCAGTTTTGGAGGCCACACTTAAAGAGGGACAGTAACCTCCTGGAGAGGGTCAGGGAGGCAACCAAAATGATTTGGGGCTTGGGGGCAGGACCTATGAGGAGAGGCTCGAAGAGCTAAATATGTACACATTGGATGAGAGAAGGGACCGGGGGGACATGATAGAGGTCTTCAGGTACATGAAGAGGGTAAATAGGGGAGAAACAGTCAGGGTGCTTCAAAGGAAGGAGGAGGGGGCCACTAGAGGGCATGGGTGGAAGCTGGAGGGGGGAAGATTCAGGGGAGAAAGGAGGAGGTGCTACTTCACTGAGAGGGTGGTGGAGCCATGGACTGCGCTGCCTAGGGGGCTGGTGGAGGCAGAGACAGTGGAGGGGTTCAAGAGGGGGTGGGACAGGTACAGGGGAAGGGTTCTGGAAGCAAAATCCAATACAGCAAGAATATCCGGAACTGGGAAGGGAGAAGCCAGAGAAGGCGAAGGGGGCAGCAAAGTCAGCACCCAGGGTGGGGGCTGACCAAATGAGCAGACACGAAAGACCGTTAGGCCTATTCTGCTGGCATTTTAGTATGTTAGTAATCGTGTGAACAAGCCTGTGGAGGTCAAAACATATCTCAAGAACAACCCCCTGTGCTCTTGATTATTTTTGAAAAAACTTCACAATGTAATTAAGAATATAGATTTGCCAACCAAGGGACCCCAATTTGACAAAGATTCACATATATTTTTAACCACAGAGAAGCAAAGGTAGAAATAACAGAAACAGCAACTGAAAGGAGATAACACAGGGGAAGTTACGGGACCATCAGAGTGGCCAATTCTTGGGCGCCACAAGAAAATGTGATTGTGCAATAAGACAGGCAAGTGACAGAATAAGAGGACAAAATAAATCCTTGTCTTTACCTCTCTCTGCATAACCAATAGGACAGGGTCTTGCCCAACCCTATCAGAGGGCATTTTTCTGTGCCATATGGAGAGCTGGGTTTGAATCCCACAGCCCCCGCTTGCATACTGTTCTCTTAACTTCCTTGTGCTCAAAGGTCGCACCTGGAGACAAGCTTCAGCTTAGTGTGCCTTCCCCAGTTAAACAATTTCCCCCTCTCCCTGTGCAAGAGTGGCAGATGCATTTTCTTTCAATTTCTGTTTGGCAGACACCATTTCCAGTGCCTGCTCTAAAGCACTTTTTATTTTTATTTCAGCAATCGCTGGATTCAGGGCTTCCCGGACACCCTGATATTTGAACCATCTACTGCCTTTCTTATGGCTGTGCCTCTCTATGTTTTACATTATTTGCTGCTATGGCACCTTCAGGTGCATGCTTTGCACCATCGTTCAGACTACCCTCAGAGACTTTATTATTTCTGTGCGACACAGAGAATGCATGCTTCTTTTTAAAATTGTTACCCTTTTAAATGAGGTTTTTGGGCAAAAAAAAAAAAAAAGACAGGATATACAATTTATAAAGTCACGTTGAGGACCTAAAGACTTTAAAACACAGCCCGTAACAGTCTGCCCTTGCCAGGAGCTGAAAACAATTGCCAACATTTTTAATGGTCCAGAAGGTCTCTGACATACCAATTAAGGAGCACCTTGGAAGAAATAAATAAATAAATAAATAAATAATCCCCCCACAAAAAAAAAAAACCCAGCTCCTGTACTGAAGAAGGTCAAATTGAGAGACTCATGTAACAGGATCTGATTGAGGTGGAAGGGCACAGGCAAAAAGTGAAAGAGTTCTGTAGACTGGATAGCTAAAAACCATAAACCATCAATAAATCAGCAAAACCGGGGGCGCTACTGAGCTGAGATTAAAGTATCCACGTTCGTTTGGAGCTCCGCTGTTGAGACACTGAAAGCCCATTCAATTACCTTTCTTAAAATAGCATCTATAGAACAAATTGTGTCTACTGGTGAATGGAGTTTTCAGGCAGTGATATGGATGTTTATTTCTCCTAAAAAATACGGGAGAGGAGCCCCAGCGAGAGGGCCTGTTGGCTCTACCGCAGTGGCTGGGGCAGGGAGCTCTCCTGTTATACAGATATGATCTGAAATGAGCGTGAAACCAAAAAAAGAGTCAGCCAAACCAACTTTGGCCTCTATACAAAACCTCCTGGCTGAATTCCAGGCTGAAGCTAGGCTCTCCTCTGTACGAATTGAAAACTCATTAATGGAGATTACATCACATTGTGCTGCAATTGAGCTGAGGGCTGAGGCTACAGAACAGGCTACAAAAAATAATGAGATGGAAGTGAAGGCAGTGACATCAAGGATTTTAACATCAGAGGGAGCGGTGAATGCATTACTACATGAACTGCTAGCCCAGTCATCCAGACCGGAACATATGGAAAATAATTTCTTGAAAAGAAACTTACAACTAATTGGCTTCCCTGGAGTTGTCCCTAATATGGAACTTAAGGAAAAGATAGAAAAAGTTTGCTCTGTTTTTCTTCTTTAGAGCCTGCTTGTAGCAAGTAATAAAACTTATGTGATTAACACAGGCTAACAAAACATGTTTAACGTAGGTAGAACACCATTAAACCAAACCATATAACCCGATTATATAAGTTATGGGTGCATAAGTGAACATGTCATGGTATGAAACATGAGCAGTAAGCTTTGTTGGGAAGAGAGGCACTGTAACCTCTGCAAGCAGATGGACACATCAGCCAGTCAGCAAATATGAGGTTTAATGGGAAGAATTAATTGTTAAAATATTGGATAGTCCACTGGTATGTCTACTGTGTAGGTCTAACAACAAGTCATAAGATCTTGGGTGAAGGCATGTGTCAAGGACTTGTTCCTAAAGACAGCTGCCTTGTCCCATGATTTTTTGAAAAACTGCTTATACAGTATATTTCTAATATGTTGTCGAGTAGTCTGTAAAATCTAATGTTTATCACGTACACAACTTCTGCATTTTCTAAATGTCAACTTACTATAACAGAATTGCAAGAAGCATCATGTACTTGCTTTTCTATATGAAAGTATATGGACCCATCAGAAATTGGTATTATGAGAATACATGTTACTAGGCAGCAAGGACAAGAGGGTTAGGCTGATGGCAATTTCAGAAAAGATACTAACATGTGTCAAACTATGCTAATTTATAATAAATGGCTGTTTTGAGTAATACAGCTAATGTAAAACCAACATATATTCAGTGTCTGGTCATTGTGTGAAAACAGCATCTCAAATAGCCATACCTTACTAAAATATCAATCTTTTGGTTTTTACAGCATGTGGCTGCTAGTGGTTACAGGCTTACATGCACTGTTACAGTCAACTCGACAATGCTTGTGCTCGTATAAAAAAAGTCAGTTAATAATGTATGAACCACAGGGAGCTGTGGTAACATGCAAAATATGTGACCTTACATTAGCCAGTATAATGGAATCAACCTGTACCAGTTGGGTCATGGGAAGCTATGACAGCAATTACGTCAGAAGACTTTATGCACTACAAAGTATGTATAATGGTCTCTGACTTAGTACTAAGCTGTGGGGAGCTACAGCAAAATACCACGTCAAGCCTAAACAATCAAAAGCAAGCATAGGGAGAGACCTGGCAGTGGTGTTTATTTGTAATCACCTGCTTCAGCATGCTAGTAAATAAGTAATATTAATACTGGTTAATACTAAAAGGGCGTTTGAGTGCTAAATGCATTCAATCACTAACATGTACTAAGAAATACCTATTACTTTGACTGTGTCTTAGTACGCTGCTAATAAGACAATGCTGCCATCTTCAGGCATAATAAGGTTAACAATACAACTGAAAACTATTAAACAATGGACTTCCCAGCCAAATCAAGACCATTTCTGTATGTATTAGGGCTATGGAAGTAAAACCTGTTATTTTATGTACTACCTAGCAACAGCATGATCATAACAAAATAACTAATCAAAGATTGATATGGCTAAAATATTGCTTTATATGTCAAGTTCCTTAAATTGTTTGTTCCAATCAGCATGTAACAGCTCTGTTCTAATGCAGTCACAAAATTGATGTAAGCTGCGTTATTCTTGTACTCAGAGAGAACCTGATGTAATCATAACAAAAGCAGGTCGGCCCCAGCCGGCCATGCTAATAAACAGTGACTGATTCTTCGTGATACGTCCGTGTAATTTATTGCTAGAACCTACTTACACATCTTATAACTAAGTAGCTAAGTAGTGTTTGGCCAGAACATAGTAACTCAAGTTGGTCCGTTACACTACTCTAGTACTGGAGTCTGTATTTCGTCCTCTTTCTCGTCTCCCAAAAGAATTAAAGGCAACTTCTGTGTCGCAGAGAACGAGGTACATTATTTTAACTTTCAATACTGTAGCTGAACGCAATAAATTACTTCAGTTGATTAGAATGAGAAAACAGTGTGTTTATGAGGGACATCAGATTCATCTGTATCCAGACTTTTCTTTACAGATGCAAAGACATCATAAGAGATTTCTTCCGATTCTGTCAGAATTTAGAAAGGCTGGACTGCAGGCTGCTTTGTTAGCACCTGCACGTTTAAGGGTCCAATTTCAAGGAAAGATGCAATTTTTTGATGATTGCAACATCGCTCGAAGTTTCTATGAGAATAATGTCAGGCTTCCCGAGGATATAGGGTCTGAATTTGAGGAAGAAGGAGAAGCTGACTTAACAGAGTATCACCCTATTTGATGTGTACTGGAAGCCTGGTTCTGTTTTCTTTTTCAACCTCACGACAGTTTGAATGATCTCCATGAGTTTTTTTGTTTTTTGGCTGGCTTTGGATGGGAGCTACACCAGGAGAGTGTTTTATTTTATAGGAAAAATGGCAAAAGTATTCTTGCTATTAAATTACTAAAGAGGGATGATTAAGCTTGGAGCACAAACGGACTGACTTAACTATTAGAATCTCGAATAGAATAAACTCTGTGATTTTTTTTTGTTTGGGTTTTTTTTTTTAACCCCCCAAAAACATATAAAAACTCATTTTTTGTGCTTTATTCAGTTAAATTCTTAAATGTGATGTAATATTTCTTAAAGTTTTTCTATTTGGATGCAACTATGTATTTTTTTCTTTTCTTAAGGAATGAAAAATAAAATATAAAAAATAAATAAGCAAAAACAATGTGGTTTACTAGCCAAATAATAATAAAAATTAAAAAAACAACAGTGGTACACAACCAGGGTATTCTCCTGTTCCTCTGAATCACAACAGGAACCAGAGAAACTGTAATTTACAAAAAAAATTCTAGCACAAAGTAAATGGAGAAAACTGGAATTCAAGGTGGGGGGAGAGAGACTATCCCTCTGCTTGACTGCCACCTGGTGGACCCCCTGATGAAGAGGGTTCTAGCCCTCTAAGTGCCGGGGAACTGCTGTATGTCCCAATTATCGATTATATCCTTGTTTTGGAATTTTTGCTCCTGTGTGTATATCACTGCCTTTTTGTGTTTCTGTGACAGCTCAAGAGTGCACAGATAAAAAATGGTAGTCGCCACACTCCAGGTATGCACAAGTATCACTGCACCCTGGTTCCCTCAGGGAGAATACCAAGGACTGGAGGCAAACAAGCCCTCATGTTTTGTCACTGTGCTGGTACTCCCCCAGAGGCCCACACTCAACTGACATGGAAGGCCACCCACCATTAACGTGGTCCAAGTCAAGCGATGGATAACCAGCACGTCAGTCAGTAGGTTGGCAATGGGAGGAGGGGTGAGAAAACATCTAAAGCAGATTCAAAAACGGGGGGGGGGGATCTTACAAGACAGGAGATAAGGAACAATCTAAATAAGAATCATAACACGTAGATCAAAATTTTCACCGAGCTGGTGCTTTCATCATATTACATGGACTTCAAGCACACCCAAATTTCCAATTCTATTAAAAGTGTTAAAAAAAGTTTGTTACCTTTTAGAACCAAACATTGCATGCTTGCCGTTTAACTAGTTCACCTCCTTTACATCCGGGGGGGGGGGGCCTTGACAAATATGCCTGCTATATATGCTCATCTTCTTATTAGTAACCTTACTTAGGCTCTGTCTTCCAGGTAATATGATAAGAAGGACGTCAGTGAGCAGGATTAACTTCAATAAGTTCATGTGGTAAAGCTTATGAAATACACTGATCAAATACATGTTAAGCTATTGAGTTACAGTACTAGTAATCTTGTCACTAGAACTGGGAGAAACAGCATACAACAGCCTTTCTTCCTCCTCCTCCTCCATGGCCATTGGCAAAGCAGGTCCTTTAAAAAATGGTTCAGTGTCAAAATACCAAGCAACAGTGGTAGCTACTGAAGCAGGTCAAACAAAAACGTACAGTGAGTAGGTAACAAGTTCATACTTAATTTTAGATCTGACGGGTCAAATGATATGAATTACACTGGAAGTAGTGCTCAGATAATAAATACTGCAAGTCTTAGGTGAACTATTTTTGCCAGTCATTCTACTACAGTACGCTTCTCTAGGGCCGTTAATGTTCTGTTTTCAAAACAGGCAATTCTGTTTCTGAAATTTAAATACATTTATTTCACATTATTCCTCCAGAATTGTGGGAAGGGGGGGATTTGCATATGTTGCACTAAATGTGTCGGGGGGGGGGGGTTAATACAAATAAGATGCCATGTGTGGTTAAAAAATGTGGCACAAAAACTATTTTTTAATACAAAAAATTAAGTGGTGTTTAAAAATGGTGAGTTCTGTTTTTAAACCCAGTTTTCCCCATTACTGCAGAAATAGGGTGGCTCAACTGGGAGATCACAGGCTTTCACCCCACTGGAGTGGAATACTCATTTTGCAACTCTGAGCAAGCCACAATCTCTGTGCCCTAGTTCACCCAGCTGTGGAAATGGGTAGAAGCAGGACCTCACCTGAAATGGTAATTGCTTCTCACACAGGCTACTTAAAATAAAAAAATTTCAACAACTAGATGTTATTGTGAATGAGAAAACAGAACAGCGTAAGTGCATTGGAATTGTGCATGCGAGCCATATCTGAAGTCAAAGCCATGGGAACTTATTTTAAAACCATCTCAACGCAATTTTTCTTACCCCACATCACCTTGTAAGGCATGTATTGTGTTATGGTGCCAAACCTGAGACCCAGTTTCCCAAGCAATCTTCAGGAAACTTTCGCTGGGCTAAAGGACAGCAGGCTGCATCACCCTGATGTCTTTCTGTGAGGCTGACAGTGACAACTCAAAATTAAAGCCCACCCCCCACATTTTTTATTTGGTCAGCTATAAGAACATCACATAAATTTCATGTCTGACTTCCAACTCTCACTGGGGAAAAACAAAGGGGTAATTGTGCTTGACAGCTAGAGAAACTGGTTCAAATCTCTTTAAAGCAGCAGTACATGATAGTTACATTTTTTTTTGTCATTAATGCTTTTTTGGCAACATTAGTATAATTGTTTCCTTTTCATTTCATTTATTCCTGGATGGCAATATGGCAGTTTCAAAGTTTTAAAAGTTCCCGCTCCACTGCCACACCCACCATAAAGAAATTAAATATTTCGGCATGGAACTATGGTGCTTACCATCAGGAACATATGTTAGCGATAGCCTGATATATCCACAGTATGAATCTAGTTTGTGCATTCACAAAGCAGCCTTAAACAAGATTTTTAAAAACCGCAAGTGGCAGCCATCTTTAATGGCGCGAGTCATGAATTACAAAATGAGTTAGAACAGCTAAGAAAATTATGGCAAAATTAAAAATAAAATTAGGATGACTAAGGATGGCACAAATCCATTTTTTATGCAGAACCCATATGCCTGAAAAATCCATTCTGGAAGAAAAGAGATAGGGGCAGGGAGGGAGAACAAACTGTATAATTATACAATGGCTTAAAATATATTTGCTCCCGATTGGCTGGCTGGCACGACTTGCATATTGTAAAATCGTAGCATCACCCTACAGGAAGAAGTGCCAGCCAGCAACATCAGGAACGCCCAGTCTATAAATCATCCCGAGCCCCCCCCACCTCAAAACCAAAAAACTGAAAAGCTTGCTGTTGACTTGGTAAACCTTGTAACAACTCCTGATACAACGCTCATCAATCTCTGTTTAAAAAAAATATATATTTTTTAATTACCTCAATGGTCACTGGCTTCTGCACACTCGTTCCCCCTTTGCCGTAAACGGTGGTGCAAAAACGGCAGTACCAGAAGTAGACAAGATAGTTTAAAAAAATAAACATTTTTTTTTTAAATCCGCTCAGTGCCACAATACCTCTGATCCATGGAGTGTCTATCAAATATAGTCTTATTCATATTATTAGTTTTAATTATGCCACTCCTCCTGAACCCTTCTCTAGCACTCTCACTGTGGAATTGCACCAGCGATCCACAGGGACAGCATACGAGAGAGGTTCAGGAGGAACAGCGCCATTAAAACGAATAATATACATAAGACTATATTTGAGACACATTCCATGGATCAGAGGTATTGTGACTAATGGATTTAAACCTTTTTGTAGTCCCCTCTACTTCTGTTCTGAGGCATCTACTCATTATTCTCCCTAGCTACACAGAACTATATTTTGTGGCGCAGCAATACACTTAAAACTAATTTAAAATGGGAAAACACAACTTTTTCTTTATTTTTTTTTTAGTCCCCCAAAAGGGGGACATTGTATAATCCTAATATGCCACTCGAGGGTGTGGGCGATTTAAGCAATATATCACGAGAGGGTGTGGGTGATGCCAGGATTTACCCACGACCGATGTGTTGTTCGGTCACAAGGCCATCGACCGAATGAGTGAACCACACCAAAAGTGGGTACTGCCATCACCCATACCCTTGAGTGGCATATTGCTATTATACAATGCCCCTCTTATTTTTGTGTTTAAAAAAAAAAAAAAAAAAAAAAAAAAAGCTTTTCCATCGATTTGTGTTGTGCAGCTGCTTAGTGAAGTGAAAAGTCTGGTAGCGGCAAGTGAGGGAGAAATCAAAGCAGCTCCAAAACCGCATGCAACATTTAGAGGTGAAAGCTATTTTTTGAAAGGGGTAACTAGGGGAGTGTTCAGTGTTCTTTGAGATTTTTTTATTTATTTACGGTTTGTTTGGGACTCAGGCTTTACCGCCATAAGGGAAGGAGAAGTTCATTTGTGGTTTTGAATTTCGCAGTTAGCCAGGGCTGATGAATGTGGCGGCCATTTCATTTTGCTCCTGTCGCCTGGCGCACTCTGTGCCCACCCTGAATTTTTGATGTTGGAGGTGTGGAAGCGATACTCTGTGCGGAACAGATGAGGCTGGCCGGTACTGGGACTTAATTCCTGTTGGCTGATGGCACGATTTACACGCAAATCCACTCAGCCAGCCAATCAGGAATAAGGATTTCAAGACCCATTGTATAATGCTAGGATTTTCGACGTCGTGTGTGTTTTGCTCACTCGGCCTGCGCCCTCGTGACCAAACAACACACTAGGCATTGTAAATCCTAGCATAACCCACACCCTGTCGTGGTATATTGCTTAATTAGCAAACAGAAAATAAAATAAAAAAAAAAATACTTCAGATATAGGAAGTGATAGCTGACTGCATCTGAAAATTACTATTAGTTCCAGGCAGGACACTAGCTCTTATGTAAAGGGGACACTGTACCCACAGACATCTTTTTGTGGTCATACCATAAGGCAGATACAGTAAAATGGTGTTTTTGCTACAATTTATTTGTGCTCAGTGTGAGGAGTATGTGAAAATAAAATTGCTTTAATTGGTTGGAATTGCACATGGTCAATAGACATGATTTATGCATTAATCGCCCACAGAAAATTTAAATGTGCCCAATTTCAGCCAATTATGCTAAACACTGGTATAACCAATGCAAAAATAACCTGTTTTAATAATAAACTATACTAATAAATACATTTTTTAAGCACAATTCACACACCAAAACGCTGTACAAAAAAACTGAAATTTAAAACAAGGAATAAAATCCTGTAAGCTCTGCTAAATTGCTTAACTATTCATAAATACAAGATTAAATAAATGTGTTTTTAATGCAATTTTAAAGCTTGCCACGGTCTGGCACTCACGATACTTACTGTATCTTCCCCAGAACCACCAGACCTCAAGCAAAAAAGCAAAAAGATTTAGCATCACTTTTGAAAGCACTGTTTTCATTTCCAGCAAGCTGCTTCTGAAAGTATTCTGAATATGGCAATGAATACAAAGAACAGCACTGCAAGGTGAAGTTCTCCATGAAGAGTCATCGTAGCAACCACTGAACAGTCACAACAATAATCCATGCCTGAATCAAAACCCCAACTTAAGTTTTAAACTCAAGTACTGGATCTCATTAAACAGATTTTTTTTTTTTTTTTTTTTTTAATGTTGCTGTCTTGGAATATATTTATGTTTTCCATGGAGATGGAACCACTCTCTGGCGCAGTCCCACTGATGGTGTTAAAACAGAAATAAAATTTCTGTGAGCATAATGAAAGTTCTTTCCACTTTGTGATATGTTAATGTGTGCCCCAGAGCCCCTTGTTGCTGTATAAGAGTGGTTTTATGCACATTCAGCTGGAGCAAGAGCAGTGAAGCGAAGCTGAGCCAAGTGACCAAGAGGGTGAGCAAGAAGGCAAGCGAAACCACCCTGATACAGGAACAAGTGGTGACAGGGGACGTATTAATTATTGATCAAGAGCGATCAATAACATTAAAAAAAAAAAATTGTTCCCGGAACATGCCCACTTCCACGGCATCTGCACATGACATGCTCTTCACAGAATAAGAGTGCCTCACACAAAGGGGAAAGAAGCACTTCCTCAATCTAGAATACATTTTATATCATTGGGGACAGTTCGGAGGTAATGTTAGAAAGTAGTTTTTCACAGACTGGGTTGTGGATGCATGGAACACCCTTCCTGAGGAGGTTGTGGAGTCAAGAACAGTGGGAGAATTCAAGAATGCATGGGACAGACATAAAGCAATTCTAGTGGGGGGTAGGAGGAAGTAAGCTATTGGTTAACTAGAATATGCAGCTTATCCATCAGGTAGGGAAATGGGCAGATTAGGTGGGCCAAGCGGTACTTATCTGCCATCACAGTCTATGTTTCTATGGTCACTGGGGAATTTATACTGCAATGGGTGTTAAGAAGGAGAAAGGAAGGGGGAGAATACTGAACTCTGATGTAAGGAGAGTCTTCTTACCCACCGCTGCCTGCAGCACCCTTCTCCCAAAAGTGGATCAAGTCTGTAATGTTTTGTAAAGGTATGGCGGGAGAACCAAGTACCTGCACCTTGCATAACTTTGCCAATGAAGCTTCTGCTTTTTTGGCCCAAGAGGCACACAGCTCTATTCAAATATACTCTGATCAAATCTAGGGATGTATGGTCTTGACGTACAAGCGCCGACACAACTGACTAGGGTGGACTTCACCTGGTTTCGGCTTGTGTAACTCTCTTCTCACAAAATGGCTTTGGACAGAGGGGGTAGGTTCAAGCCCTGATTTATATGAAAAAGCAGTCGGTGGTACCTTAGATAGAAAATATACCATGCAAAGAACCACCTTATCCTGGTGGAAAACCAAATAGGGCCCTTGGCAGGAGAAACAGTAGCCAAAGGAACTGATAGAGGGACCACTTACCTGGATAAACAAACTGGTAACTCGGTCAGTTCACCTGCATTGTCAAGATCCACAGCTGACAGGGGGAAGAGTTCTCTCCACCCAGGACAGGAGAGTCTGTGTTCCCACCACATACCTTCACTTCTTGTGCCTCCTTGATTGTATATGTCTGCCACTGGACAAAGCACTGTCCAACTAGACAGATTTCATTCTTTGAAGTGGAGCAAGGCAGAAAGACCGTAATTACTGCCCTTATCTCCAGGACATTTACCTGAAAATGGACCTTCATCCACGGACAACTGTCCCCTGAAATAGAATTCAGTTCAGATATCCATGTTGGATGCTGACCCACTGAGTATAGAAAGTATAAAACCTTTATATCAGTGAGCAAGAACAGATGGGCCAAAACTGAAAACTGTGGCAACTGTCCAAATCCCCCACTTTGAAAAGAACACTGGGAGTTTGGTCCAACATGGTCCCTGTGACGGACAGCATCTACTTGTTACTATATTGTATCACATTTGTGATATAAATGTATGTTCTGTGAATGTCTGCTGGAGAAAATGTGACAGCAGGCCCATGGGAAAGACTAGCTTTTAAAGGGGCCTGACCCCAAAGGCCCCTGCTTGCTGAAACAGACGGCTATAGTAAAAATGACCAAGTGGAAACTTTAAGAACTTCCTTCAAAGGCCACGTCATCACACATTATAAACCATTCATTTACTTTGAAATCCACGGACAAAGTATGCATTTTATGACCTTGGGGAAAGAGGCAGCTTTTTAAATGATACCCGTTAGATTTCATAACTAGTTGAACACAGTTCCTCAGGAAGTTTCTGAAGACATCAAAGGGGTAATTCTGCCCTGGCACAAGGCCCCACTAATTAAGAAGAAAATGTACATATATATATTTTTTTTTTTTAAATTGGGATGTTTGAGCAGTGGGCTGAGACATGTGACTGATAAATTAATTCAGTACTCGGGTTTCAATGACCTCACAGCCAGCATCTGTGAGCTGTGTCATCAGAGAGGAGTTTTGTAACAACATATTACCAACCAGCTGGGAGAAAACTTTGCATTTTGGCATTCTGCTTTTGGTTTTGAAGTGGGACTCCTGACAAGACACACTCACAGCACTTTAGGTAAATTCAACCACCTATTACTTGAAATTTAGGATACTTAGAAATTCAGTTACAGGCTTTTGATAATTTTCCCTTTTTTTTTTGACCAAGTATTAATGTATATAGGTTCGGTGTTTTGTATGTATTTACTATTTTTTATTTCCATAAACCTTTTTGTTTCCTTAATCCTGCTTGAGTTTTTTCTCATTTTTTTTGCATGGTAATGCTGAGGCAATATTTGATAATTCTGACAAAACTGTTAACAGTTTAAACGTGCATTACCATCTTGCTCTAAGGTAAGAAAACACCCAAGATCTCCGATGAGTCAAAAAGGGGAGAATTGGGAACCAGGCTGGGTGTTCGCTGGGTTAAGTATTGTACTGCATTTCCCCGAAGAGGGTGTGATATTTGATCCTGGTAACTGGGCGTGCTGGCAAAAAAGGGGTTCATATTTTACCTCAAGACTCGAGACTAGTAGGTGTTTCGGACCCAAAACAAACAAGAGAGTTACCCTGTTTGTCTCCTGTTCACATACTGCACTTTGAGGTTTGGCACTGTGGGAGCAGAGGGCCTGACCTGCGGAGTACGTTTGTGACAACCCCCAGCTAATGAGACTGGTATCTGCAGTACTGAGAATCATCTCGCCAGGTGTCCAAAACAGAAACCCTTTAATAGATTCTTGAGAGCTGGTCCAGTAAAGGAGACCCTGGTGAATTAACGAGGGGAAAGCAAATTGGGACATGAAACTCCTTCAATAATTCTAAAGTTACTGTCATGTGCCTGAAATTTTGAAAGCAATGTGTGCAAATGCCACTGACCAGAATCCCATGTGCTGGATCTACTTGACAATTATGGTGGCTCTGAAGAAGGGCAGCAACACCTTCTGCAAAGCTGTCCTGAAGCAAGTTCCCAGATGCTCCAAAGACAGGAACTGAAGTTAACTCTCACCATTAGTTATGATCCATCTGTGTTCCTCCTGAACCAGAATAGACATTCTTGTGAAAGTCTGACCCCCAAGCCTACTGCCTGATCAAAATGTTGTCCAAGTAAGGGTACACATAGAAGGCCTCCAACCGAAGAAAAGCCACAACTGGAAAAAGGACCTTTGTAAATACAGAGGTACCAATGCAAGATCAAAGGAAGGGCCTGGTACTGAATGGAACAATCCTAAATCGAACCAGAGAAATCTACTGTGGGACAGCAGAATCAATGTGAAGATGAGCACTAGGGAGATTGAGTGATGACAGATAATTCCCTAGATGAACAGCTTTGATGCAAGAATGAAGGGACTCCATCTTGAACTTCTGTCCGTCTTAAGAACTTGACAGCTTGCAGGGCCACAGTGGAATGGAACCTCCAGATTTTTTGAATACCACAAAGCAGCGTGAGCAGAACCCCGGCCCCTTTACCAAGGTGAAACCAGGACTACTGTCAGTCTATACCAGGTCTCTCTGTATCACCGAGACATGTAAATAGCAAACTGCAGCTATTAATAGCTCCAAACTATACAGGTCCCCTATGCATGCTCCCTGGTTCATCTCATCCTCGGGACAGCCACAGGAGGTTGTGGGTACACCGCTAGGGGCGCTTCCTTTCAAAATGCAGGTGGGAGGACGGCAGATCAAGCAGCCAAAATCTAAATGACTGAATACACAGCAAGCAAAAACAAAACATTTGCATAAATGCTAATCAGGCCCCGTCTCACACTGAGGGGGACCACATTATTAGCAGACATTTCCCTTTAAAGAGGGAGTCCGATCAAAAGTACTACACTGCAGAATTAGAATCAGCCTACCCCCCCAAATAAATCTTATACCAAAAATTAGGTTTCTATATTATGAACCATTCTGTAACCCTCATTTCAATCCCTGTTCAAAAAAGCCAGTTTCAGAACTAGACGTCACAGACTAGTCCTCCCTGTCAGCAACCTTATAGGACCTATCCAAAGTTATAGAAACTGTAGCTGTAGTCATCATATAAATCAAAAATTTGGCACAGGGTTGCCCGCAGTGCTTGCATTTCCAGAATGTTCAGATATGGTAATGCACTCAGAACGCATCAGGAGGCGGTTTTGGAATGCAACGCTGAGCCAAGGTATAGAATGTCAAAGTGGTGCACAATTTCAGAATTGGGGTGGGGGGCACATGTAATCTTGGCACATGGCAGGGATGCACCATCTCATAGTGTGGTGGGACATTCAATCTCAGAATGCGACAGGGCCACACATCGAGGAATTTAGAGGGGACTGGCAATCCTGGAATACAGTAAGGATGTACACTGTCGGAATGTGACAGGACACACCATTTTATTTTGAAACTGCTTGTCCTTGCCACATTCCAGAACTGTATGCATTTCAAAATTGTGCATCACATCCCCACCACAATCAAATACCATGCGCCCCAACCATATTCCTAAATTGCCCATCCCTGCCATATTCCAAACTGCACATCCACACCACATTCCAAAGCTGTGTTTCAATGCCACATTCTGAAACTGTCACATTCCAAAATTGTATCATTGCACATTCCAAAATTGTGCATCACCACCACATTCCAAAATTAAGTGTCTGCATTTATTTTGTTAAGTTTAGTATTACGAATAACTCCTGTCCTGGTTCTCGATTCTGCTCTGTGGTACAACTGTGTTGCCATGTCTCTACACCTTGCATAATGGGTGTGAGACTGCACGCACACACAGCCAAGGAGACATACTTTAGAAGTTATTGCAAAAAAAACACACACACACATTGGGCTAGATATTCAGACTGTGCCTGGCAATGGTGCAAGTGGAGGCGCAGAACAACCGAGGTGTGCCACAGCAAGACAGGGTGATATTCAAAGGAGATGTGCCATGGTGCATCACCTCTGAATATAGCACAGAATGCGCAGGGCGCATCCCCGGACAGGTAGGACTGGGAAAGCTTTGGCGCAAGTGTAGCTGCGCTGGGCACATTTCCTAGATATTCAGACCTGGACATGCAAATGGGACCATGATGTATGCAAGGCACAAACTGGACCATTTGCATGTCATTATGGCCCTATTTGCATGAGTCACGCAGGGCAGGGCGGCAAGATGCACCTGGTGCCCTGCACAGCATGTGGTGCGGACAGAAGGGGTCCTGGGGCACCCCCCCCACTCCATAGCCGTGATCACTGGTACTAAATATAATCCCTGGTAATCTAGTGGTACTACCCTCCTGCCCTGTAGCCGCGATCGCCGGTTTTAATATTTAAAATCACATCCCTAGTAGTCTAGTGGCACCCCCTCCCTCCCCGTAGCCGTGATCGCCGGTAATAATACATAACTATAATCCCTGGTAGTCTAGTGGCACCCCCACCCCGCCCGCAACCCCAATCACGGGTAAACCCTTCAGAACGTAATCCCTGGTGGTCCACTGGCACCCCCACCCCCACGACCCCTGCCCACCCAGCACCACCATCGGCGGGCAGCTGCAACCTGCCCGCATACAACCCGGCCGCAGGCCGAATGATAGCTTACAGTATGCCCTGTGAACTCATTGGTCCAGTGTGGACCAATGGGCTTACAGCTTATACTGTAACCGTCATTTAGCAGACGGGCAGTAGCGCGGCGAGTTGCAGCTGCCTGCCAATGATGGGGGCTGGGTGGGCAGGGGTCCTAAAGTCTCACCCTCTCACCTACTGCACTGTCTTGCTCTTCTAACCCATCCCACGGCCAGGTACTGACTCTCTATCGAGGGGAAAGCTTTTTTTTTTTTGGTAGGTAGACTTACCTTTCTCCTCCCCAGAACGGAGGATCAACTGCATAGTTCCATTTCTCCGTAAGAGGAAAAAAAAATATATATCTCGGTCGCGACTTTGTCTCACTAAGTGAGAGATGGCCGCCATAGTATTCAAAATGTTCCGCCCGCCGAGAGAGTGGACAACCATGAGCCACGTTTTCAGACGATAGTGTTTGATTGACAATGGCAACATAGCGTGCTGTGGGAGAGCTTGCACTTGCTTGGTTCCATTTTTATGATAATACTATCGTTCAGAGCTCCGAACGATAACTATTACATACCCAGAACGATAGTATTACCAGCTGCCAAGAATGGTATTATCACTTCAGGGACGATGCTATTATGAGGATTTTTTTGTATGCTTTCAACCTTATTATTTTAACAATCCATATATTAAACAATATATACACACACAGATTAACTTACTTGAGTGGGGGGGGGGCGTTGCCAGTAGACAGACTACTGGGCAGTGGAGTTATGTAGTGGGTAGGTAGAAGAGGGACGGAGGGAGACAGCCACAGAGTGGAGGAGGAATGAGCATGTGGTGTAACCAAACTAAAAAGCATACCTAGCAATGGCTGTCAGCCAATCAGGTGGGTTTACTTCTCTACCCATTAGTATTTGATCCTTTGCTCCCCTCCCCACGGTCGCACCTGGATACAGGAGTTGCTGCGTTGCTCTATGCGCTACTACAGCGGACGTCTCAACAGTCTGGAGGATTAAATTAAACCCACTGCTACGTAACGTTTCGATTATTCTATGTTTAGACCGCAGTCCCTGAGTGGTAGCCTTCTGACGCAGCCGCAGACCTTCATTTCAAGCAAATGAATGGGCACGACACGTCCCCAAATATCAACCTGCAATCACAAAGCAGTCAGCTGCTGCAGATGCACCGACGCCACACGCCATATCAGTGAAAGCAAACACACACAAAAAAGGTTCAGTTCGCATACACACTTACTTTCATTTGGATCTCCCCGCTGTCCCAATGTGGCCTCAGCGCCTTCAACAATTCCAGTGCCCCGCCTTGGAGATCCTGTTCGTCTACCTTGATGTTCAGTTTCGGCACTGCCGGGACACCGGGTGGGAGGTGAACATAATTTGCCATTGTCGAACTGAGAACGGCCCGTAATGAACTGGTTGCAAGGAGTCCGCGGTTCTAACACTGCTATTAGTGCGGCTACCTACCTCGGCTCCAAGTACCCTACTACTACTGCCTGTACTGTTGGCGTAGGTGCCGGCTGGAAATTTCCACTCCTTCCCCTCATCGCAGTGCACGCCGGGCCGACCCCGATTAACTGCAGGGGCGGAACTATGACGTCAACACACCAGCACGACCAGCTGAACTTCAGACACTTGAAACTGTAACTCTGTGGTACTGTAACTGTACAAGCTTGCCTTTCATTACCAAAATGTTTATTGCTAGAAGATAAAAATCACGACCGCTTCTGCATTTTTTACACACTGCTACAGCCGATATCTCGACAAGTTTCGATTACTGAACCCAGTACTTTCGTTTCTTCAAATATGATCAGGCTCAGTTCCCTGCTAGTAACGTGCAGACGCAGCGGTCACATGACCCTCGTCTCAAAGGCATGAATGGGTAGGATACCTCCACCAAATTATAAAACTATAAATAGTGTCGCCGCGCTACTAGTCATTCGACAAATTATTCCGAGTTAAGTTAATGTTGCAAGCAATTAATCCCCCTTGGCTATAATTTCACGTCGCACCATGGCTTTCTGCCTTTAGCTTCCGCTCAGCGCTCCGCGCCCCACCCCCAGGTTCACACCCCGACTACAGCCTAGTCAGCTGCAGCAGATAGATTAACGCCACTTCACCAAAAGCGAACTTTAAAAAAAAAAAAGGTTTAATGAGCATATATATGTACCTTCATTTGGATCTCTCCGCTGTCCCAGTGGGGCCTCAACGCCTTCAGCAGTTCCAATGCCCCGCCTTGGAGATCCTGATCGTCTACCGTGATGTTTAATTTTGGCACTGCTGGGGCACCAAACGGGACGTGAATGTAATCTGCCATGGCTGAACGGAGCATCGGTCCGTAATTAGGTGCTTGCAAGGACTCTGTTTCTGAGGCTGATAGTAGTAATAGTGTCACTGTCTGGTTCGGCTCTCAGTGCCCTGCTACCGGTTCAGTCGCCTGCTGGAAATTTCCACTTCGCCCCCGCCCCCGCAACAGCTTCAACGCAGTGCATGTCGGGCCTCAACTGATTCGAGCGATGTGATGTCGACGCACCAGCACGAGGTGGAGAACCTAAGACAGTTGACTGTAATTTTCTGGCGCGATTCAGTCTTTAGGTTCTTGACAACTATTCCAGTTGGTGTCCAATTAAAGCAGATTTATGGCATGATACAGTTCATTAAAATAATTTCAAAACATGTAACAGTAACAGCATTTAAAAAAGTTAATATATTTAAAAAACAAAAGAAAAAATACAAATATATGTTAAAAAGGAATAAAAAATGTAACACATTCACAGTAAATCTTTAACAGCATACCATTCCTTTAACTGTTTTTAAGAAGGTGGCCCACCATTTATTGGTCATTTGGAATATGATTCCATGATAAAGGTCTTGAACAGCAAATGACTGTCTAGCTCTGATGACAAGTGAGCAAAATACATTACATAGCAAACATGAGATGGCAAGCTCAAAACACTTGTGGATGAGCAGTGCACTTATACTTACAGTGTTTGCTGATAATTGAGCCTAATAAACTTATTTAAGCAATAATCCACATTGAGTAGTGGTTGTACTTCTGCCCCTCCCTCCACACCAGTGACCTGAGTTCAGCAACATACAAAGGTTGCCCCGTGGGCCAGCCAGGTGAGGGAGGATTTAGCACCTGATGACAGTTGGAGTTCAGGGAGGGGTGAACACCAGGTCCTGCTGCAGAGACTGCCACCTAATGGAGGCCAGTGGCAGTACAGTGGGGGGAAAAGGGGAAGGGCTGCAGTGTAACATGGTTGGCACACATGTCCTGACACTGCAGCCCAGAGGGAGAAAAAGGAGGAGAAAGATGTTGCGCTGTCCATGGCCGGCACCTCTGCAGGCTGTTACACAACTGACATGGTGGGCCACCCACCCATCGAGGTTCTGAGCAAGTGCTGGATAACCGATGAGTATGTGAGAAGGTTGGTAAGGGGGCTGGGGGTTGTCGTCAGGCAGACCAGAGGGGAGAAAAACTACTGATTGAAAAAAAATAATCCACAATAAGCTGTGATTTACTCACACCTGGTGCGGTACATCACAAGGCATCAGGCCAAGTGACTTACACCACACCAGCACACTCTGGAGTGGATTATTGCAAATATACAGTGATGTGCAAGTAAAAACTTTAAAAATAGTTAAAAAGATTGCATTTATTTTTTAAAAGTGTATTTTATTGATTTTTTTTAATTGTATTTTATCACTTATACATCCCTACTGGCACAGCATCATCAGGATGTGCCCATGAAGTCTGTCCCTACCACTGCCTTACCTGACTGCTTGGGTCCCCCATCCTGCTGCGGTTTGTCCCCCAGGTGGGGGCGAGGTGCGGCCACCCTCGAACCTTCAAAATCTCATCGGACCCTGAGACAGCTGGACAGGCAGTGGCACATCGGGACCAGGCTCAGTGCTCCATCTCCCAGATGCTGGAGGGTGATTTTTCCTTTTTTCTCTCAGGACATCACTACCCAGACATCAAGGCATGAGCACCGACATCGTGACGTCCTCCCCACACACTTCCTGCTTGGTGAGCTTGCGATGCCCCAGACCTCTGCCTGGGGTTAGTCAAGTGCCGGGCGCTACACCCCTCCCTCCACAGAGAAGACAAGCTATCCATAGGATGCTCAAGCCTTCTCCCCCTGCTGGCTGTCCAGCTCCCCGGGTTCATTCCCAAACCCGGGTCGCTGGCATCACAAGCGGAAATCCAACTGCTGCACCGACGGGCCGGCATTTTTATTGATTTTTACTGTAATATCCTTCCACTGTACCTTAAATAGTCCCTGTTGCTAGGTAGAATATTGTTGGTTGTTCTCCACTTTTTTTTTTTAATCTGATAGATACAGAGCATGGTGCAGTGTGAGTGGTTCTTGTAGTGTGAGCAATTTTGAACTGTGAGCAGCTACCATGCTTGGGCAACGGAGGTTGACTGGTAGACTGGGGAGCGAGACAAGAGAGGAAGACTCTATAAGTGAATTAGCATGCGAGCACAGGTGAAACGGTCAGTCTGTGATCGGGAGCTAAAATAGAAAAAACTGGTGGGATCGAGAGCTGGATTTACTTGTCATCTTTACAGTAAAACTGCTTGTGAGTGGGTTAGCGAGGAGAAACATGGTGGCATTGTATTTATATTTTTGTGTTTATTATTTATTTATTTCAGTAGTTCGGAAAACACCTTTGAGCAATTGCTCTTTACAAAGGTTCCACATCTGTACAACAACATACAATCAAGTTACAGGAATAGACAAAAAATACAACAAATGCTATACAATTAGTACAAAGACAAATTGCATGGCTCCTATAAATATTTCAACAATGCTTGGTGATTACAATATCCAATTAAGTAAAGGTGAAAATGCATTCTGCGAGAAGAAAAAAAAAACAACCAGTTACTGACATCCATCAGGAGATGAGCGTTAAGGGAGCACAGTACAGACAAAGGGATAGCAGCCTGAAGGTCAGGCTTAGTCAAAGGTCCTAGAAGGGTGAATGAGGGGTCGTAACCATGCTAGTGGAGAGAAGGGCATGGGTCAAGTGAGCTGGTGCTGGGGGGGGAATGAATGCTTGATATGAGTGGGACCATGAGATAAGGGGAGTAGAAAGGTGCAGGGGACATGCAAGTACAGTATTGGCATCACTAGTCAACAGGAGCAACAATGTAAGAACAAAGAATAAGTTGGGGTGGGGGGAGGAGGATCGAAATTAGAGTAGTTTTTTATGTTTGCCATGTGTGCAGCAAGCAAACATCTTCCTATGATAGTGGCTTTTGAGGGGCGTGATACTGTCCCTCCAATGCAGAGCAGTGTTTAATGGGGAAGTCTGTAACAGACCAATTATCAGCCAGCCTAATTATGACAGAGTTTTAGCCTGGTGGGTGAAAACTGCGTCTACTTCAAAACGAAAAGCCAACCCAATCATGGGTTGCTGTATCCTTTGATGTAGCTGCCCAGCATGCTGACCTCTCCTCATCAGACTGGCTTAGGTATTCTAAGCATGCACAGCCCCTCTGTTGTTCCAGACACCAGCTGTTAAAAGTAATGTGTGTATGCGTGTCTTTCTCTCTCTCACTGTTGGCAAATGGTGTTTACTCACCTGGTAAAGATGATTATCCATGCAAACCTTCTGTTTTTACATGCCTCAGTAACATTCGTGCTATATATTTATATTTGTAACAGCATTTACGCACTTCAATTTGTAGCTAGTAGCATGCAGTATCCCTTTAATTTATAGTTGCTGCAGTATAAAGCAAAAACTGAGTGTTTTAAAGAGGGATTCTGGCAAAAATTTCTAGCATCCATAAATTCAGAATTTGGATCAGTGTATTTCCAATCAGCCTCATGCCAAAAATGAGATCTTTAAGTTACTTTGTTTAAATGTTACAAGTCATTTTGTAACCCTAAATTCATTGCCTGTTCAAAAAAGTCAGTTTTAGTAAAGAGCAACTGATGATGTCACAAACAGAACTCACAGCCTAGTGCTTTTTGCAGGCTACCTTATAAGACTTATTTCTCCCACATTGTATAAAACTGCAGTTATAGTAAACATCTGGAAAAGGAAAGCTGGGACTGGGTGAGTCAGGGTATGCATTTTCATAACGTGCAGATGTAAGGTACTGTACTCAAGAATGTGATAGGGAGGGTTGGAATACAGCAGCAAACATTTTAGAATGTTAACAATGTATGCAGTTTTTAGAATACTGCAGGGATGAGATTTTGAAATGCCACCACACTGCCACTGTGGAATGCAGCAATGACAATCTCAGAAAGTAGGTGGGACACACAATTGTGGAAAGTGGCAGGGATGCTAAAATTCATAATGTGGCCATGTCATACAGTTTTAGAATGTGGCAGAGATACACAATTTTGAAATGCAGGAGACGCATAGTTGTGGAAGGTGGCAAGGATATGCAATTTTGTAATGTGTCTTGGATGCATTAATTTGACATATGGTGGTGGTGGTGCAAAAATTCAAAACATGGTTGGTATGCTTGATTCCAGATTGTGGTGGCAACACTCAATATTAGAATGTGGAGTGGGCACGGAATCTCAGAATGTTGTGGTGAAGCAGTTTTAGAATGTGATAGTTACGTACAATTTCAGAATATGGCAGGGATGCATAATTTTAGAATGTAACTTGGGCATGCAATTTTTGAATGTGGCAGTGGGACTCATTTTGAGAATGTGGTGGGGATGTACAGTTTTGGAATAGGGTTCGAATGCACATTTTCAGAATGTGACAATGACAGGCAATGCTGGAATGTGGAAGTTTACACACAATTACAAAATATGGCAGGCAGGTACAATTTTAGAATGTAGAGGAGACTTGCAGTTTTGGAATTGGGTGGTGAGGCACAATTTCGGAATGTGGCGGTGACGCTCAATTTCAGAATGTGGCAGTGAAGCACAATTTTGGAATGTGGTGGTGATGTAAAATTTTGAAAGGTGGAGGTGACACACAAATTCGGAATGTGGCAGTGACACTATTTCAGAATGTGGCAGTGACGCACAGTTTCGGAATGTGGCAGTGATGCACAACTTCAAAACGTTGTGGTGATGCACAGTTTTGGAATGTGGCAGTTATGCACGAATTCAGAATGTGGCGGTGATGCACACATTTGGAATGTGGCAGTGATGCTTGATTTCAGAATGTGGCGGTGACCCTCAATTTCAGAATGTGACAGTGATACTCAATTTCAGAATGTGTCAGAAATGCTCAGTTTCAGAATGTGGCGGTGATGCTCGATTTCAGATTGTGGCAGTGATGCTTGATTTCAGAATGTGGCAATGATGCTCAATTTCAGAAAGTGGCAGTGATGCTCAATTTTAGAAAGTGGCAGTACCGCACAACTTTGAAACGTAGTGGTGATGCAAAACTTCGGAATGTGGCGGTGATGCACAATTTCAGAATGTGGTGGTGACACTCAATTTCAGAATGTGGCGGGGATGTACATTTTCAAAAATGGCAGTGATGCACAACTTTGGAATATGACGGTGTTGCACAACTTCGGAACGTGGCAGTGGCGCTCGATTTCGGAATGTGGCGGTGACGCACATTTTCAGAATGTGGCAGTGACACAGTTTCAGAATGTGGTAGTGACGCTTGATTTCGGAATGTGGGGGTGACGCTAGATTTTGAAAAGTTGCAGTGATGCTCAGGTTTGGAAAGTGGCAGTGACACACAATTTCAGAATATGTGGCGATGACTCACAGTTTTGGAATGTGGCGGTGATACACAGTTTCAGAATCAGGTGCTGACGCACAATTTCGGAAGGTGGCAGTGACACACAAATTCAGAATGTGGCTGTGACACTCTTATTTCAGAATGTGGCAGTGATGCACAGTTTCAGAATATGACTGTGACGTACAACTTCAGAATGTGGCGGTGATGCACAATTTCAGAATGTGGCGGTGATGCTTGATTTCAGAATGTGGCAGTGATACCCAATTTCAGAATGTGGCAGTGATGTACGATTTCAGAATGTGGTGGTGACACTCTATTTCAGAATGTGGCGGTGACACACACTTTAAAAAAATGGCGGTGACACACAACTTCGGAACGTGGCGGTGATGCACAACTTCAGAATGTGGCGGTGACGCTCAATTTCAGAATGTGTCGGTGATGCACACTTTTGGAATGTGGCGGTGACACAATTTCAGAATGTGGCGGTGACGCACAAATTCGGAATGTGGCGGTGATACACACATTCAGAATATGGCAACGACACTATATTTCAGAATGAGGCAGTGACACTCAATTTCGGAATGTGTCAGTGATGCTCAATTTAATTTCGGAATGTGGTGGCGCCGCTCGATTTTGGAATGTGGCAGTGCTGCTCACTTTTGGAATGTTGTGGTGGTGATGTTTATTTTCGGAATGTGCCGGTGACACGCACTTTTGAAATGTGGCGGTGACGCGCACTTTTGGAATGTGGCAGTGATGTGCAATTTTGAAATGTGGCGGGGATGCATAATTTTGGATTGTGGTGGGATGTGATGCCAATTTTGAAATGTGGTGAGCGTGTACAATTCTGGAATATGGCAAGGACAAGCAGTTTCAAAATAAAATGATGTGTCCTGTCACATTCCGATAATGTACAGTACATCATTACTATATTCCAGAATTGCCAGTCCCCCCCGCTAAATTTCTTTATGTGTGTCCCTGTCACATTCTGAGATTGAGTGTTCAACACACTGCGAGATGGTGCAGCCCTGCCAAATGCCGAGATTGCATGTCTCCCCCCCCCAACATTTTTGACGTGCTATACCTTGGTTCAGCGCCGCATTCCAAAACCACTTCCTGATGCATTCTAAAGTACCGCACCATGCATCTGAACATTCTGTAAACACAAGCACTGCAGGCAACCCTGTCAGTTTTTTTTTGTAAATGATTACCACAGCTACAGTTTCTATAATTTCAGAGAAACAGGTCCTATAAGGTTTTTTTTTTATTTTGCCCTTTATCCTGGCAGGACCACCGGGCCATCCGCCCTGGTCACGGCCCCCGGAGACCTCCACCGCCGTCTATTGCTGCTGGGGACCCACAGTCACCCAGCTTGCCCCGGAGGTGGGGGCATGAGCCACCTCGCGTGTCTCCCGGAACTGTAACTAGTCGGGTCCCGCAGCGACGGCAGCAATGCCAGGCTCTCCGGGAGGGCTTCATCACGGTGGTCCTGCCCGCTTTTTCCGCCTTTTACTCCCGGGAAGGCGGGGGCGTGCAATGACGCCAGCGTCCGCCCAGCTCCTCCCCACGTCGGCGGCGTCGGTTGCGTGGGGCTCCCGATCTCCACCAGGGTCTCCAGCGCACCGATAGCTACCCCACCTCCCGGAGTAGGAGAGCTGCCCGCCGGACGCTCAATCCTACTCCCCGGCCGCCCTCCGGCGGCCGGATCCGCTTCGAACCCGGGTCGCCGGCGCCATAAGCGGAAATCCAACCGCTGCGCCGACGGGCCGGCTAGGTCCTATAAGGTTGCTGACATGGAGTACTGGGCTGTGAGTTCTGGTTGTGACATCATCAGTGGCTTTTCACTGAAACAGGCTTTTTTTTGAACAGAGAGTGAAATTAGGGTTGCAAAACAGCTCATAACTTTAAAATGAAATAATGCAGAAGTCTAAGTTTTGGAATGAGATTTATTGGGGGTGGGCTGATTCTAATTCTGCAATGTAGTACTTTTGACTGGACTCACTCTGCAGCTAGCCTTGTGTTTGTAATGATCTCATATCTCTCTGTCCAAGCCCTGAGTGCTGATGGAGTTTTTTTTTTGTTTGTTTGTTTTTTTAAATGGACTGGTCATTGCACTTTTTTTATTTTAAATCATCTCATACTGTTAGATTTTCTTTTGGGATAGCCAAACATCTTTTTAAGTAGTCATGAGGGTTTGTACTAGAAAAGGTAATATTTCAGTAAGTACATAAGCTGAGCCAGCAGAAATGTCTGTGGGGCTAATGGATTTTCCAGTCACTAGCCCTGCTGACTAGTGGCTGCAAAACTTAAAGAGCTAGTTGAACCAAAGCAGACAGACATGAAAATTATGCAAATTTTAAGAAGTAGTCAGTTGTAACTTTTCATTTCTGAAGCATTTTTCTTTTTTCTTTTGCTCGTTAGAAAGTTGTCTATGTGATAATATTGTGCTGGATGTGTGGAACAGCTCTTAGCCTGTCAGCTGACTTATCTAGCTGTATCGTCCCCACTATATCATCAGCACGGTAATCTCACTGAAAGTGACATCACAAGTGAATGACCTGGCAGTCATTGAATGGCTATTCTTAAGCAACAGTGATGTCACAGTCAGTGAGGTAACAATGCTGATGATGTAGAGGGAGGCAGTAGAGCTAGATATGTCAGCTGCCAGGCTAAGAGCTGTTCCACATATCACACCTACTAACATCAAGGTAAACAATTTTCTAATAAATTAAATTCTAAATTAAATTAGGAGGCAGTATAGTGCAGTGGTTAAGGGCACTGAACTGCAAACATGGAGACTTGGGTTTGAATCCCACAGCCCCCACCTCCATACTATATGACCCTGAGCAAGTCACATAAAGAGCAGGTTCCTAGTATGACACCCCTCCCCGGTGTGGTCGATAACTAACCTGTAAAGGATTCCCTGGCCAAAATGTGGCAAGTAAATTCCTTCTGTTGACAAAGTTATATCCCTTGTAAAATTGCTGTTTGGCATAGTGTCGAAAAAAGGACCGACTTCCCTGTCCGAAAACCACGCCACCACGCCGTCCCACGCAGCCCTGTTTTATGATGTCACAAAATGAAGGCTGCATGGTCGCCCCATTGACTTCTATAGGGTGATATTTCAGACCTTTTATACTACTTACTGTTCAATTTTAATTGATCAAAGTGACCGATTGACTAATAGGGTCCTAATAGTCTATCGGTCACTTTGATGGATAAAATCGAACGGTAAGTAATATAAAAAGATACAAATGCCCATAGAAGTCAGTAGAGCGGCTATCGGCCGACTGTGTTTGTCCTGGCTGGGGCTGTGAGAACGATGTGAGTCATGGTTTCAGACGGAAGGGGTTCTTCGCGGTGCCGCCAACAACTATTTGAAGGATATCTTTTAATCAACAAGAGAACGTCACATTCGTCTGAGATTTGTTTATGGGTCGGTTATCGAACACCGGAGATCTAGAGACCTGCTCTTCTTTTCTTTCTCTGCTCCCAGATGGCATCTGGAAACAAGCTTTGCTTAGTGTGCCTTTACTGGTTAAACAACCCCCACCCCCAAACAATGAGAAAAGAAAAAGAACCTCAAATATAAAAGGTAATGGCTGGTTGCTTTTAAACTCTAATATTGGTTTTAGGCAGTACCCTAGCTCATAACGCTGCCGACCGCGTGGGACGGAGGATCGTAGCTCCCACCTGGAGCCTGGCTGATTTCTGCAGACGGACCCCCCCGCGCACATAACGCTGCCGACCGCCTGGGATGGAGGATCGTAGCTCCCACCTGGAGCCTGGCTGATTTCTGCAGACGGACCCCCCCGCGCACATAACGCTGCCGACCGCGTGGGACGGAGGATCGTAGCTCCCACCTGGAGCCTGGCTGATTTCTGCAGACGGACCCCCGCGCACATAACGCTGCCGACCGCGTGGGACGGAGATCGTAGCTCCCACCTGGAGCCTGGCTGATTTCTGCAGCGGACCCCGCGCACACCGCGCTGCCGACAGCGTGGGACGGAGGATCGTAGCTCCCACCTGGAGCCTGGCTGATTTCTGCAGGCGGACCCCCGCGCACATAACGCTGCCGACCGCGTGGGACGGAGGATCGTAGCTCCCACCTGGAGTCTGGCTGATTTCTACAGACGGCCCCCCACCCGCGCACATAACGCTGCCGACCGCGTGGGACGGAGGATCGTAGCTCCCACCTGGAGCCTGGCTGATTTCTGCAGACGGACCCCCCCCCGCACATAACGCTGCCGACCGCGTGGGACGGAGGATCGTAGCTCCCACCTGGAGCCTGGCTGATTTCTGCAGGTAACGGCATCTCCACCTTTGTACTCCTGCCGTAGTCGACTGTGGGCGTTTTTCGGCTGCACAACAAAGGACTCTTGCCCACAGTCAACTGATTGTTCCGGAGGGCTGTCTGCTGTGGGGTGCTACCTGAGAGGGTGGTCGGGTACTCGGGCTTATCCTCATGGTGGACTTTTGAATGTAATTTGCCCATATGTGGAGGCGGACCTGATGTTCTTCAATGTCTTTGTGAAAATCACTGTTGGTGTGGAAATAATCTGGGTGCATTATGGTCAGAAAGCTATTAGGTTAGGTTTGCATTGTTTAGTGCAGAGTAGCGCTCTTCACCCGCCTGTGTTGTCCTAATGTAAACTAAAGGAAGCCAGGGTGTCGATTATTAAGCAGGCTTATATTATTTTGTGGTGCTAATTGTGTAGTATAAGTGGAGTAATCTCAGTATCCTAGCATGGGCAGTGTATAGCCAAAGGTTCTTCTTTTGTTAAAACTTCCGCTGCATACTAATTATTCTCCCTGCCTGCTACCTTTTCAGACGGACCCCCCGCGCACATAGCGCTGCCGACCGCGTGGGACGGAGGATCGTAGCTCCCACCTGGAGCCTGGCTGATTTCTGCAAGTAACGGCATCTCCACCTTTGTACTCCTGCCGTAGTCGACTGTGGGCGTTTTTCGGCTGCACAACAAAGGACTCTTGCCCACAGTCAACTGATTGTTCCGGAGGGCTGTCTGCTGTGGGGTGCTACCTGAGAGGGTGGTCGGGTACTCAGGCTTATCCTCATGGTGGACTTTTGAATGTAATTTGCCCATATGTGGAGGCGGACCTGATGTTCTTCAATGTCTTTGTGAAAATCACTGTTGGTGTGGAAATAATCTGGGTGCATTATGGTCAGAAAGCTATTAGGTTAGGTTTGCATTGTTTAGTGCAGAGTAGCGCTCTTCACCCGCCTGTGTTGTCCTAATGTAAACTAAAGGAAGCCAGGGTGTCGATTATTAAGCAGGCTTATATTATTTTGTGGTGCTAATTGTGTAGTATAAGTGGAGTAATCTCAGTATCCTAGCATGGGCAGTGTATAGCCAAAGGTTCTTCTTTTGTTAAAACTTCCCGCTGCATACTAATTATTCTCCCTGCCTGCTACCTTTTCAGGCAGTACACGCACATACGCTGCCGACCCGCGTGGGGCGGAGGATCGTAGCTCCCACCTGGAGCCTGGCTGATTTCTGCAGGTAACGGCATCTCCACCTTTGTACTCCTGCCGTGATCGACTGTGGGCGTTTTCGGCTGCACAACAAGGACTCTTGCCCTGATCAACTGATTGTTCCGGAGGCTGTCTGCTGTGGGGTGCTAGCCGACAGCTGTCTGTGCGTCGTCTGCCCTGCCCGCCCCAGCCACCCTCCCACCCAGGGGCGGCCGTACCTTTATTTGGCCTGGGGTTGGCATGTCACGTCCTGTGATGTCACTTCCTGTTTGCGCGTGAACCTAAGTCCCCTCTTTCCCATTTGCAGGTTATACCTGCTGGCCACCAGTGGGCACTGTCTCCCTCCTTGCAATCCTACTGCTGTGCCACCCCCCCCTCAGTCATATATTGGGCACATCCCCATCTTCCCCCCCAGCTACCATTTTCCGACAGTGTTAGCTGTGTTCTACAAAAAAAAAAAAAAATCATCTTTGTAGACAACAGTGACTACTACCGTCAGGCATGTCTGTCACCCTACGTCTTGCTCCCCTCCCCACTTTCTTCTCCTTCTAATCCTAGTTAACTCACCCAGTGGTGTTACATCCCGTTGTTGGCGGTTACTTGCCCCAGAGACTTGCCTGCAGCCACCCCATCCCACCCTGCCACACCACCTGCATCTCACACACCTTCCTGTACACCTACCTGCCAACAATTGTGTGGTCACCCCTCACTCACTCCCTTTCCCCCCGTCTGCATCTCATTGTGTTTGCTTATCCTGTCTGCACTACGCTTCCTATCCCCTGCTCCCCCACATCCTCACATCCCCCCTACCTTAGTCGTCGTAAACCCTCATACTGCAGCTTTCTTCGAAGAACAGCCCTCCTCCTTCTCCTACTTCTGTCTGGCAATATTCATCCCAATCCGGGGCCCGGCAACACTAGACCTTCCTCGAAACCCACCGGACTTCGTATTGCATCCCGAACATCTGTAGCCTCCTGAAAAAACTGGACTCACTACACTGCTGGATGTCAGTCCATAAACCAGATGTGGTTGCCTTGGTTGAAACCTGGCTGTCGGACTCCACCCCTAACTCCCTGGTCTCTCTCCCTGGCTACACTCTCTACCGGCTGGACCGGGCAGGTAGGAGGGGGGGAGGCTGTGCCATCTACCTAAAGGACCCACTCACTGCGCTAGCCCTCCCCCGACCTTGCCCACCATGCCCAGGCACTAACAATCAAACTATCTCCTGACCCCTCTAGAGGGCCTATCTTTCTTACTACAGCCTACATACCTCCCAAAAACCAGTCTAGGGCACTGGAAACACTAATTGACTACATTGCCTCCCTACCCAACCCCTCGGACCAAATCCTGGTGGGTGACCTGAATGTTAACTGGCTTCCTCAGCCTCCTCCGCCCGTGAAGCCTTTGCTGCAATTGATATAACCCACTAGTCTCCCAGCCCACTAGAACCAACCCCAGACGGAGCACTAGCACTCTCCTGGATGTGGTCCTTACAAACAGACCAGGAGACGGGTCCACAATATCCAAATTCTCTGACTCCCTTAGTGACCACTCTCCTATTCTCTTCAACTGGGTAACCTCTCTGCCCACTCCCTCTGTCAAAACCACCTATCGAAGGCGGCTTAGACCCGGGGGTTTGAATGACCTAAAGAATTACCTTGCTCACACTGACTGGTCCCCACTAATAACTGCAACTAACGTGGACATAGCCCTGTCCTTCTTTATCAACACCTTCAACTTTGCCTGTGACATCTTCGCTCCTATAACTGCCCATAGGTCCAAATTAAGATATGCTCCTTGGCTCACCCCTGCACTGAGGCAGCTCTTTAACAGCGGGATAATCTGTGGCACCTTGCAGTTGCCTCTGGCCGCCCATCTGACAGGCAGACCTATGCTGCGGCTGAAACCAATGCACCTGGGCTATCCGTAAAGCTAAGGCGGATTATTGCAAGCCTCCCTCTCCTCCTCTTGGGGGAACCCTAGGTCTTTCTGGGACAATGTCAAGCAGCTGAATGGCCACTCCCGGTCCCCGTCTCCCACGCTTCTTAACATCAATGGTACTGTCTCCACTGACCCTACCCTCATTGCCACCCACCTCAATGACTCCTTTACCGACCTTAGCTCTATACTCCCTAGTAATTTCTTCAGTCCCCTGCCCCCTAGCTCCGCCCCTCCCATCACACGCCCCTTGTTCCACCTGCGTTGTGTAACCTTGCATGAAACTAGACCATATCTCCTCAAGGCCCTGAAAGGTAACGCCATAGGTAATGATTCCCTCGACCCCTGCCTCCTGCGTCAGGTCCTGGATCAGGTCCTCACCCCTATCACAAGCATCTTTAACAAATCCCTCTGCCTCGGGCAATTCCCGGCTGTCTGGAGGGTTGCTACGGTTACTCCTGTCTTCAAAGGTGGCGACAGGACTCTGCCTTGTAATTACAGACCCATCTCAATCCTCCCCCCCTCTCTAAAGCTCTTGAGAAAATTGTTGCCACACAAGTCTCGACTACCTCTCAAAGTACAGTGTTCTTTGCCCTGAGCAACATGGGTTCAGAGCTGGTCATAGTACCAATACGGCTCTCCTGGAGTTTACCAACTTCCTCCACACCTCTTTGGACACTGGTGCCCTGGTTGGAGGGGTATTCATTGACCTGTCTAAAGCATTTGATACCATATCGCACCCACTCTTGTTAACTACCCTGGACCACTTAGGCTTTGCCACTGGACCACTCTCCTGGTGCGCCAGCTATCTCTCAACTCGCTCCCAATGTGTGAAAGTTAATGGCAACCTCTCCAGTGCCTGCCCTATTCGCTCTGGAGTCCCTCAGGGGTCTATTCTTGGACCTTTACTCTTCTCCCTTTTCCTCAACTCGCTACCTAGTGCCTGCAAGGGCAAGATCCTGCTTTATGCTGACGATGCTGTACTCCTTGCCACTGATAGTAACCCCACATGGCTCCAAAGCGCTCTCCAACTTGCTTTTGATTCCACGGAAACCTGGTTCTCTGAGCATCGACTTATTATCAACATAAAGAAAACAAAAACGATGCTCTTCTCCCACTCCCAAAACAAGCACAGCAAATTTCCCTCACTGTTCTTTCCACCTTCAAATGCCCATTGAACCTGTGCAGTCCTTTAAATACCTGGGAGTTGTCTTTGACCCAGCCCTCTCCTTTCATGACCATATTTCCATGTGAACACTGCGTAAACGGCGGCTGGGCATTCTTCCGGCACAAAAATGTCTCCCTGTGGATGCCCTCCGCTGGCTGTCACCTCTTCTGTGTTATCCTCATGACTATGGCCTCCGGTCTATGGATCAGCTGATCAGACAGCGCTCAGCAAGGTTAGCCTTCGCCTAACAAAGCCTGCAGACTTATCACTGGTGCACCTAGACAAGCATACATGTCAGCTGTATGCCTTGTCCACCCTACTCAACCTGGATGGCGGCTCTTGTATCAAACCTGCCTGCTCACCTTTAAAGCACTACATGGCCTATCTCCAACTGGTCTAGCTAGCTCTATTGCCGTACTGCACCAGCAGTGAACACCCGCAGCTCGTCCAAAACGTCCCTGTTCATACCAAGGGCTAGGACCTCCACAAGGCCAGGGCATTCCCCTACAGAGCCCCTACCTGGTATAATTCACTCCCTACCAGTATCTCTGACTCCCCCATTAGCAAACTTTAAACTCAGCCTCAGAAACCACCTGCTCAATTCCATGAGTGTTGCTGCTGAAGTAGAGATGGGGTGATAAGACTTTAAAAGTTAAGTATAAAAATTTTTATAGACTTGACAATGCTCGCTGAGCAACACTCCCACCCCCCCTGCCTCTCTTTCTCCCTGAACTTCCACCCTACCTCTCGTCTTTCCTCCCCACCCTCCCATCTAATCTTACCCTCCGGTCCTCGCCTTAAAGCATATGTATCTTGAACTTGCCTTATTTCTGTATTAACTGTTGTTTATTGCTCTAATGTCTGTTTGTCCTCTATGTGACGAGGTACCTTTGTAAATGAGCCTCTGGCTCAAAGGTTGTTAAACTGATGTTTAAATAAATAAATAAATAAATAAAATCTTTAATTTCAACCCCTGCATGGATCAGCCTGAGATGGGATTTCTCTTTTTTTTTATTCTGTTTATTTTCCCCTAGCTCGAAGTTCTCTGCTTCTCTGCCACCTAGTCCCCAATTACATCAGCCCTCCACACCACTTGATGGGAGACAGCTGTAACCTGACAGTGGGCCCCCTTATGGGGATCATGACAGATCATAGAGAGAGTATACATATGTATACAGAGAACAGTGTACTCCAAATCCCTGTTATGTTGGTTGTGCTGTCCATTTCTGTGCCATCATCTTGGTGACCACATGTCGTGATGCAGGAATCAGTATGACAAGTTCATGTTTTATTGTTACCTGTTGTTGACAGGGTTTCATCAGGTATGCACAATGATGTGTGTTTGTTGGTTTTTGCTTCTGTTAATGTTCTTAATTCTCCCAAACCAGTTGGCCCTGACATACAACGGCACCTACCTGCCAACTATTGTTCACCAGGGTTCCCCACCTCCATCAGGGCAGTCATGTTTCCCCAACTCCCATCGGGTATGACTAAAGAGAAGCTTGTGGAATTAGGGTGAGACTGTAGTAAAATAAATTGTGAAAACTGCAGTTTCATAAGGACATGACAGATGCATGTCACTTTTGTTGCATCACATGTGATATATACTCTTTGTGGTTTTTGGTTTTGCTTCTGTGTATACTTTAACAGCATGTTTACTTCTTTTCCATTACCTCTTTTTTGTTTATATTGGGACTCCTGCAATCATTATGCTATCATGGACACAGCACTAAAATGTTTATGCTGCCATGAGGTGATTGCTGTATTATCCAAATTTATATTCGAACATACAAAACTGTCAGCAGAAAAAGGCTGTAATGCTGTATTGAGTCTGCTTGAGTGTGCAGCTCAGTTACGTCCATGGAGCTGCCCCCTCCTCAATTCCACTCAGAGTTATTTCCCATCTTCCCTTTCCCCTCTCCTAACCCCTTCATAGTAGAGCCCTCTTCAGTCCTAATCCTCTTCATCACCCTATCCCACCCCCTCTTGAAACTGGCCACCAACTTCTGGTGATGTCACCATAGTATGCACACTTGAGGGAATTTGCACTGCTCCTCAGATCATCAAATCTACCTATATCATCAGCAAACATCGGGCTAAGCTTTAAAAATTGATAAAATTACACAGATCAAAATGGCAGCAAGACAGCGGCTGAAAGAATACGGGGCTGACAGTCTGCAAAAAAAAAAAAAGGAATTTAAGAAACCTGAAGGAGGGAGCTATGGGACCACAAATCCTCGGGGTAGAGGTACCAGAGTATATGGGAAAGGTGGAGGAGGAAGAACAAAACTGCACCATCACATCCAAGCACCTAATTAGTGAGTTGCAAAATATTAACTCCACACTAAAAGAAATGAAGCATGACCTAGCGGAGACTAGGAGAGATATCACGGAGGTGAGCCAGAGGACCTCTGACTTGGAAAAGGGGGTAATGGAACTCAATGAACAAAGCAATCACCATAATGCAGCACTGCTCCACCTACTTGAAAGAGAAAGGGAAGTGGCAGTTAAAATGGACGGCTTGGAGCAGCGGTCAAGGCAGAACAAACTCCACATTCACGGACTACCAGAAGGGATGGAACAGGGAGAAATGGAGCAGTACATCGAGGGACTCTTACAGGAACTGTTGGGCTTAGATAAAACTCCCTTGCTGATTGAGAGGGCCCATAATGCTCTGGGGCCACTGCCTGCAGATCCAAAGGCGCGCCCACGCTCTATTGTGGCACGGTTTCTTAACTACGTCACCAAAATGAAAATTCTGAGGGCTGCATGGAGCAAACAAGAGGTGGTGTTTGAGGAAATCAGGCTTTATTTTGAACATGACTTTACACCCCTGATAATGGACCAGAGAAGAGCGATCCTCCAGATCATAAAACAGATCAAAGTTAAAAACATCAAAGCTCAGATTTTTGCACCAGCCCAATTAAAGATCTTTTTGGAAGAAGGCCAGAGATTCTTTGGCAGCCTGGAGGAGGCACATCAAACCTTGCAGCAACTCGGGATCAAAGTAGGACAGAAGACTAGAGGAGAAACATCACGGATAACGTTAAGAGAATATCAGTCAAATTAGCAAAGGTCCAGGGGGAACTATCGTGGGGAGTTACCTGGAATCGGGAAGCACTGGGAGGCCATCAGAAGGAAACAAACAATGCGACATCCAGAGGAGGGTCCATTCACTTCATCGCAGACCAGCTGAGGCACTAATGGTGCTGTAAGTACGAGGGGCTCCTGGATGAGGAGAAGCTTATGCATGAGGCAAACAAACTTTGTTTCTTAAAATAAAAAAAGACTGCCTGGACTTAAATCAGTTACCTAAACTTTTGAAGCTTAAAAACCTTTGGGTCTTGCTTTCACCGAGAACAAGGAAAGTTGGAAAAAAAATGGGGGAGGAGTAGGCATAAAGTGATTCTGCATAAAGTCGGGGGTAAGGAGACTGCAGATTAAGAGACATGAGTGGGTTGTTCTCACAAAGATCAATAACTATGTAGGGAGAGGGAAGGGGGAAAGTAAACAGGTAAAGATAAATACTTGCAGATGTCTAACTCTTTGGGGGGGGGATAGGGCAGTACCATCTACAAGCTTAGGGGAGACTTTTAAAGTAAGCACCAAGTGGATGAGATGGTTTATATTATTTCAGGGAAAAGATAAGACACCGAAAGAGATTTCAGGGAGGGGGGAGTGGAAGGAGAGGGGGATCCTATGAATGGAATTCTGTCAGTCATAAGGGGAATGGGAGGGAAGCAGGATCCTTTTAGCAGACACTGAAAAGGCTATATCACAGTGAATGGGGGGGGAATTCATGGAATACTGAAGATGACAATGTAAATAGTAGAATGGTTTACTGAAAGAAACCTCCTTAGTGAGGAAGGAAGGATGGAAAATAGGAGGGGGGCAAGTTGGGGAGCGGAGAAACTAAATTCAGGGAGAATACAAGTGATGACAACCTTTCTGCAAATGGCATGGCTTTCTGACATGAGGGGAAGCTGTTGCCAGTGCAGTCTAAATGCCACAACAGTGGAGGCTGAGAATATGGGCCACAACACTCAATGATACCACAGGATGGAATACATATGAGTGTCAATAAGAAGCACCTAAGGAAGTCAAAAATGTATGGAGAGGAAAGGATGAGCTCTGCAGGGGGGGAACCAGAGGGGGCAGAGCGACCTGTATAGTATGGAAATGTAGAATAAAATATTGTGAAAAAGTTACAAAATGTATATAGTTCAATGTTGTTTTATGTGTGTGTGCAGAGATCCATAACAAATCTGCCTAAAACACTTTGTGCAAGAAGGTGGAAGGGGGGGGAGGAAGAAATGTATAAGTAATGGCTGACCTAAAAGTAATCACATACAATGTGAAGGGGGTGAATTTGCTATCAAAAGGGCACGTATTTTGCAAGAGTTAAACAGGTTACAAACAACAGTGGCCTTATTACAGGAGACACATCTCACCCAACTTGAACATAAGAAGCTAAAACGTAATTGGGTGGGATCCGTCTACTCATCGACGTATGAAGCACACCTTCATAGAAGAGGGGTGGTGATACTGATATGCAAGAATGCCCCCCTAGAAGTGGAGAGAGTGATAGAAGATGAGGAAGGGCACTTTATTAAAATAACAGGCTCTTATCGTGGGACACTGTGTATACTCCTAAATTTATATGCCCCAAATGACGGCCTGAGAGTATGACTTTTCTGAAAAAGCATTTACTCAGGGTACCAGAAGAACAGGGTCCCATATAACCGATAGGAGGGGACTTCAATTGTGTGCAGTGTCCTACAGTGGACAGAAGTGGAAGGAAGGGGAGAGACCATGGGGGGGGGCGGGGGAAGCAAGAAAATAAGGGGACTGCTGAATGAGTCAGGTCTAGCGGATATTTGAAGCCACATGAATGGGCGCAGGGAAAGGAATTACATTTTTTTTCACACCCTCATAACCAGTATTCCAGGACTGACTACTTTCTGCTCACAAAAGAATGGGTTCACATAGTGAAAGGGAGTGACATTAAACAAATCACTCGTCACTCGTTCATCCCTCCACCACTATGACAACAGCCTATGGCTGGCTTGCCCCCCCCCCCTTTTCTTCTTCATACTAGATGCTTACCTGTGCCACCATAAGGGTGTTAGGTCCAGACTGTTGAGCCTTACTTTTTTTTACCTATATCATGTATCAAACTTGTTCTGATCCCTGCTCTGTATGTTAACCTAGCTCTGTATTTTACAATATATGTGATGTGGAATGTTTGTAAATGAGTCTTTGACTCAAAGGTACTTTCCGAACTCAGAATAAAAAAAAAAAATCACAGCATCAGATCATGCCCTGGTAACCGTGGAACTGGAAGTGGAGACTGTAAATAAAAATCCCTTCTGGAGGCTGAACATATCGCATCTAAATGACCCAGCATTTTGCCAGAAAATAATAGAGGAGACTAAAGGGCACATACAGACAAAAGGTAGGGGAACACAACTGAAGCAAACAGATGGGATGGGTTAAAGGCTACACTGAAAGGAACATGTACACAATATGCATACCAAAAGAAAAAAGAAAGGGAAAGAGCAAGGATCCAATTGGAACAACAAATATTTGATGTAGAAGCCAAACGTAAAATCACCCTCAACTCAGAACTTAAGAGACAGCTACAGGAGGATGGGAATAAGCTGGCGGCATTATTGGAACAAAAAATTGAAGGGCAATTGAGGTATACGCAGCAGCACTATTATGAATCAGGAAACAGGCCGGGGAAACTGTTGGCTTGGCAACTTAGACAACAAGAACTCAATCAAACAGTGGTGAAAATAAAGGGAGGAAGATGGGGAAAATATGTATGCAAAACCTGAGGACACCTTATCAGCCTTTGCCTAATATTACGAACACTTGCATTCAGATACATGGGAGGAGGGGGATGAAGCTAAGATGGCTGAATTCTTAACAACAGTTAGACTGAAAGAGCTGGGGAGAGGAGAAGAAATACATGGACGCACACATTACACAGGCAGAGATCATATCAGCAATCAAAAAACTGAAAACAAGTACAGCTCTTGGAACAGACGGCATACTCTCTGAATTTTATAAAAAATGTGGGGAACAACTTGCCTCACTCCTTCAAGCAGCCTTCAATCAGATGTTAGATGGGGAACTAGCTCCAGACTCATGGAGATATGCCCAGATAACTGTTCTCTCATAGGTAGGCAAAAACCCACAAGAGTGCATATAGGCCGATCTCCCTGCTTCTGGTGGATATGAAATTGTTCACATCAATCCTGGCAGGTAGGCTCCAAAACCATATACAGGGACTTGTAAATCCCGACCAGACAGGGTTCATAAAAGGGAGAGTACTGCAGGACAACATTAGGCGGCTTTTAAACATCTTTACATTGCAAAAAGGGTTGGATCATGTTCAGCTTGCCCCGTCACTGGATGCAGAGAAAGCCTTTGACAGGGTAAGATGGAGGTATTTGAAGGGAGTTCTGAAGGCTATGAACTTTGGGCCTAAAGAGAGGCAGTATAGCGCAGTGGTTTGAGGCTCTGAGCTGCAAATCTAGAGACCTGGGTTTGAATCCCACAGCCCCCCACTTGCATATACTGTGTGACCCTGAGCAAGTCACTTAACTTCCCTGTGCTCTCAGGTTGCACCTGTAAACAAGCTTTCAGCTTAGTGTGTCTCACCTGGTTAAACAATTAGAAAAAAAAAAGAATCCTTAACAAGCATCATTGCCCTTTATGCAGGGCCACAAGCAGTGGTAAAGGTAAATGGCGTGAACTCTGACAGGTTCCCTCTAGCTAGAGGAACAAGACAAGAATGTACACTGTCTCCACTTTTGTTTGCCTTGTGTACTGAACAAATGACGGTGAGAATACGGGATAACCAACTGATTGAGGGCATAGAGGTGGCAGGCGAGCAGCACAACATTTCTCTGTATGCAGACGCCACTTTACTTTTCATCCGTGATCCACAGAAATCAATCCCAGAGTTGCAGCAGATGCTACAAGAATACAGGGTAGTGTCCAGATATAGGATTAACGTAAGCAAGACTGAGGGTTTTGCATATAAGTGGGACACTTACATCAAGAGACAGAGCAGCAATACCATATTAATGGGCTAAGCACAATGTCATTAGACACTTAGGGATCAAAGTCACTCCGAAATGTCAGGACCTATTTAAACTATGACAAATTGGCACAGGAATGTGAAGCAGATCTGAGGAAATGGAGCCCATTGCCATTTTCATTGTTTGGTAGAATAGATATAACTAAAATGAATATCTTGCCCAGCTATCTTTTCTTGTTCCAGACACTACCAATTAAAATATCCACAGCGTTCTGGAAACAACTAAACAAGCAATATAGAGGTTCTTATGGGGGGCAAGAAACCGAGAATACATAGAGAAAGAATGGTTCTACAGAGAGGGGAAGGGGGAACTGGACTCCTTGATTTTCAGACATATTATGTGGCGGCTCAGATTCCATACTTGATTACATGGATTAAGCAACAAAAAGATTCCAGATGTATCAAATGGAAGAAACGAGGGAGCTCCCCATACCATTATACGCAATGCTCACAACCAAAATAACCCCAGAAAAAACGTAAAAATCCCTGGGTTAAACACTCCATCCATATCCTCCAAGTCATATGTGTCAAGACGGGCACGCCGAACAAAATTGGACCACTTACATTAATAATAGGGGACTTGGAATTCACACCAGGCAGAAACGATAGAGGTTTTCAGGACTGGAATGGCAGGAGGCTAACTAGGTATGAACAGTTTAAGGAAAGAGAACATATGATATCTTACCAGCAATTGAAAGATAGATATAACCTAGGAAGATCAGACTTTTACAGGTTCCTGCAGGTAAGGCGTTACCTCCAAGGGGCAAATAGATAGCAAAGAATTAGCAGAGACAGGACAGGGTGGGAAGACTTCCTCTACTGGGCGGCAACACTTAGGGAATGGGACAGATACATCTCCATAGCCTATAAACTACTGCTGGGAGCAAAAGGAACAAACCTTCACCATCTGAAAGAAAAATGGGAAAAGGAGGGAGAACTAGTCATCACAGAGAGGGAATGAAGAGAAAGAGTATAGAGGAATGGCATGTCTCAGCATCACAGAACTGGCGAGAGTTTAGCTGGAAGGTCCTCCACAGATACTTCTATGTACCAGCAGTCACAAAACACTTTGGAACTACAAATACAGACAGATGTTGGAGGGACTGCGGGGGCACTGGCACAGATTGGCATATACTACGGGCATGCCCTAAGACAAAACAATATTGGGATCAGGTAAGAACAGAACTCTCGCATATATGGGGGATTAACATGCAAGATATAGGAAGTTATTACATACTAAGCAGGAGTGTCCCTGGAATAGTGGGCAGAAAGCAAGAAGAAGTTTTCCAGTGCACGAAACTGGCGGCCATTAAAACACTAACTACACACTGGCTGAATCCCACAGCCCCAAGATTGAGCAAATGGAAAAAAATAATATCACTGATATAGGAAATAGAACATATAATTGCTCAGTTCCGGCTAGTAGTGGATACATTTGCAGAGAGATGGTGACAGTGGGAGCAGTACACACAAACACACAGGAGGACTGAGGCTAGGTGGGAGCTAGGAGATCAAGGGGAACAATAGTCTGAGAGGAGGTTAATCAAAGTAGGGTCCAAGGAAACAATTAATTCACTGACGAAGGTTAAGGATAGGAGTCAGCAGAGCACATCAATACTAAAGAGCACACATAAAGGACAGGTAGTTAATGAAAACAAACACGCACAAGTTTAATAGTTCAATGGTTACTGTTTTAATGACGTTCAAAACACTGTTGTGAATATAACTGTATTGCAAATTAAAGTTTTCTAGGCAGATAAAGTAATTTACTAAGAAAAGAGGTAACAAAAGTACAAGGGAACAACACCCGGCAAAGGATGGTTCGAAACATTGCTGCTTGGCTATTAATATATACTGTTGACTGCTTTTGCCTTTCATGGGGGGAAGGTCCATTCAAGCCTTGAAAGATGGACAGCCAGGAGGAGGAGGCAGCAGGATGTGTCATACACTGTGGATGAAGAATCGTGTGTGATGAGGCTGACAGCAGCAGGTGAGATCATGTCCTTCTTTTCAGTCCCAGAGGCATCCAAGTGGGAAGGATGGAAGGATAGAACCAGGCAGCAAACAAGTAAGACAATCCCCATGAAGGTACAGATGGAGCAAAATGAACAAAGGAAAGAGAAAAGATAATCCAATTTAAAATGTACTTTCAATCAAACTGCTACACAATGATTGACATAGATACATTTGAAGCTCCAGCAGGGTAAAGTAATGCATATTTATGTATTCTTTGCATCATAGCAATGACAATCACTATGTATGTACAATGTCTGGACAGTTAATAAAGATCTGAGTTTCAAAAGAAACGGCCCACCGTCTTTGCTGCCACCACCTCTTCCTGTAGCTGATTCCACTGCTTCACCACCCTTTCAGTGAAAAAAATGCCTCCTCATTTCCTTCTTGAATCTACCCCCTACCAATTTAAGGTTATGTCCCCTTGTTGTACCCTCTTTTCTTAAGTTAAAGATGCCCTCCGTACCAACCCTGTTTATGCACTTAAGGTACTTGAAGGTTTCGATCATATACCCCCCTCTCCCTTCTGTCCTCCAGTATGCAAATGTTCAGTTACTTCAGCCTCTCCTCATACTATATGCTTGCTTACATACAAATCACCCTGGGCCAAGTAAAGAAACTTACCATAGGCTGTGTCTCCCTTCCCCCAATCCCCCATCCATCTCTCTCTCCCCTCCCTTATTTCCTCTTGGTCTAGCACCCCCCGACTTTGTTATGTGTGTAACCCCCAGGCCACTTTTTAACAAGTGAGCACACACCCCCACCCCATTAAAATCTGGACACTTGTACCCACATATTGGCATACTATTTACTTTACAAAGGTTGGTACCATCATTGGCGTTAGGATGTATACCTGGCTCATTTCAAGAGGAAGAGAGGGGTGGGGGTACAAGAAAAAAACATGAACCTTGTGTAAAAATTACAACCCAGGTCCAGGATGAAGGCTGCTAGGCATATGCTAGACCTAAACGGCTGAGGGGGTGCCAATAAATCCAACAACCAAAAGCAATAATCGGGAATGTCCCGCTCAAGAACTGGGATTGTGCAGTATGGCTTTATTCAACAGAATGGAAATTTAAAGCAGAAGTGGACCCTCAAGGGTTGGTCTAGGCAGGACAGGTACATTTCATGAACTCTTCTTGCTTGCAGTACAGTTTGAGAACACACAACAGAACATCTTCTTCCCATTTCCCCATGGTGCATCTAGTAGACACCTGGCAATGCACCCAAACATTTTTCTCCCATGAATGCACATATTGTGAAACTAAGCCATGCACTCAGAACTCTTCTTCAAACATAGATGCATTTATGCGAGACTCAGACACACACCTAAACCTGCAGCACTGGCACTTGCTCAGGTAAAACTGGTGCCCTTTACAAACCAGGAAGCCCTGCATTGTAAGCAGTTAGATGGCGTTCCTCCAACCCTTTGCCCCAACCGGCAGTCTCTGCCATTCTTCAGGGTTACATCATTGAAACCCCCATTCCCCATAGAAATGCTAGAGGTCCCACGCTTTCCATATCTGTCACTCACTGGGGTGACCAAAGAACAAACTGCACTTTCCTGGGTGAACAGTTTAACAGAAATTCACTCTCCTGGGTGAAACAGGGGCACTGATAGGTGCGATCCAGCCTTATCTGTGGACACACACACCCCCCAAACTATGATTCCCCTAAATATGTGGAGATCTTGTCTCCTAGAACATTACTCAGAAACTAGTTGTCCCGTCCACTGAGCATGGAACAACAAAAAGGCATTCTCCTGGTTTAGCAGATCAAACAGTCTCTCAAAGTTCCTTTCCAAGGCAGCTGAAACACACACAGAAACTTCAGGGGATTGCCCCTTGAATCCACTGAGGAGAAGCAGTTCCTTCCACTTCACTGGCATTAGAAATCAGAAAATCCTGCTATAGAACTGGTCTCCACCACTTCACTGGAAGCTGGAAATGACACTCCATAGGGTGAGAAATGCTGGGCCCTCAACTCAACTCAGAGCCTGACTGACAGTCCTTTTGCCACTCTCACCTCCACACAGCTACAACTCAAACTCCAGACTCACACTAACTAACTTTCTAAGCTCCCCAGAGCAGCTGTACACACAGTGTGGCTTATGCTGCTGCGAGATTTCTGAATGACCTAATCATTCTTCTCTCAAGCTAGCTGATGAAACAGTGATGTCATTATGTAAGAAGCCCCAATTGAGCTCCCTACCAGCTGCCTGCTACCTTCCTAACACTAATACTGATGGGATTCTAGTAACCCCAGGGGACTCGGTGGTTACAGTACCCATGACCAGACCACTGGGTGTCTGCAGCTAGTACATGGCCTAGCACAAGGCAATCTTGCCTCTGATGCTCCCTACGGGGAGCATTGATCAAGTCCTCCCCACCACATGCCACACACATGCAGGTAACACCAAAGGATAGAGGCCCACTGAAGAAACTTCAGTTCCTATCTTACTAAAAATTAGCAAACTAATTAAAAAAAAACAGCTTTGGAAAAAAGCAAATAAATCTTTGGATCTGGAATTATGGACAAGTTTAAAAAAAATAAGGAACAGAGTCACCACAGAAGTTAGAAATTCAAAAGCTTATGACTATAAACAAAAAATTAAAGAAACAACAGACACCCAAAATAATTGCTCTTTGATAAAAAATCTTACAAATCCAACTAGAAATTATCCGGAAGTAAGGATCGAAGAAAATGGGGTGCTACTATAAATAGATGCCTCTGGGGACCTATTAAAAAATTATTTTGTTAATTTACCTGATCTTAAAATTATAAATGCAAATACAATAAATAAAGTAAACAAAGAAGATATATCAGAGAATAATTCACCAAAGTTTAGATTTCGGAAAGTAACCACTGCTGAAGTTTTTAAGATTGTTGATAATTTACAGATAAAAAAGGCTAGTGACATAGATGGCATAGAAAAACAGACTACTAAAGGAGTCAGCCTTGGAAATTTCTGCCATACTCAGGGACATTATAAACTGGAGTCTGAGTGAGGGGATCTTTCCCCAGAGCTGGAAGTTGGCAAAGGTTATTTCAATTGCCAAAGGAGGTGATCCCACAGATTCGACTAATTACCGTCCCATAGCCTTGTTATTAACAACCTCAAAAATACTTGAAAGAATTGTCCATGGACAATTAACTGACTATTTTGAAAAGTACAAGAAGTTGACAAAATACCAGTCTGGCTTTAAAAGAGGCAGGTCCATGGCCACCGCACTCATGGACTTCTTAGATATGGTTGCCACCCCTCTTGGGATGGCGAGATCCGTGGGTGCGGTGTACGTGGACCTGTCAAAAGCATTTGATCTGGTGGACCATAGGATTTTGATGCACAGACTTAAAGAAATAAGAGTGGCAGATGAACCATGTTAATGGTTTAGTTCCTAGCTAACTGGAAGAACATAGGTGGTGGTATACCATCTCTACATTGACAACTTTACATAGAAACATAGAAGTTGACGCCAGTCTGCCCATTTCCTTTTCTACCTTATGAATGTGCCATCGGCCTTTGCTCTGTCAGTGGCCTATCTATTCATACTCATCTGTATTGCTCTCTTATGCCCATCCCATGCCTGTTTGAAGCCCTGTACTGTATTCATATCCATCACTTCCTGAGGTAGGCTGTTCCATGCACCTACCACCCTTTCTGTGAAAAAGAACTTCCTCACATTATCCCCTAATCGGCCTCCCTCTAATGTCATGCTGTGTTCTCTTGTCCTGCTATTTTTCTTATACTGAAACATGTTAGACTTTTTCACCTTGTTAATGCCCTTAAGGTGTTTGAATGTTTCGATCATATCACCTCTCTCCCTCAACTTTACAGTGACATGGTTGATACCGACAACATCGTCACGTTGCTGTAAAGTCTGCCTGGAACCCCGGCACCCTTCCCCAAGGTCTTGCACCCCCACTCCCGACTCTGCTCCATCTCGGAGTTGAGAATCTTAAAGATGGGGGTGCAGGGAGTCCCCTGCAAGGGGGGTGCAGGGGGAACAACCCCCCACAAAAAATGATGTTTCCACATGCCAGCACCATCCCGACCATAACTGCGATCACAGTAGAGGTGTCGGAGTAACATTGCATCGACATGATATTGTTGATGCAGCGTTGTAGATCCACAGGTGGTTGCCGTAAATGGGTTTCAATCAAATATTCTACCCATAACCCGAAGAGTGCTCCTGGGATCAATCCTGGGCCCCTATTGTTTATTACTTATATAAACGGTTTTCCAGGGTATATGGAGCACTCCTGCATTTGGTTATATGCGGACGATACAGTACTAGTGGCAAAAGGTAATTGTCCCAGAGAGGTTGAGAACAAACTTCAAATTGATTTTTTAACAATGCAGGAGTGTTTCATTTCCCTGGGCCTGATTATTAACGGTAAAAAGACCCAAGTTATTTTATTTGGTTCGAAACAGTCAAAATTAAACAAAGCATGTTCTCAGTTGGAGATAAAGACAAAAAAGGGGAAAACTTTAACCCAAACAGCGCTTTATAAATACTTAGGGGTTTATTTTGACCAGCACCTCACTTTTGATTACCGTATTTCAGACCTGATAAAGAAAACAAATGCTCGTACTGGGGCAGCGAGGCAGATTACAAATTGCAGTACTAAGAATGTACATTTAACCATAGCCAACCAATTGATCTTGCCAGTCGTCTACTATGGGAGCCATATTTATTGGTATGTCAGCAAACAACATCTAACAAAGTTGGATCAAATCTACAACAGACTGGCAAGATTTGTATTAAAGGGTAAGTACAGCACCCACCACTGTGCAGTGTATAGTGCGTGGTTTACCTATAGGGCCGACAGGCGCTAAGCGCCAACATCCTACAGCGACAGCTGCAATGCCGACTGTCGGCATTGTAGCCATGGGATATCGGCGCACCTGGTCAGGAGGCTGCACCCCGAACCCCCCTTGAGGGGGCTCTGCCCATACCCCCCGGTCTCTAGGATTCTAACTCTGAGTCGGAGTTGGACCCGGGAGGCAAACACCAAGCAAGGCAGTCCCGTTCACCGTACAGACCGTCACAGCGATGGGTGGGTTTTGCCCGATTCCTGTCGCTGTGATGGTCTTCACGGTGCCAGAGTTGCTGCAGTGACGGCATACCATAGTGCACTAGGCTGGAGTTTGCTCGACCTAAGAAGAATAGGCATATGGATAAGTCTAGTTTGGGGCATACTTAAAAACAAAACACCTCAGTATAAATAAATAAATAAAATAAATAAATAATAGAGAAGTTAAATAAACCTAACCAAGGTTTGAATTTGAGAAAAAAGGGGGCCAGGGATTTAGTGCAGCCTAAAACCAACAACAACTTTAGCAAAATGACATTTGAATATTAAGTTGCCAAATGTTGGAACGCACTTCCTCCATACCTAAGAAATCAGGAAATGTCATGAACCACCTTTAGATCTGCAGTACAACAGGAACTTAATTTCCGCTGTGAGTGCAATAGATAAAGTGAGACAGGGAATTTAAAAGGCTATTGAAACTAGCATTTAATGTTTCACCGTGACCGAAATGTATTTAAGTATGTTTGCATGTATGTATTCATTCCCACCATGTAACAAGTATTGGTTATGTATTTTGGGGTGCATTTAATTGCTTTAATGTTTGTAACTCATGGGTACACCTTGTAAATAGGGCATGCGTAGCCCTAATGGTGCTACACTGTATAAATAAATTTTACTACTTCTACTACTGTACTATCTATGGATTCTCAGTGGCTCCAAGAAACTGCCTGAAGCATGTCCTACTGGACAACATTGGTGACCCCTATATCTGAAATCAGGACCACTAACCTGCCTTCCCTCCTAGCCCTCTAGGGAAAATCTATCTGACTTATGCTATCTACCAGGTGCCCAAACCCAAAAAACATTTTACACCAACACACCCGTAAAATGAAGAAAAGGTTAGACATTGCACTACACAGTTACACAAGCCTAACAATTCTTTTTTATCTTATTTTTCTTTTTATACCTCCTCCTAATGGCGTGGATCTCCGCAATCTCTGGCCACCAGCACCCACACCCCTCGGGCCCGGTCTGGCACCCTCACAGAGATGGCCAGTTAGGTCTCACGTACTCTGTGGCAGGATACTCTCGGGAACCGGGGGTGCCGGGGCGCGGCCATCAGCCACCGAGATCGTCGCTCCATAATGTTTCCACCTTGATTTTTGCCCCTTGCAAAGTGTGGACATGCAATGATGTCTGAGGCACAACGTGCTGACGTCTGCTACACTCTGTCCCCCCTTGCTGCCATTGCTCTGATAGTGCCCCCGGTCGTCACCAGGGGTTGCTACAGAGCGGTGGTTCCCTGGATCCTTCCCCGGGATAGGAGAGCAGTCCTGTGGGCACTCGATCCTATCCTTCCCCTGCCAACCCCTGGCAGCTGGCTCGCATCGAACTGGGGTCACCAGGCGCGCAGGTGTGGCGTCAGCGCCTCAGCCCTCAACGCCACCAGGCCAAGCCTAACAGTTCTACACAAAAGAGGACTCCGATGAGTCCTAGAAACATAGAAACATAGACTTTGACGGCAGATAAGGACCACTTGGCCCACCTAGTCTGCCCAGTTCCCTACCTACAGGATAAGCTGCAGATCCTATTTAACCAACAGCCTATTTCTTCCTCCCCCCAACAAAAATTGCCTTATGTCTGTCCAATGCGTTCTTGAATTCTCCCACAGTTTTAGACCCCACAACCTCCTCAGGAAGGCTGTTCCATACGTTCACCACCCTCTGTGAAAAATACTTCCTCACATTGCCTCTGAGCCGTCCCCCTCTATCTTCAAATTGTGTCCCTTGTTCTTGCACAACTCTTTTTCTGAAAGATGCTACCCTCTTGGACTTTGTTGATTCCACTGAGGTACTTAAAAGTTTGTATCATGTCCCCTCTCTCCCTCCTTTCCTCAAGGGTATACATATTAAGCTCCTTTAGTCTCTCCTCGTATGGCTTCTCTTGCTGACCCTGCACCATTTTAGTTGCCCTCCTCTGGACTGCCTCCATCCTGTCTGTGTCCTTGCGGAGATGGGTTCTCCAGAACTGGATGCAGCACTCCAGATGGGGTCTCATCAACTGTCTGTACAGAGGGATAACAACTTCCTGTATTCTACTGGTGATGCCTCTCCTTATACATCCCAGTATCCCCCAGCCCTCCCTACTGCCTTCTCACATTGCTTGCTTACCTTACGGTCAACTGATATGATTACCCCAGGTCCCTTTCCATTTTTGTTGTTGTTACTACCGCTCACCCCCATTGTGTAATCTTCCCCTGGGTTTTTGTTTCCCAGGTGCATTATTTTGCACTGAATCCAAGCTGCCATACTTCTGACCATTCCTCCAACCTTGCCAAGTCCCTTCTCATCCTTTCCACGCCTCCTTGTTTATCAACCCTATTGCAGATCTTTGTGTTATCTGCAAAGAGGCATACTTTTCCTTCCAGTGCCTCTGCAATGTCACTTATAAAGACATTAAAAAAAACTGGACCCAGTACTGAACCCTGCAATACCCCACTAGTAACCCCTCTTTCTTCAGAGTGGACTCCATTTACAATTACTTTCTGTGTCCTGTTGTCCAGCCAACGTTTTACCCAGGCTACCACCCTGGGACCCATTCCCATGCTGATTAATTTGACTATTAATCTTTTGTGTGGAACTGTGTCAAATGCCTTGCTAAAGTCTAGGTAGGTTATGTCCAAAGCCCCTCCCTGGTCTACTACTTTGGTCACCCAGTCAAAGAAATCAATTAGATTTGTCTGACATGACCTTCCTGCTGTAAACTCACTTTTGTATGGTTTGACTCTGCTGTAAACCCATGCTGCCTTGGGTCCTGTGCCCCACTGGCCTCTAGGTACTCAACAACTCTTTCCTTCAGAAGTGATTCCATCACTTTCCCTACCACAGAAGTCAAACTGACAGGTCTGTAGTTTTCTGCCTCTGTTTTGCTCCCACTTTTGTGAAGGGGTATCACATCCGCCTTCCTCCAGTCCTCAGGTACCATACCATCCTCCCATGGTTTGTTAAAAAGGGTAGTCAGTGGTGTCATTAGTTCTCTCCTTAATTCTTTTAGAATTCTGGGGTGAATTCCATCAGGCCCCATTGCTTTGTCTACCTTCAGTTTTAGGAGTTCTTTCAGAACCCTTTCTTCTGTGAAAGGACTGGGATCGACCCCCCTATCCAGAGTGCTTCTGTTAATTGGATTAGGTACCTCCCCCTCCTCCTCTTTTGTGAATACTGAGCAGAAGTATCCATACAGTATCCCTGCTTTTTCACTGTCCCTCTTTGCCCACCAACCGTCCATTCTGTTCAGCCTCACTATCCCTCCCTTTGTCTTTCTATGCTCCCTGATGTACCTATAAAAGGTTTTATCCCCCTTCTTAACCGAGTTAGCTATCTTTTCCTCAGTTTGGGCCTTTGCTATTCTGACTACCCTCCCTGCTTCCTTCTGTCTTAACAGGTACAGTTTTCTGTCCTGCTCCTTCTGTGTTTCCTTATACTTCCTAAATTCTATCTTTTTCTCCCTAACCTTCACTGCCACCTCTTTTGGGAACCATTGTGGCCTTTTCTTTTGTTTTGATTTGTTTAGTTGCGTCACACAAAGGCTTGTTGCACCTGTGATGGCAGTTTTGATGTTTCCCCATTGTTGCTCCACCCCTCCTTTTAGCCTATTTGCTAGTGCTTTTCCAAGGCACTCTCCCATCTTGCCAAAGTTGGCCCTCCTGAAGTCCAGAGCCCTCACTTTTGTATGGCTTGACTCTGTAGCTGAGTTTATCGTGAACCACACTGTTTGGTGGTCACTTGTTCCCAGATGGCTACCCACTTCTAGATCTGAGATCCTCTCACCATCCCCATTTGAGAGCATGAGGTCTAAGATTGCTCCCTCATGAGTGGGTTCCAAAACTAGCTGTCTGAGGCATGCCGCCTGAAGGGCATCGATAATGGCCCTGCTTTTGGGTGTGGCTGCAGCCAAGGTGCTCCAGTTAACATCTGGCATATTCAGGTCCCCCATCAACAGTATATCCCCTTTCTCTGCCATCCTAAGGATGCCTTCTATCATATCCTTGTCCATTCCCTCCCCCTGACATGGGGGTCTGTATACAACCCCTGTGCGGATTGTGGTGCCATTTTGTGTCTGAGGTGACCCACAGTACCTCCTCTCCTCCCTGTTTACTCTTTTGTTCAGTTGCTTTTATCCCTTCCCTTACATAGAGAACTACTTCTCCCCCTCTTCTCCCCTCCTTGTCTCTCCTGTAGGTTGTGTACCCTGGTGTGTTAACATCCCAGTCATGGTTCTCTGTGTACCATGTTTCTGTGACTGCTACAATATCCAGGCATCCCTCTTCCATCAAAGCCACCAGTTCAGGAAGCTTGTTGCCCAGACTATGGGCATTGGTACTCATTACCCTCTGTTTTTTGATGGCCTTACCCCTTTTTGCCCCATCTCTGTCCTTTTGTGTTTGTCATTTTCTCCATTTACTCCTGGCCTTCTCCCTATCGACATCTGTATCTTGGTGTTTACCTCACTTACTACCCTGATCTTTTGGGGGGGGGGCTAGGATTTCCCTGCTCCTTTCCAGTGCCTCCCCCTTGGCTAGTTTAAATGCTTGCCAATGAAGCATTTAAACCTATCACCTAGGATCCTGGTTCCCCTCCTGGACAGATGCAGACCATCACGCCAGTATAGTCCTGCATCCCTTCAGGTGGACCCCCAGTCCTCAATGAAGCCAAATCCCTGAGCTCTGCACCAGTTTTTCAACCACTGATTGAATTCCATGGTGTGGAGCACCCTAGCCTCACCCATGCCACAGACAGGCAACACCTCCGAGAAGGTTACCGTGCATGCTACTTGTCTAAGGCCCCTCCCCAACTCCACAAACTCTTCCTGCACTGCTCTGATCCCTTTCTTAGCCAGGTCATTTGTCCCTAGATGGACAATGACATCCAGCTCCCTCCCCTGTGCAGCTGCTCTAGTGATCCTGAAGATTCGCTCCCTGTCCCTCCAAGCCATGGCACCAGGCAGGCACCTTACCTCTCTCTCCCCTTCCTCCCCTAGTTCTACCTTCCTAACAATGGAGTCCCTCACCAGGAGTTGTTTTCTTCCCCTATGGGGTCCCATGCCATCCTCCTTTGGGTCTCCTTTGTGGTAATTCCCAGCATTCTCCTTGGTCTCCACTGTGGGTGTCTCCATAGAGGAGCCACACTTTGCCAGAATGGCATATGAATTGTGGAGAGGTACAACTGGAGGGATGCACCTCTGTTCCACCACCCTCACCCTCCCTGAGTGCACTGTGGTCCAACCGCTCCTCTTCCTTGGCAACCTCTGAGGCAATGGCAGTGGCACTGGTGGTCCGTGGGTGGGAGAGGAGGTCCGACAAATCCTGGCCAACTCCACCTGGAGATGAGCAACCTCCCTCAGCCCAGAGAGGTGCCTGCAGATGGGACCACACCGCATCCTCCAGAACATCTCCTGGAGCTGGGGAAGCCATCGGGCCCATTCCTGGCTCATCATTGCCTGATTCATCTCCTTTGACTACTGACCCTACTCAAGTTGCAACGGAAGATATTGTGGACTTTTTGTTGGATACGGATATGGAAGATAGTACTTTTGCCACTGCCCAGACCTCAAGACAAATTTTGCCTGAGGACACTATGCCAGCTATAAAGTTGGATAATTCTGTCTCTGGAATGAACCTGCTGATGCCAGAACAAGAAGAACAGATGTTACAGACTGTGATCCTGAATAATAAAGCTTTCCTTTTGCAACTCCTAGTCAAAACAGCTGAACAGTCCAGACGGGCTACTCCCAGAGTCAAACCTGCGGTTTCCATGGACTCTGCTGTGCTGCCTGGTATGCCTGATACTCAGTCATTTTTTTACACGTCTCAGGATATTCCCACTCCACTTGCTCCTACTGACATTGTCTTACATTCACAAGAACAGATTGCATGTAATTCCACAATAACTACCGTTCAGCCTACTCTTAGTACTGGTAATTTACTACCAGATCAAGTCTGGGACCCGACTTCAGCCCTGCAGGCTGCTGGTTGGATTCCAGCAGCTGGAAATGAAGGGTGGACCTCCCTGTGGCCTGTCACTGCTGCTTAAATTGCTCAGCTCTTCCCAGCGGCTTCTCGCTCTGTTACAACAGCTGAAGACTCGCTTTTCAGACCCCAACAGTTGGATGCCATTTCTCCCGTGGTAGCTGGTGCAGAACTGGTATTACCTGTGGACTCTCTGCATGTTGAGCAGCATGAAACAGGACCTGAAATGCCTGTTGTTGGTGTATGTACTGTAGATTCCCAGGTTGCTATGGACCAGGCTCCTACATGTGGCTTGCCTCGTTCTGGAGCGGCTGCTTCTTCTGGGCAGCATACTGCACTTTTAGACTCTGACACTATGGAATTATGCTCGACTAAAGTATGTCAGGACTCTTCTACTTCACCTTCTGCCACTACTTTTTGCATGGCTGACTTATTTAAACAAGTAGGAGAACCTGCTCTGAGACGAAATACTGTGAGACTGAAATACACGGGTGCACAAGAGACCTTTCCTGATAGAAAATTTGTGTTATGTCAGTTGCTACGACAATCTATGGGGATACAGGTTCAGGAATTGTTTGCGTTTATTGATATTAAAGGGGAGAACATATACGATATTAGTTTTCGTAATGCAGGTACTCTTGAACGATTTTGGCAAAAGTTGGACCTGGTTAAACATCAGACAGTATGGTAAGATTTTTTTCCCATTCCACTGACTAAACCTTCTGTTAAGTATATTACTTTACTGTTCCGTAATGAAAGGGTCGATATTGAAGATGTGCAATCCTGGCTTCAACAAAAATGTGAGATATTACAGAGTTCTGTTCCTATTCTAGGTGATGACTTAGTGTGGACAGGGGTTTGGAAGATAAAAGTTAAATTATTTCTCACTGATTTAGGGGTGCAACATCTTCCCAGTAGTTTTCACATCGGACGTGATCGGGGTATTTGTTTTTACCCCGGTTAGCCGAAGACCTGCCACAAATGTGGTGCCAGAACCCATCTCAGCTCTTCATGTTCCCTCCCTCGATGCAATCTGTGTTTGGATTATGGACATGTCAGTCTGGGTTGTCCTAATCCTCTCAGATGCAACCTTTGCGAGGAGTCAGGACATACCTACTCCAAATGCCCATGGGCTGCACGGAATAGGCTGGATAAAGTTTTACAGGTCCCTGAGTCTCTTATAACGGCCCATCAAACTAAACTGTCACAAGCCAGAGACCAGTTGATTTTGGCTCCCTTGGATGTACCCCCCCTCCCCCACTATGGTAGAACCGACATCAGAGGACTTGGTTTCGGCCTGTTCTACTACTAATATTCATACATTGGATCCTTCTTTACCTGTGTCAAACGAGGCAGCTGGACCCCTCACTATTGCTGGTGCTGCTTCTAACTCCCCATTACAGGACATAATGCTCCCACCATCTGATACCCCGATGGAAGTTGTGCAGTCGACTAAATCCAAAAAGAAATCAGATACCAGGGTGTGTAGCTCCCCTATAGTGACTAGGAATAGATACACTTTATTGTATAAGAGGAAACAATGGGGAGATTGTGAGGAGGAAGATGAGGATTCTGATACTTCTGTTACTTCTGGGATACAGGAAGTTACTTCTGATTTACCTTTGGAGGTATCCTCGGTTAAAAAGTCCAGGGGTAAGGGGAAACTTAAACAGAAACCTGATGGATGACCCCTGTTTTCTCCTTTTTTCTAACATTTAAATGGAACAGCTACTAATTCCTCTGACCTTAAATGTTAGCAGTATTAAGTCCTTAAAGAAGAGAAGTGCTACATTTCAGATCTTATGTAGCTTGAAGAATAATATTTTTCTTTTGCAGGGTACTCGAATAAAGACTGAGTATGAGCTTAACCAGGCTAAACAGTTTTGGTCAGTGGGCTTATTCTTTTGGTCCCAGGGACCGGACCTATGTGATGGGGTTGCTATTTTGCTTAAAGGCCCAGATTTCCAAGTTCAGAAACTTACGGACATTGACCCAGGAAGAGCCCTTCTTGTTGATGTCTCCTTTCATAATCTGGATTTACATTTAGTGAGTGTTTATGCTCCACAAAGCATAGCGGCTAGGGTCGCATTATTTACCTTAATACAGCCTTTTTTACATACCCAAAAAATTGTGATCCTTGGTAGAGATTTTAATTGTGGTCTCTCTCCTGATGACAGGGGCTGCAAAACACAGAAATTATTTAGTGATATGGCTTGTTTAAAGAACTTGATTTCTACTGCTAATTTACAGGACATTTTCTCAGCGACTAACACTAAAGGGCAAAGAACTTTTATTAAGGGACGCTTAATGACTCGTATTGACTACATATTGACCTCTAAATCTTTAAAAATACATAAAGCATCTACTGTGCTGATAGAAACGTCGGATCATCTAGCTGTGATGTGTCTCGGTAGTACTGGTGGATCCTCTGCCACCAGACTACCACTTAGATGGTGCCTTAACAGTAGTTTATTAACGGATAGGGATCTAGTTGCAAAATGGAAGGGAATTATTACGGGCTAGGGTGTCTATTCTTGAGGCATATGATACTCTTATAGAATGGTGATTAGTTTCCAAAACTGATTTTCGGTCCTTGTTTATTAGTCATGCTACTCGGAAAAGTCAAACACTATATGCAGAATATTTACTACTGAGGCACCAACTACAGGATCTCATCTCCATGGCTTCTAAATATAAACTAGATTTATCAGCACAGATAGCACAGACAAAATTAGATATGGCTAGATTTCAATATAATAGATTTATTAGCTTGAAATGGAGGCCCAGTTTGGCACTCAGGGACAACAGCCCACTTTGGACACTTTCCAAAGCTGTGCAGACCATGTGAAACACACTGTCATAGATTCTTTACAGATGGGGATAGACTCTACCATAACCACAGATTTAGGACAAATCAAATCTGAAGTACAGGACTATTTATTTCATCAATTTGGGACTTCTGTAGGTACTCCAGACTCAGTTGGTTTCTTACAAGACTTACAGATCCCCTCGATTTCTGGAGACCTGAGAACTTCAGTCACTCGCGATATATCTTTGGATAAAGTGAAGCAGGCTATTGCCAAACTCAAGGCTAATACGGCGCCAGGGACAGATGGTCTAGCAGCTGAGTTTTATAAAACCTTTTTCAGAACAATTGAGTCCTATCTTACTTGTGGTTTTCAATACTTTATTGCTGTAAATATAACCCCTGCAGATTTTTCTCAAGCGTTGCTTATACTGTTATATAAATCTGGTGACAGGACAAATCTTCATAATTGGAGGCCTGTTCGTCTACTAAACATAGATTACAAAATCTTTACTGCCATATTAACTAGACGGTTGGGTGCCATTGCAAATGTTGTAATCACTAGAGTCCAGACCTGTGGGATTGCTGACCGATCTATATTTCATAATTTGCAGTTTTTAAGAGATTTATCGACTTTAGGCTCGACGGGCAAATGTTCGGAATGGCTGTTATCATTGGATCAGCAAAAGGTCTTTGACAGGGTTAGTCTTAATTATTTTCTAGAGGTCTTGCATCACTATGGGGTTCCTACCAATTTTATACATTGGATTTGACTGTTTTATGCTTTGGCTGCAGCACAACTATTTGTTAATATAAGTTTTGGAACATCTTTTCGTATTCAAAGAGGTGTTAGACAAGGTTGCCCTCTAAACCCTGTTCTCTATTTGTTTTCCATTGACCCCCTTATTAGTACAATCAAGAATCACCCTGATATTCCTGGTATTCAGGTGCCAAATTATTTAGACGTTACAAATATCAGCGCGTATGCTGATGATTTATGCTTTCGTGTACAGTCTCTTACTGCGTTTCCCATTGTTGAAAGTATTCTTTCTGATTATGAAACAGTTTCTGGAGCCAAACTGAATTATAATAAAAGCATTTGCTTTTCCATTAACCCAGAATTCGGACTTGCACAGCCTCTGGCATATAGTACCATACCCATGACAACCTCACCTATTCGCATTTTAGGAATAACCTTTGGAACGGAGGATGATGCTAGTTATAATTGGAAACACGCAATAGCTAGGGGTCAACATATTGTGCAGCACTGGAAGTTTAAAACAATTTCTAAGAAGAAGAGGGTTTATTTGCTTAAAACTCTCATTATTCCACAATTTTTATATATAGCCAATATTTTTCCGATTCCATTTTCCCTGGAACCTCAACTGTTGAATATTTATTTCCAGGGTTTATGGGGCAGTAGATTAAATCCTATTAGACATATTTTCACATATTATGATTATGATTAAGATGGGGTATGCATGTTGAATCCCATTGTTTTTTTCATAGCATTTTTCTGTATAAGAATCTTTTGGGACGTCTCACCAGTAGGACATTGTCATGGTTTAATATCTTCTTTGACTGGATTTTTACCCTTCAGGAAAAATGGGGCACAGGTTTACTTACTGTATCTATGATAATTAACACTAAGACTATACCCGCCTACTTGAAGCCCTGCTTAACTAAATTGCGTCAATGGGGTATGTCACAGAGTTTTGTTATTTCAGATAGTAAGAAAGCATTTTATAATATTGTTTTACAAGATGTTTTGTATGTTCCACTGACACTCCCTGCCTGCCCTGATGGTCAGGTCCAAGAGGTTTGTCTTCAATTAATTGATAAAAGAATTCCAAAGCAAATGTGGGATGTGGTTTGGCTGTCCTGTCATGGCCGATTAGGTGTTAGAGGCATGCTTAAACATAAAGTTATTGATGATAGGATGTGTCCCAGGGTGACTTGTACAAACTCTCTAGAAACTATTGAACATTTTTTAATTTCCTGCCCATTTGCACATGCTTTTTGGCAAGCATTACAGGATGTTTGGGGAGAACCACACCTACTCCCTACGTCTTATGAAGTTGTAATCCTGGGTTTGTACCCCAATTTTTTACACCATTATAATCATAGTAATTTAGGGGTTATTTTTGTGACTTTTAAGTATTATATGTGGCAGGCAAGATGCATCCTTTTACTTCAACAAAAAAGACATAGCACCTGTTGGAGTAGTTAGGCAAGTTCTTCTTTTTTTGCAAAATCTCTATAAGGTTGAAAGCAGGTCATTAGCCTCTAGAAAGTTTTCTTTATATTGGGGCTCGTGCTTGGGTACTTCATTCTTTATGACTTCTTGTTTTTCAGTTGAGGATTGATCTGTATATTTGGAGTATCATACTTAAGTTTAATTTTCTTTGATACCATGGTTATGCATTAATTGTGCTGTCCTATTAGAATTTCTTTGATTGTGTACCCTACTATGCATGTTTTTATTGACCTGTTCCTTTGTTTTCTTCTGCTACTTTTATGTTTTGTTATTTTTTGGGGGATGAATATTCCCCTGCTCTTTTGGAGGTGGGGGGATGGGGGTGGTATTGCTCCAGTTTCTGATTTTACCTTTAGGGATTCTATAGACTTCTTTGTAAGTAATCTAGCAATTGTATGACTAATTTCCTTTTAATTTATTTTTTTTTAGTTTCTTTGCTTTCTGTACTACTTGTGTGAAGTTCACACTGTTTGCAGTTCATTTTGTAGTTATTTGCCCGATTGTGTGATTTGCTTATTTATGTTTTGATTTCCTGTATGATGTAATACTCCATTTATGATTTGTTCTGTTTTCTTTCTATGACTCTGTATGATGTACTATTGTTTTGTCCTTTGATTATATGAATAAAAATTCCCCTATTCTTTTTGAGAAGTGCCATGGGATCTTTAACATTCACCTGAACTACCACCAGAACAGGCAGATGGGACCTTGGTTTAACGTTTCATCCGAAGGATGGAACCTCAGGAGTGCAGCACCCCCCTCATGCTGCACTATAGTGTCAGTATTGGGATATTAACCCAAGTGCCTGGTGTGGGGATAGAACCCACAGCCTTCTGATCTCCTGGCCTCAGAGGCAAGTGTGCTGAGCCACTGACACTGCACTGATAGTGCAGAGTAAAAGCAGTCCACCTCTGCAATCAGGGGCACATTTCTAGAGCCTTTCTCCACACAGACATCGGGAAGCTCCATGGAAGCCAAGGCCACTGGCAACTCACTAGGTCCCACTGCGGCCATTACAGCTTCTTCCTCTTCTACACATTCTGCCCAGGAGCTGGCAATTGTGCCAGCCCCGAAACTGTCCATTCTCCACTGTCCTCAGAGGCATTGGCTTCCCAACAACATGCTTCCTCCACCTCGGACTCTCCCACGAGGCTTGGACTTGGGCTTTCCACCCACAGATCTGCAGAACCTGTAGCTGCTGCATCCAACTCCACCCTCTGTAGCTCGGAACACTTAACTTCCTCTGGGTCTTGCAAAGAATCAACACAGACAATGTCCAGGAACTCCTTCACAAACTCTATGGTCTCTCTCTCACTGCACCCAGCCTGCTGCTGTTGTTCCAATTCGACAGGGTCCCCTGCCTGTGTCCAAGCTGGAGCTAAATGGATGCTTCTTATTTTAGCTACCATTGTGCCACCTGACATGCTCATCCCAAATTGCTTTCTGCAGTCTGTGCAATGTGGAATTGGCAAAACATCTCTCCCTGGCTTCAGACATACTACACACACATTAACCGGATAGTTCGGTAACGCCACCTCAGCGGGTGGTGATGAACAGTCATATAGTTTCTCAAAATGGGCTAGTTCTTGTTCTTGTTGGGCTACCCACATCCTGGCATGGAGCAGGTAGTGAGGAGGTTGCTCCACCATGTTCTACAAATTAAACACACAAGTCCCAAAATTACTGTTTTTGTAAGCACTCTGAGATTTGGTTTTAACACTGGTAAAGTTCGCCAACAGGCTGCGTGGCTTCTGCATTTGTATTCCACAGTACTTAGCAAAAACAACTTGAAACTGTGTTTGGATTTGAAAACACTGGTCTAAAATGGTGCTGCGTTGTTTACATTGCTGACTACACCCCAACAAGGCGACTGCAACTTTTCATCACTCTCAGTTTAAAATTGCTAGGATTCTGGCTAGATCTTTTGCATTTCAATTGATTTTCTCAAAGCACAAGTTCACTTTACTTTTTCTAAATCCATTACTTTACTGGCACTTGGACCAGAGGGATCATTTGTCTTAAAGTTCACTCTCTTTGAAAAAGAGCACTTTCACACACACAGTCCAATATTTAAATGTTCTCAAAACTCTCAGTTCTTTTGCTGCATTTGCTCAAGTTCTTACACAGTTTTCTGACCTTAGCACCAAACTCATTTGCTTTTTGCACAGGGTACTTACAGGCAGTAGCTGGTTTTCACCATCGATGAAATACGGCCTGCTGCCGACTCAAAGAAGGTCTCTGGGGTGAAATGGGCTTACGGTCCTGCCAATCATAGCTATGATCCCCTCGATCACTCTCCAGTCAGTCAGAATACAGGTTGAGCCCGGTTTAACTGCGAAAAAGTTAGAAAAACTACTGGTACAGAAGCGCTTCTGCTGCAAGTGGTTCCTCCTGCCTGCTACACGAACTACACGCTGCTCGCACACTGCTGGCTGCTCCTTCACTAATGGTCCACAATGCTGAGACTCAGGCAAGGGTGGAGCTTAGGTACACTGGGACCAATCACACAACGAGATGCAAATGAGCTCTCTCTCTCAGCTGCACGACGATCGTCGAGAAGGCAAAATTTAAACTGCAAACTGACACTTTTTTTTCTCGGCTTGAAATTTCAGTGGGGCGAGCATATTAAAGCATTTTCATTCAGTACTTAGTGCATTTTCCTTAGCAACTCCCCCAGTTTTCACTGTACACACTTGAAACTTTCTGAGCACTTAGAAAACACTGTCTTTTAAGTCTACAAATGCTTTTATCTGAAATATGTAACCTTTAAACAGTTTTTAAGCTCTTTCTCTGCAGGGCAAGGGCAATCATTGCTCAGTCCACATTTCCAAAGTAAACACACAAGCTGCATATTTTTCCACTTTCTTTTCCACAGAAACTCAAGCAGCAAAAGACTTTCAGGTGGCATTTTTCTTGGCACAACTTTGCTTTCTGGTAAACGATCTTCTGTTTGGGTGCACCACCACCAGACAGGAAGATCCTAGACATACCCTCAGCAATGCCTCTCACCCCAAAGCATATTTCTTTGGGACGAGCCATATATTACCTGTAACTCTTGCCCAAATTAAATATCATCAGATGAGCCTCCATTTTTTGTAACCCCCAGGCCACTTTTTAACAAGTGAGCACATCTCTCATTAAAATCTGGACACTGGTACCCACATATTGGCATACCATTTACTTTACAAAGGTTGGTACCACCGTTGGCGTTAGGATGTCTACTTGGCTCATTTCTAAAGGAAGAGAGGGGTGGGGTACAAGATCAAAACAACATGAACCTTGTGTAAAAATTACAACCCAGGTCCAGGGTGAAGGCTGCTAGGCATATGCTAGATCTAAACTACTGAGGAGGCCCCAGTAAATCCAACAACCAGAAGCAATAATCAGAATGTCCCGCTCAAGAACTGGGATTGTGCAGTATGGCTTTATTCAACAGAATGGAAATTTAAAGCAGAAGTGGACTCTCAAGGGTTGGTCTAGGCAGGACAGGTACATTTCATGAACTCTCCTTGCATGCAGTACAGTTTGAGAACACACAACAGAACATCTTCTTCCCATTTCCCCATGGTGCATCTAATAGACACCTGGCCACGCACCCGAACATTTCTCTCCCATGAGTGCACATATTGTGAAACTAAGCCATGCACTCAGAACTCTTTTTTAAACATAGGTGCATTTATGTGAGACTCAGACACACAGCTATACCTGCAGCACTGGCACTTGCTCAGGTAAAACTGGTGCCCTTTACAAACCAGGAAGCCCTGCCTTGTAAGCAGATAGATGGCGTTCCTCCCACCCTTTGCCCCAACCAACAGTCTCTGCCATTCTTCAGGGTTACACCATTGAAACCCCCATTCCCCACTGAAATGCCAGAGTCCCACACTTTCCATATCCATCACTCACTGGGATGACCAAAGAACAAACTGCACTCTCCCGGGTGAACAGTTTAGCAGAAATTCACTCTCCTGGGTGAACTAGGGGCACTGACAGGTGCGATCCAGCCTTATCTGCAGGCACACACCCCCCCAGACTACAATTCCCCTAAATATGTGGAGATCTTATCTCCTAAAACAGTACTCACAAACTAGTTGTCCCGTCCACTGGGCATGGAACAACAAAAAGGCATTCTCCTGGTTTAGCAGATCAAACATTCTCTCAAAGTTCCTTTCCAAGGCAGCTGAAACACACACAGAAACTTCAGGGGATTGCCCCTTGAATCCACTGAGGAAAAAACGTTTCTTCCACTTCACTGGCATTAGAAATAAGGAAATCCTGCTGTAGAACTGGTCTCCACCACTTCACACGAAGCTGGAAATGACACTCCACTAGGGTGAGAAATGCTGGGCCCTCAACTCAGAGCCCGACTGGCAGTCCTTTTGCCTCTCTCACCTCCACACAGCTACAACTCTAACTTGAGACTCACACTAACTAACTTTCTAAGCGCCCCAGAGCAGCTGTACATACAATGTGGCTTATGCTGCTGCGAGATTTCCGAATGACCTAATCATTCTTCTCTCAGGCTAGCTGATTAAACAATGATGTCATTATGTAAGAAGCCCCTATTGAGCTCCCTACCAGCTGCCTGCTACCTTCCTAACACTAATACTGATAGGATTCTAGTAACCCCAGGGGACTGGGTGGTTACAATCACTGCGACCAGACCACTGGGTGTCCGCAGCTAGTACACAACCTAGTACCAGGCAGTCTTGCCTCTGATGCTCCCTACGGGGAGGGTTGATCAAGTCCTCCCCTACCATGTGCCACGCACAGGCAGGTAACACCAAAGGATAGAGGCCTACTGAAGAAACTTCAGTTCCTAGCTTACTAAAAATTAGCAAACACACAGAAACTTCAGGGGATAGCCCCTTGAATCCACTGAGGAAAAGCAGTTCCTTCCACTTTACTGGGAGTAGAAATCAGGAAATTCTGCTGTAGAACTGGACTCCACTACTTCACTGGAAGCTGAAAATGACACTCCACTAGGGTGAGAAATGCTGGGCCCTCAACTCAGAGCCCGACTGGCAGTCCATCTGCCACTCTCATCTCCACGCAGCTACAACTCTAACTCCAGACTCACACTAATTAACATTATAAGCTCCCCAGAGCAGCTGTACACACAGTGTGGCTTATGCTGCTGCGAGAGTTCCAAATGACCTAATCACTGGCTACCTAGCCCGAACGGGCAAGACTCCAGCTGGAGAACCGCATGGGCAGCTGAAGGACAGCAGAGTCCACTGATTCTGCTGTTAGCCCCTGTAGCTGCCAGAGGGAGATCCTACCCTTACTACAGGCTTCCTAGCCCGAACGGGCAAGACTTCAGTGGGGAACCGCATGGGTGGCTGCAGAACAGCAGAGTCCACTGACCCTGCTGCTAGCCCCTGTAGCTGCCGAAGAGAGATCCTACCCTTGCTACAGGCTCCCTAGCCCGAACAGGCAAGACTCCAGCTGGGGAACTGCATGGGTGGCTGCAGGACAGCAGAGTCCACTGACCCTGCTGCTAGCCCCCATAGCTACCCAAGAGAGATCCTACCCTCACTACAGGTATGCCCAGAGAGCTGCTGCGCCTTTGAACATTTTATGGCGCCTTTTCTGCTCAGCCACTGTACCTGCTAATTCTGCTTGGACATTTATTAGTGCTGCTAAAACTATCCTAGCCTAAAACTGCATTAAGACTGTAGGCTAGTCCTGAGCTAACTTTATACAGCTAATTTTATTCTATTTTTTAGCAGCCTACCTGTCTGTTTTAAGTTAATGTAGAAAACCAAAGTCTATGCTGTGCAACTGTTTGATGAATTTGCTGCTCATTTTAATTGTGCCTAAGGTTTTGGATTATTTTACCAGAGCTTAAAACAGTACTGCTAGCCTTTAACTTTTCCCCTATTTTCTGACTCTGTTCTATCTCCCTCCCCCTGCGTATTCGCTCTACTAACTTCACTTCTGCTTATCTTTAATCCGGTTCTCACTTTTCTAGCTCCCTCCATCTCTGTACTCGCTCTACTAACTTCACTTCTGCCTATCTTTATTCCGGTGCTCCACTTTACAGTGTTAACTCGGTGTTTGGTACTCAGCCTGAACTTAGCCAGTGTGGGTGGTACAAATTGTGTCCCTGGCCTCTGACTCAGTTTATCTCTCTCTCCTTCTCCCAGTCCTCACTGCCCACATGTTGTGCTCATTTCTTCTCCCCTCCCAACCCCGCCTGCCTCCTTTGTTCTCTATTAAACCCTCCCTAGCATATCTCGCTATTTAAATTTGCACTCTTCCTTTCTCCCTAATCCGAACGGGCAGGACTCTAGCTGGGGAACCACAGAGGCGGCTGCAGGACAGCAGAGTCCACTGACCCTGCTGCTAGCCCCTGTAACTGCTGGAGAGAGATCCTGCCTTTGCTACAGGTATGCCTGGAGAGCTGCTGCACATTTGAAAATTTGTTGGCACCTTTTCTGCTTGGCCACTGCGCCTGCTAATCCTGCTTGGACATTTATTAGTGCTGATAAAAAGCCCTGCCCCCCACTCTATCTGGGCATTTACTCTTATAGGCACTGGTGCTCATGTGATCAATCAGGCCACTTTGCCATTTGCTCCTTATATTTCCTGATCACTAAGGGTGCTTCCCTACCTGAACTGCCTCTGGAAATTTACTCCCTTGCTAAACTGAGCATCTCAAACAATCTCCCTTAATCTCAAGGTTGCAGACCCTTTTTTTTGGTTTCTATCTCAGCTGCACACACAGTGTAGGAATATGGAGAATGCAACTCTGCCCCTGTTTATTATGAGTGTGATACTACTCCTCCAAGCCTGGCTCTCCCTGCCAGCGTCTCCATGTGCCTACTTATCAGCGCCTCCCAACCTATCTGATTTTACTTACTCTAACCAGCTCTGCACACCACATAAGTGCATTGATCTTACGCCACTCCTACTTCACAGATCCATTATCTATATGGGCATCTACCCCATTAAAAAAGGCACTCGCTACTCTCTAAATCATCAACCACCTTTCGTCCACAGAAAACTATCGTACCTCTTACTCATAACTCTTATTCTATCAGGTGATATGGAATTAAATCCGGGTCCTCTGGCTCAATACTCCTACTCTGGCGAAACATGGGCTGAAACAAAGGGACTACGTATAGCACATATAAACATCAGAAGTCAGTTTTGTAATCTTACAGAGTTAGAGGCCTGGGTGGCTCTCTATCACCCTGATGTTCTCTGTTTATCTGAAAAGTGGCTTACGTTATCTACACCGGACACATGATGCTCTCTGCCCAACTATAATCTAATTAGGTGTGATAGGCTGCCACCTAAGAGGGGCGGGGGGGTGGCAATCTATTACAAAACTCATCTTAATCTTTCCAACTCTTCCACCCTAGCCCTCTCCTCTTGTGAATCCCTTCACACCACCCTCCTTTTGAGGGCGAAAAACCGCACATAATCCGCACCTACAACCTTCCAAAAAGCAAAATCTCTCGTCTAATAGAACTGCTTGAAAAGGTCTTCCTTGCTGTTGGACAAAATGAAGTGCTTATTCTTGGCGACTTGACTCTAAATTGGCTTGGGAGTGAGCATAATACACTTCTCTCCCTTGTGCAAGGATATAATTTGCATCAATTAATAAATTGCCCCACCAGAACCTCTTCCTCTTCAACACCTGGTACCCTTATTGACTGGATCTTGACAAATCGCACTGACTGAATTAAGACTGCAGGATCACCAGCAGACACCATAAGTGATCATTCTCCTATTTTTTTGAACCTGGAACTCTTCAGTGGTCCCCTCTCCACCGTCGAAGTACATCATGGTTAGAAACTTTGCAAGGCTAGAGCAAGCCAAGTTCCTTCATGATGTCTCCTCTATTGAATGGTCCTTCCTCTACTCAGTCCAAGATGAGGAGGTGGCCCTCAACTACTTCCTCACTCAGTTTAGGGCTCTTCAAGATAGTCACACCCCTCTTATTACCCGGCGTGTTTGTTGGTAAGCAAACAAAATGGCTTCACAAAGACTTGCTAGCTCTACTCCGGACCAGGGACAAAAGTTGGAGGTGCTATAAAAGCACTGGTCTCCAGGCAGATTATAACAATTACTGAGCACAGAGGAACTCCTGCAAGAGACAAATTAGACTTGCAAAGAGCACCTACTGCAAAGGACTCCTGTTGGACGATGCAGGGGACTCCAGAAAGTTCTGGTCACATGTGAAAACTTTCCTGGGTACCCAAAAATCCTATCCTCTAATAACATGGTCCTTAATGGCATGCATTGCGATAACCCTGAAATCATTGCCAGCACCTTCAACATCCACTTCACTGTCCTTTCTAACCTTACCACTGCCTTCCCCCCCCACGCAACCAAACTCCTACCATACACAGACCAACCGTAAGTCAGCTCACCCTCATTTCCATTTTAAAGCCATCACCAAGGCTGATGTCCTCAAACTCCTTAATTCTGTCTCTGATAACACAAGTGTCGGCTCAGACAGCCTTGAGCCTAAACTCCTAAAACTTGCAGCCTCTTTTATTGCCTCCCCTATAGCTAGAATGTATACTTTATCCCTCTGCCAAGGTCATGCCCCTAATATATGGAAAATTGCCAGAGTCTCTACTGTTTTTAAAAAAAGGGGACAAAAGGGACATTTCAAATTATTGTCCCATTGTGATCCTCTCTGTATTAGGAAAAATCCTAGAAAAGCTGGTGGCCTCCCAGTCTATCGCATATCTCTCCAAATTTAACCTGCTCTCGCCCAACCAGCATGGCTTCCATAAAGGGCATAGTACCACCATTGCCCTGCTCAACTTCACCAGTGACGTGCTCTGTGCCGTGGATTCTGGTCTTCTAACTGGAGCAGTATTCCTTGACCTTATGAAAGCCTTCAATCTCGTCGATCACCCACTTCTGCTCTCAAATCTTCTATCCCTTGGTTTCTCGCCACAGTCTGTATCCTGGTTCAATAGCTACTTAACGGACAGATTTCAGGTCGTGAAATTTAATTTGGTTCTTTGTGATCAGCATAGGTGTTCCCCAGGGATCCATTTTGGGCCCCCTTCTTTCCTCTATCTTTATAAATCACATAACTCGGGACATCCCTCACTGCTCATCACTCCTCTGTGTGTATGAGTTTGTGCTGTATTCCAGCTCCAAGACTATATTGGAGATAAATCTAAACCTCTCCTCCACCTTACAAAATGTCCAGACTTGGCTCTCCAGACATAAACTCTTACTAAATGTGGGGAAAATCCAGGCTATGGTCTTTGGCACAGCGGCAAAACTTAGGTTGTCTCAAAGTCAACTTTGTATTTCCTACCTGGATGGCTCTCGGTTGAATACGGTGAGCTCTTTCAAATGTTTAGGAGTGATAATTGATGGATCCCTTGACTTTGACCATTGCATTCTGTCCACATGTAAGTCTGTGAACTCTAAAATTGGACTTGCTTATAAGACTTGTCACGTTCTAACACCCTCTGCGAGACTGTCCATAGCTAGAGGTATCCTGCTCCCCTCGCTTACCTATGGCACAGTAATTTATCTCAATGCACCAAAGGCATCACTACTCAGATGGGACACAACCTACAACATCTTTCGGTATGCCACTGCATCTCCGTGCCTAAAGCATTGCTGTCAGCTGTATGCAGACCTAAACTGGCCTTCCCCATCTAACTATTGGCTGCTCTCACATGCCTCACTGGTGGATAATATTGTTAGAACTAATATCCCAATTTCACTTGCCTCCCTTCTTCTTTCTCAGACCTCCTCCTATGGCCTCCATTCCACTGATAGATCCCTACTACACATCCCTAGGTGCAAAACCTCCAAGGGAACCTGTGCCTTTTTCCATGCAGCCCCCAAATTTTGGAACTCCTTTCCACTTGGCATCTGGCTCACTCCAAGTCATGCCCGTTTTAAAAAACAGTACCGATCTCATCTATTGAAGCCTATCTCATGCACATGCTTCAATCCACCTTAACTTTACTTGACTATCAAGCCTGCTCCTTCCACCCACAACCATGCTGTATCCGACTCCTACCATGATTCTACCCTTATTGTTCACTCTTTCACCACCCCTGGGACATAACTCTCTCTACCCTCTGTCAGCCTCTATTCAGACTTGGCAAGTTGTGGGTTGGACCTAGATATTGCTATTAGCTCGTATTAGAATCTAATTTGTTTTACTTGCAGCACTTACTTGGAACCTTAACTGCTTCTTGATTGTTATATGTTTGACTGCCTTATCCAATGATGTACCATGTCATACTGTCAACTGCTGTATCCTTCTATTTGTGATCCCACCTTGTATTTTACTGTACTGCCTTGTTTGTAACCTCCTGGGTCGTGTCTGAAAATAGTCATCCCTATGGCTAAGCACACCCACCTGGTAATCAAAAAATAAATAAAATAAAAAATTCTTCTCTCTGGTTAGCTGAGTAAACCATGATGTCATTATGTAAGAAGCCCCTGTTGAGCGCCCTACCAGTTGCCTGCCACCTTCCTAACACTAGTACTGACAGGATTCTAGTAACCCTAGGGACTGGGTGGTTACATATGGGGATTTCAATATCAGTTGGTTGGGATCAGGAGCTGCTTCCACTCACACCTCTGTTTCTGAAGCCCACCTAGCAAAGTTAATAACCGAACCCACTAGGCTCAATATTAACTCTGTTAATCTATCTCTTTTAGACGGGGTCCTTACCAATAGCCCACTAGGGGAGAATAAATAGAATAAAAAAAGCAAAATCCCATCTCAGGCTGATCCATGCAGGGGTCAGATTAAGTTTTGTAGCTACCAGCCAACAGGGTAGTGACTTACAAAATCCACTAGCCCCACAGACTGTTCTACAGGCCCAGCTGATCTACTTATTAAAATATTACCTTTTTCAGTTCAAGCCCTCCTGGCTACTTAAAAAGATTTTTAACTATCTCAAAAGAAAATCTAACAGCATTTGGCTAGTGGACTGGTGCCACTTTCGACCCTGTCCATGAACATCCACATGTAGTCACACAGTTGACAGTACAAGAACAGACAGCCAGTACCACCCTCCCAATACACACACACACACGCACGCATATCATGGCAAACATCCGGCATTGATAAATGCTTGTTTTTGTGTTGTTTTTTTACTTTTGGTTTTGTGAAAAGGCTGACTGGTTCTTTATGCATGGGTTATGCAGGAATTTACGCATACCTAAAGAAGCCAGTTGATGAATTACAAACTAGGATTTGGTGACCCCATTGTATAATATGAATTTCTACTTTAAAGTCTCAGTGGGTAATGCGGAAGATTGAAGCGCTTGGTTAGTAACAGCACTGCAGTTTGATTGGCTCAGATAACTTTAATCACATCAATGCCAAAAAAATTCCCAGTACCCTCAGACTAGTTAAAAATATATATCAGTGAGCCAGCGTAGCAGTCCTTGTTGGCAGTCATTTTTTCCCCCCGCTAAGCTCCCCTGCTCCATCAGTGACTGCTGCCCACTCACACCATCATTCGATCTTGCTATACAAAAAACACCTAAGTTAGCAGTATCAGTAACATCGCTAGTAATGGTGACTTTAGGACAGCTGGAGAATCAAAATTAAGAAGTTCCCACACATACCTAAGTTGGTCACATAACTTAAGCTGCAAGACGCAGACTGCCATAATCACGTTTGTGAAACTCGCTACCACAGATGGTAGCATGCTGCTGACAAAACCATAACAAAATCGCTGTCTTGCCACAGCCTAAATGACGCACACATATTATTTACCAGCACTGTGGGGAAGCTTCTATCTTCCTGTAGACCGCCTTCTTTCAACTAATCTGAGGTCAGATGCTTAATAAATAAATAAATAAGAACCTCTGGCTACATCTACTGCTAAAATGCTAGAAGGACAGGTCACAGCAGAATGGCAAAATCCATCATAAGCCAGTGCCCCTTAGTGGCAATTATTGGTGGAAGAACTATTTCACCCTTTAAGTAGTACATATTCATTTTTTATTATTTCTTTGATTAATTTTCCAAATTTTTTTTTATTTACCTTGATAGCCTTTTTTTTTGTGAACTCTGTTCTCCAGAGGACCAGGGCTTCTCCCCGGAGTACCCACATGCCATTTGCCTCTACTCCCAGCCTGAAACCGCTCCAGCTGTCTCTCTCCCAGTCCCATGGACTCGTCCAGCTTCCCGGATCACCCCCTGGGCCACCGTCCCTTGGCGGCCTTTCTGAGATTAGAGGAACAGTTGTGGGGCTGGGGTGAGGGACGGAAGACCGGTGAGGGTAGGTCCAGCAGCGGGATGTGGGCATTGGTCCCCAGGGTCTCCTTCACCTCCACTGGCCCACTGGGGTTTTTCCTTGTTGCTCCCCTCAGAGCACGGACATGCAATGACATCTGAGCACAACTTGCTGACATCCACCGCCACTCCACCCCCTTGATATCGGCACTGCTTCATGCAGGGCCCCTGATCTCCATCGGTTGCCACTGGTGAACAGTGCAGGCCCCAGTACCCACCCCAGGAGGGGAGAGCAGTCCTCTGGATGCTTGATCCCCTCCCTCCCCCCGATGGCTCAAGTCCATTCCCGAACCTGGGTCACTGGCATGGCACGAGATGTGGCATCCAGCGCCTCAAGCCTCAGTGCCACTGGGCCAGCTTCTCCTTGATACCCATTTTATAAGCACAATTGCACACTTCAGGGTGTTGGCTATGCTGTGATAAATGCTCCTCAAGGGTCAGGAGGCTTGTGGCCTCATGCCTCTCTACACCCCTAGGAGTGTGTTTATCACACCATAACCAGCACCCTGGAGTGTGTTATTGCTTACTTGCTTACATAGAAGCATAGGCAATAATGGCAGCAAAAGACCATTGGTCCATCCTGTCTGTCTGTAATAATCTATCATACCCCGAAACCTCTTATCTATTAGAGATCTCACGATAACATGAATTGATGCTATATCACAATAATTTCCACTGATGATAATTTATTGTTGTAAAACAATATTGTGATTATCATACATTATGATATATCTCATTATACAATGGGTCAGGAAAATCAAATAATCTGATTGGCTGACTGGTACTCTGAGGCGTGAGTAAATCCTGGTATAAAACACGGGGAAAAGTACCAGTCAGCTGTATGTCTCCAAAAGTCATTCCGATCCCTGAAAAAAACATTGAAGCTGTCATCTTTCGTTACCCGGTAAGTGACAGTGCTAAACACCATAGGCTCGTTCTTGCCTCCCACAATCCCAGTTCAGCTACTGACATATTTTAAGTGTCCTGTGAATGGTGAACTGGGCAAACTCTTTCTTTATTAAAATGAGGGCTACAAGTTGTGGTACATGCCGAAGCAGAGTTAGCGAAAGTGGGCACCAGCCTATACATATGTATAGGTGCATGCCCACTATCATGGCTCTGCTTTTTGCCGGGATTTCTGTAAATTGTAGCCCTCATTTTTAATACAGAAAGACTCTGCCCAGTTCAACATTCAGAGGAGACTTAAAATAAGTCAATAGCTGAATGGGGTCCGTGAAGAGTGAGAACAATCCTCCTGTGCCTTCAGGGCTATCCGCAAACTGTCAGCCACTTCCAATACTCAGATTCTCGCTCCCTGACTGTACACACCAGTCAGATCTCCATTCAGGTACCGTCCAATTTGTGGTCGATACGAGAACAGAGACAGCTACGGCACCTGCTCTGCAGAATCCCTCCCTCCTGCTTTCAGCTGTTTGCTGCATGTTTTGACAGTTTCAGTTCGGGGCTGCAGGTAGAGAGCACCACCAACCGAGTTTGTTAATGGGAAGAAACAAAAAATGGCAGCATATGGACAGCTGGGAATCACAAAACTATTAAAATGCTTTCTAGTCTCCCAAGGTTGATCAATATTTTGTTTTGTATATGTAATAGTTTTCCGATTGCCAGTGTGGGCGGGTGTTCCTCTGGTCGACGCCAAAGTTTTAAAAATGAGTGTATGGGCAGAGCATTGCTCATAGTGGGTAGAGAGCTGCATGTTCATTTTTCCTCCCTCCTTCCCTTCCTCTCTCTCTCTCGTAAACCTGCAGGTGAGGAGACCAGAAAGCAGCAGGTTTACTGTTTTTAATAATTTTGCGATTTCCAGCTATCCATATGCTGCCATTTTTGAATGGGAGGGACTTTTTTTATTACTATTGGACGGATATTATCTCTGCAATATTTGAAAAAAAGTCCAATAAATTATTATTTAACTTACTAAATAAAAACTATTATTTCATTTAATTTATAGCCATGGTATAATCGCAATAATCCACGACAGGGTGTGGGTGATGCTGGGATTTACCCACTTCTGACGTGGATTTGGTCACGAGGCCGCGGCACCAGGCATGGTTAAATCCCAGCATAATCCACACCCTGTTGTGGATTATTGCTTAACTATACCATGATAAACCATCCTAACCTTTTCATCTCTGCTGCTCTGGCAACATATTCTTCTTTGGCTGCAACTGAGATTCCGTTTCCCATCTTCCCCAATCCCATTTTCACTATTTTTCATAAAATTAGAAATGATGCAGATTATAGTGATAATCAGTATATCATGAAATTGTTTTACACAAATATCAGGATTCTCAAAATTTTGATATTTTAACACCTCTATTGTCTGTACAGGGTTTTTGTCCCCACTATCCACCTGCATGTTCCCTGCCTTACTGCTACTCCCCTGAGTAACTAGTAAGCTCTTAACTCTGTCCAGCCATGCTTGAAAAAAAAAATAATGCTTTTGGCACCCGCCACCTCAGCCAGCAGACAGTTCCGCTCTATCTATAAAATAAAACTTCCTCATCTCCTTCCTGAATCTCCCCCCACCAGCCTCCACTCATGTTCCTGTGTTCTTTATTCACTACTGCTGTTAAATAGCTGCTTCCTGTGTACCTTGTTCATTCCTAGTCCTACATGTTGCATTCTACCCTTATGTGGGGCAGTGGCTTTTCAGGGGAACATCTGAATAGTGCTTTAGTGTGTGTTTTGTCCTAGCATAGAACACAACATGGAGATATAGGTGTGTTTTTGGACAGGGTCAGCAGATATAGTGGTATTATTTGAAATGGATATTATTTTTTCTGCAAGGATCTGGCAGTGTGGCTTTTTGCAGATCATGTTCTTATAAGAAAATGCAGGGCCTGCAAGCGGACAATGAGACCATCCACTTAAAGCCCATGTGTTGCCTTTTGTACTACATGAGCAAATGCAGTTTTGGTTCCCAATCTCCCGGCCTCTGGTGGCAAGAGGGTGAGTTCATCTGGTGAAGCAGTGGCGTAGCAATTTACCTTAAAGAATCTCTATCTGCCACCATCTCCCTCAGCTCTGATCAGCTCTGATCCATCCTCCCCTAGTGAGTGGCTGATTGCTGAGTTGGTCTTGGGCTCTTCCAAAAAGCTCTTCCTGGGGTGTTGTTATAACCCTACAGCAGGGGGCACTGATGGCCTTCAGAATCTACTGTCTGGTCTCATCTCTCTCTCCCCCCTCAGAGACACCATCCTCCTTGGTGACTTTAACCTAAACTGGTTAAGCACCTAGGAACCTGACTATGCCAGTCTACTGAAACTGCATAACCTGGTTCAGACTATCTCTATTCCTACCAGGCAAAACCTACGCACCTCTTCACATACCTTGCTGAACTGGATAGTCACCAATCGGGAAGACTGTGTAATTCGGGCTGGGATGCTCACGAACTCCATAAGTGACCACTCTCCCACCTACCACTAAGTCTAGACACCCACCCCTCAAGTACCTCTCCTTCTGCAATTTCCGCTGTCCTGATCCCTCTGCCATCTTGGAAGAAGTTAGGGCTATAAACTGGTCATGCCTTTACACACAACCTGACGTGACCTCGGCAGTGACTTATTTCACAGATGTCATTCTGAAGATTCAGGACAGCCATTTCCCCCTTAAGACGAGAAGGGTGCAGGGAGGCTGCACACACTGGATCACTAGGGAACTCCTAACATTCATGAAAGCTCAAGATCGTAAGTAGACTGATCATAAATCGTCCCCTTCCCCTTCATTGTGGAATGATTACAGGTGTTTGAGAAATCAGTGTAAACAGCTGGCCAAATCCCTAAAATGGAATTATTACACTAACCTTCAGAAGGACACCTTTGGTAATCCCAGAAAATTCTGGGCATCCCTTAGCTTCCTCACCAACCCTTGTACCAACAGATCTGTTATCCAAGTCGATTCCCCCTCTAGCCCTATGGCCGAACTGTCTGAGGTAGCTCAGTCTTTTAACATAAAATTCACATCTCTGTCAGCACGTCTCGGCAAACTCACTTGCAGACCACATTCCAACCTGGGAGCCTGCACAATCCCACAGCCATCCCCCCAGGCATCCCTCTCTTTCACTTCAAGAACATATCCATTCAGGACACCATCAAACTTCTAAGGAATCTCCCTAACTGGGGCAGCCCAGGTTCGGGTGGCCTCTCACCTATGCTGCTCAAACTCATCTTCCCCGCCATCTCCAAGCCTCTCACTTTCATTTTCAATTTGTCCCTGTCTACCTCCTCCATGCCTGATACCTGGACAACTGCGAAAGTTATTTCAATCTTCAAAGCCGGGGTCCCCCACTCATCCGATAATTACCAACCTTTTTCCATCCTCCCACACCTAAGCAAACTTCTAGAAAAAATTGTTCACTGCAAACTGCTGGAACAAATCAATAAATACAATCTTATGTTTAGCCAACAGCCCGGCTTTTGCAAAAATCACTGCACCACCTCTGCTCTTGCACTCTTTACTGACCATGTCCTAACTAGTATGGATCACAGGCACCCTACCGGGGCTGACTTTGCGGACCTTACTAAGGCCTTCGACATAGTAAACCATGCACGCCTCCTCTCCAAGCTGCACCTCCTTGGTTGCTCCACTGAGGCCACTGATTGGTTTAGGAGCTACCTCTCGGGCTGCTCACAATCAGTGTGCATTGGTTTTGCCATTTCTCCGACCCTCTCTGTCTCAACTGGTGTCCCCCAGGGTTCCATCCTGGACCACAACTTTTCTCCATTTTCATTAATTCTCTCCCATTTGAAAGCATAAATTGTAAATCGCTTCAGTATGCAGATGACCTTGTTATTTACCACAGTGATAAGTCCCTCACCCAGGTCTCTTCAGTCCTCACCCAGAACTATGGCAGTGCTTTTAGCTGGTTCACATCCAACCTGTTATTGGTTAATGCAAAAAAAAAAAACATGCTATTTGCGTCCAAACACCACCTCGCCAAAATTCATAGTTCTGGCTCCTCCCTCCAAATACTATCCCCTGATGGTCTGGTTCTAGAAGACATTGCCTCGTTCAAATACCTGGGGGTCACACCTGACCTGGCACTAACCTTCTTGGACCACATCAACACTGTGGTCCACAGGGTCAATCAAAAACTTGGGGCAGCCTACCGTCTGTGCCACCTACTACTCCCTGAGGCTCGAATAGCAGTCATTCAGGGTAACCTACTTCCTATCTTTGATTATTGCTCCCCCATCTACTCTTGTGCATCCTCCACCCTCGGAAGCAGGCTCACATCTGCCTACAACAGTGCGTGCCACTTTGCTGTTATGGCACCGTTCTCTACCCATCACTGCGACCTCTACAGAACCCTTGGCTGGCTACCCCTTCAAGGCTGCTTTGATTTTGCTCTCGGCTGTATCATGGATAGTACCATCAGAAGCAGTGATGTGTCCCCTCTTGCTCCCCTACTCAAAGTTAGAACCCTGCCTAGGCATCTCCGCTCATCCACTGTCCCTCCTCTCCCCTCCAGGTACCAGAGGACGAGGGTCTCTACCAGCATGGGAGGGAAAGCTTTATCAGTTGCTGCCCCTACACTGTGGAACGGGATCCTTGCTCCCCTCCGCTCATCCAACACCCATTCTGCCTTCAAATCCCTCTTCAAAACCTGGCTTCTGGACAGGGCCCATTGCTGCTGCTCACCGGGGTAGCCCCCCCTCTCACCCAGCAACTCAAAGACCACATAAACCAACTTGCTGAGAGTCTCTTATCTACTACACTCTAGCTATTATTAAGTTTCTTCTCTCTCTCTCTCTCTCTCCCCCCTTCCTTCTCGCTGTTACTCTCAAGGGTGTGATGAATAAGGGTGTGGGGCAGGATTGTTGTTGCCCCCTATGTCCTGCACAGCTACCTAACCCTAAACTTATTTACCTGTACCCTGATGCCAGTATACCTGTATTTAATAGTTCATGTATATAAAAAAATGTTTGACTTCTGTTTAATTGTATATATGTTGTTCCTTGTGATTGTAATTGTTGTTTACCACTGCCATCTTTTATGGCCCTGGTCATGCCTGAAAATGGTCCCTCGGGTCAGTGCACCTACCTGGTAACCTAAGACATAAATAAATAAATAGGCAAAAGGCAGTGGCAAGCTCAAGTTACATAGGTCCCTATTAAAAATTCTTATTGATATTTTCCATGCTGAAGACAGACTGCTCCCGCAAATACACCCGTGGTGCACCCCTCAGGCCAAGGGAGCACACCACAAGTGCATCCAAGCATACCAGAGCATGACAGGGATGTTATATCTGAAGAAAAGGCAGATCTGGATGTTTGTCAGTGGGGCTACAACCAGGAGTTGTTGATATTGTATCCTGATGCCAGTATACCTGTAAAAGCATCTATCCTAAATAGATACTTTTGCTCAGTATTTACTGAAGAGAAGGTAGGGCAGGGCCCACAGCTCAGCACCAAGGACACAGGGGGGAGGGAGGGAGGTGAGCACTACTCCCTTCACAAAAGAAAGGGTCCTACAAGAACTCGCTAAGCTCAGGGTGGACAAGGCAATGGGACCTGATGGCATACATCCCAGGGTACTTAAGAAGCTAAGGATGGAACTAGCAGAGCCATTAGCAGAACTGTTTAGTGAGTCTCTGAGCACAGGAGAGGTCCCAGAAGACTGGAGAAGGGCTAATGTGATCCCACTCCACAAGAGTGGTAGCAGGCAGGAGGCAGGGAACTACAGACAGTCAGTCTTACCTCAGTAGTGGGCAAGATTATGGAGGCACTCCTTAAGGAAAGGATAGTGCAACACCTGGAATCCATAGGAGCACAGGAGCCAAGACAGCGTGGGTTTACAAAAGGAAGGTCCTGTCAAACTAATCTCATAGATTTATTTGACTGGGTAACCAGAGTGGTGGACCAAGGGGGAGCAGTTGATGTCACCTACCTTGACTTCAGCAAAGCTTTCAACACTGTTCCACTTAGAAGATTGATAAATAAGCTGGGTAGGCTTGGGGTGGGTCAGAAGTTGGTCAACTGGGTGGCAAACTGGTTGACGGACAGAAAACAGAGAGTGGTGGTAAATGGTATACAGTCAGAAGAGATGCAAGTCACAAGTGGGGTACCTCAGGGATCAGTCCTGGGGGCAAGTCCTCTTCAGTATCTTCATTAGTGACATTGCAGATGGACACCAAGATCTGCAACAGAGTAGATGATCCAGATGGGGTGGGCAGAATGAGAAGAGATCTGGATAGACTAGCAAAATGGTCAGAAGAGTGGCAACTGGGATATAATACAAAGAAGTGCAAGATCATACACATAGGGAAGAGAAACCCTGAAGCCACCTATAGGCTGGGAGGGGAGTTGCTGGCAGTCACAAAGGAAGAAAGAGACTTGGGCATCATCATCACCGATGACCTGAAATCATCCAAGCAGACCTCTAAAGCAGTGGGTAAGGCTAGGGGGATGTTAGGGTGTATTAGTAGGGATATCACAAGTCATAAGAGGGAGGTAATAATCCCTCTTTACAAGACACTGGTTAGGTCCCATCTGGAGTACTGTGTGCAGTACTAGAGGCCACACCTTCACAGGGACATTAACCAAATTGAAGCAGTCCAGAGAAGGGCAACCAAAATGGTGCAGGGACTGCATCAGAAGACATATGAGGACAGATTAATGGAGCTTAATATGTATACCCTTGAGCAAGGAGGAGAGGGTGATATGATCAAACATTCAAACACCTTAAGGGCATTAACAATGTGAAAGAGTCTAACATGTTTAAATATAAGAAAAATAGCAGGACAAGAGGACACAGCATGAGAATAGAGGGAGGTCGATTAGGGGAATGTGAGAAATTCTTTTCACAGAAAGAGTGGTGGATGCATGGAACAGCCTACCTCAGGAAGTGGTGGCTATGAATACAGTGTAGGGCTTCAAACAGGCATGGGATAGGTATAAGGGAGCAATACAGACGAATATGGATAGATAGGTCATTGACAGTGTAAAGGTGTGTGGCACATTCATAAGGTAGAAAAAATGGGCAGACTGGATGGGCCTTGCGGTCCTTATCTGCCGTCAACCTCTATGTTTCTATAGTCTCCAGAATATTGTCATATATAGTGTATAGTACAGAATTGTTCTGCAAAGAATTCCATCCTTTTCAAAATGTTGTTGTACTGCAGTTCAAAGTCATGGAACATGATTGTACCCTTCTGAGGTACAACAGCATTCTGAAACCTCTAGAGATTCCATCAGTTTTGTTTTGATAGGGAAAGAACTGCCACGTGCTCATTTGACTTGACGGCACGGCAGTTTACACAGACAAGAAGTGAAGCTGCAAGCAGGTGAATAAACAACAGCAGGAAAAAGGAAACACTTTTTAAACATGGCTGAGGTAAAAAAAAATACAGTTAATGACTTTGGAGTAGGGAGAGAGATCAGGGCGTAAGAGAAGGTGGGTGGGATTAAAAATGAAACCATTGTTCTTTTTTAACTGACTGCCTGAAAAACGTCTGGATTTTTTTCCGGGGGGGTTACTATACATTGTAAAAAAATATTGGATGAGAAGCCGTATGCACAACCAGTGTGTTCTGCCACCTTATGGGCTTCTTGAGCTCTTCTCATGGTCAGAGGAAATCAGAACCCCTCTGTGACAGAACACACTGATTATGCATAGTAGCCTATCCAGTGTTCTCTATATATTTATTGAACAGGCCTGAGAATTTCAGAGTTGTTATCAGCTACTAAGAGGCACGTGAATAATCATTTCTTATAGCTCTGTAGAGCCCTTCAGTTCCTTTTCGGTCAAAGAGACACATTCATGCCCAGTGGCCATCACAGTTTGAAAGCCTATTAAAAGTTCTTTGTGAATCATGCCAGAGATACTGATGACTGAGTCTCTTCAATATTAAAACTACATTGCAGTCATTTTCAGAGCATTATGATGATGTCATTGAGGAACAAGTTGCATTTCACTCAGTCTTTTTAGGCAAAGCTTGTTCCTCGTTGACATCACAATATTCTACAAATGTAATATTAATATTGAACAGACTCAGTCATCTATATCACTGGAATACATCCAGCTACAGATGAGCCCAACACCTCATTTTGAAAGAGTGTTTCAGAAGCTTTGCAACTATGTCAGCCACTGCACATGAATGTTTGCCTTTAAAGAAATCATTAGAAGAATCATCAGAGGAACAGACTTTGCATGCATGTTTGACATTGGATGCAAAGGAGGAAAACTGGAATTGGAAGCACTCCAGAGATGCAGACGAATGAGTCTGATCGACATTAACACTATATTGCAGCCATTTTTAGAACATTGTGATGTCATCAAGAAACCAGCTGAGCCTAACTACATTAAGTCAAGCACAGTTTGTGCCTTGATGACACCAGTGTTCTACAAAGTGATAGTAATAATATCAAAGACTCAGTCATCTATACCACTGATGTGCTTCCAGCCACAGAGGAGCCCAATACCTCATTTGAAAGAACCTTTCCTGGGCTTTTAAACTGTAGGTGCATTTACACAAAAGAAGGTATTGTGCTTCTAAATGCACCACTCACCTGCCATTCCACCGGCATTGCTACATGCCACCGTTTTCACACACGACGGGAGTTGTGTACCGATGCAGGGTCAGTCTGTGTGTCTGACTCAACTTCCTGCTGGGCACTACTGAATCGCTGTAAGGGGGGAGGGGGACGAGCAGCAAATGACAGTGTGCTGTGGCCAAAAAAAGCTGTTTGGAAAACAGCTGCTTTGCTAAGGGCTCCGTTCCATTTGTGAATACAAACCAAGTGTCTTCCTCCTCCACACAGTCTCCCTTCTCAAGCCACCCAGAGTCTCTCCCCTCTTTTTACAACGAGACTGGTATTCAATATTCATTACGGGAGGGTGAGCTGTCAGTTGCAGGAGCTGGGGTTTGGTGCAGCATGGAGTAATGTGGTGCTGTACTGCAGCAGGCAGAGTAGTGTGTTTACGAGCCAGTTAAAAATGCCTTCACTGGCAAACAAACCCACAAAAACAGCGATCGATCTGCGCTGCAATGCTCTGCAGGCTGTTTATATGGCCTGATCTGTAGCAGTGCAGCTCATCTGCACCTCTTGCAATATTGCAGATGAGGTTGCATAAACATGCCTTATGTCAGCCACCGTACATGAATGTTTCTTTTTAAATAAATAAATAAATCTTTATCTTAGCCACTGTACATGAATGTTTCCTTTTAAATAAATAAATAAATATTTATGTTAACCACATACTGTAATGACAACAATTATCAGACAGTTTCACAATGCAACACGTCAGATCAATGATACTTTACAGAAACCATCTTGAATCTTCTTTAAGCAGTTCCCAGCTGACCCTTCTAAGCAGGTGATATGTCAGGTGTTTCAGACTGGATGAATTAGTGCAGGAGGTGATACCTAACTTAGCCTGTCACTAGCAATGTAATCTAGAATAAAGCAGAAGAATCTTTCATTTGATAACATAAGCTCAGTAGCAATGTCCCATGGTAGAAAACAAAATATTTTCTTAACCTCTGTATATTTGCTATCTTATTTAGTGCTTTGTTTACATAAGCAGTAAACTATTACTGGATTATACCATTGACACAGAACTGAACCAACACAGTGGTTAGTGTGACCTGCCTCATGGTGTAACTTCTTACCCATCTAGGGTAAGTAGGTAAAGTGTCTGAACAACCCAACACTGTAGCTTTTTCCAGCACTGACCACCCCTGGACCCCAGTTCCAGGGTGGATCATTCATTAGTACTTAGTCAAATATTGAACACATGTGCATCTGGGGTCTCAAGTTGTCTGTAAATTACAGTAAATTGACCGGGGTGGACAGACTTTGAAAAGACCTTAATAAACTGAGCGACTGGCCAGACTCCTGGGGCCAGATATTCAAATGGCCGAGATTACCACAAGCCCAAAGTGTGTTAAAGATGTGGCAGTCTAACAGAATTTTCCATCCTGTGTGGCAATTGACACAAGTTAGACCATTTTCTTGTGGTCTAGCTTGGGTCAATCTCAGGGACTGTTTTTACGGTGCTTGCGGCAGATATTTGACACAAGCTGCTGTAAATTGGGAAGACTGTTAGAAAATCAGGTGCCATTGCAGCAGACGGCATTGGTGAAGCGTTGAGTCCAACGTGCTGTGGCGCAGGGCTTGATGCAAGCCCTGCACCACCCTTTGAAAATCCGTCCCCTTGAGTCTAAGATCCAGTGTGGTCAACTGCATGGTGCTACACTTGGTAACAAAAAATAGAGGTTGGACCAATACACTTTTTGGGGCTCCTCAAGCCACAGTGGAGGGTGAAAAGGATCAGTTACCCTAATAGCCAAGAGGCAGAAGCATGAGAAGCAATGCATAGCTACTGTCCAGGGGTCTGGAAGAATGCTTGGACACATTACATGGTGGGGGCAGCAGGGCAGGGGAAGTAATTCTGTCTCTCTAACAGGTTGTGGTCAGGCCCCACCTGAAGTACTGTGTGTAGTTCTGGGCTCCATTTCAGTCCACTATGACAGTTGGCTTAACATCACTCAGTGGCACAGGGCAGTCAGACCCTGTTCCTCCCTCCCTCCTGTGTGGCTGAAAGTACTAGTCAGTTGGCAGTGCATACTGGGAGGGGGGACTGACTGAGTGGCCAGGATATTTGCCTCACCCTAGCAAGGACTGGGGGCACAACATAACACAAGCATTTTGCCATAAGATGCACTCTGGTACTAGGGTAATTGGTTTAGCGTACGAGAGAAACACTCCAGAGTATGTAATTAGTGCTGACCCTGGTTTAACTCTGAAATTGTCTCTATAAGAAAAGATAAAAATGAAGCCTGGGATGCTGCCCCGCCCATTAAGTCCGAGCTGGAAGCTGACTGGCTACAGTTTTGTATATTCCACATCCAATGTAGCTCTTCTGTAAGAAATGCTAAGAGACACTTCCACCAACTTACTTCAGCTAATGCTGACTCTCATAAATTCTGGCAGACTATAAAATAAATTCAGGGGTTGCTGGTGTCATAGCAATTTAATAATGTAGTAATTGCAGACAAATAGCAAAGCACTGAGGCTTTTAATTCACATTTCTCAAAGGTGGGTGTGGCTTTTGATACTGCCCACTCCAAGGAGGGAGGTGTGTCTCACACTGGATGGGCAAGAGATTGTGCGCTACTACCCTGGGGCTACAGCAGACAGACTCCAGTCCAGGGTGACGGAACTCCGAAAGGAAAAGGGGAGAACCAAGATCTGAAGTGGGTGCAGGGGAAAAGATTTGCACAACATATCAAAGATGGTTTAAGTAGGGGGCAGCTCATTTGAGATCAGGAACACAAAGACAACTCATGGCGGCCTGAATGTCCTTCCTCCACCAGAAGCAGAAATCTGAATGGTGACAGGATAGAGGAAACAGTGGGCTAAGGGGATCAAAGTATCGTGAGGCACTGTGCACAAACAACAGAAGCCTGCGGAATTGTGGATGTTGTGTACCTTGAGTATAGTAAGGAGTTTTACACAATAACTCATAGGGAATTAGTTCTAAAACTGGAATGTATAGGAATTGACAAAAACATAATTTATATGCAAATGTGAGGGGGTATGCTCGAAATGAGAGTATCCCAGGGCCGGCCCATTGGCGCAGTGGTGGGATTTCCGCTTGCGACGCTGGCGACCCGGGTTCGGGAATGGACTCAGGTCGCTGGAAGGGTCGGCCGGGGGGAGAAGGATAGAGCGCCCTATGGGCTGCTCTCCTTCTCCAGGGGGGAGGGTGGGTTGATGCTCGGTGCATGAGTGACCCTCGGCGGAGGCTGGGAGTCGACAGCTACCGCACACCGAGGACACTTTTTGAGGCGGACAGGACGCCATGTTACATTGCACGCCCTCCTGCAGAAAAGTGTGAAATGGACGGGCCGCCGTCGCCTCTATGAAGCCCGCCGCATGCTTTGATTAGCCCCCAGGCCGGTCCTCCGACTCTATCACACGCCTCGGGGTGTTAGCCCCCGCATCCCATAGCCCCCACCGTGAAGCCACGGGTATCGGAGGGCTCGAGGCCGCTTGGGGTGGAAGCCGCCGGCCCGTGACCGGGCTGATACTCTGGACGACCGACAGCTAGGAGGAAAGAAAAAGCAAAAAATGGAAAAAAAAAGAAATGAGAGTATCCCTGCTGCTCTCCCCTAGACCATATGGGGATGGGTGTGAATCTCAGACCCATTCCCTCACCCCTACAGGTATGGATCCCTGTGCAGGAGCTGTAGGTGGCACAGCCAGAATTGCTGGGCATCTAATTGGTACCTGAGCTGACACTTCAGTGCATCCGCTGCTCTGCACAGCACGGGGGTCCACGGGATATGGCAGTCAATGTCAGTTCTCCATGGGCTGCCATATCCCCTATGTCCGCTGTGCAGTATTTACCAGCAGGCACTGGTGACATCCCTAGCCCTGTCACTATGCTCCTGGAGCTGGGGGCCAATGGAGCATGGGCCATTCAGGCCCAGGATGGCTGGGAGAAGAGGGGTGCATAGGCACTATGGCAATCATAGGGCCAAGTAGCATATGCTCACTCTGCGAGCCACACATGCAGCACTGGGGATAGGGCAGCTATCAGCCCCATCTCCTAGCCTGTCCCGGTGCAGAGCTTTCCGTGTGGTTGGTGACTGGATGTGGACAGGGTATGCAGCTAAGCTGTGGATGCTGCATGGTGACCCAAAGCTGCACATATTACATGCAGGGGGCACTCCGTGATTTTCCACTGGTGCAGAGCAGCTGTATACCCTCAGGAAGGTGAGCCCTAAGTGGGTTATTTATGGCAGATGGATGGGAGGTAGAAAGTATAAAAAAAGGGTTTGTTTTCAGAGTTAGGTGATGTCACTAGTAGTGTTCCACAGGGATTGATCCTCGGTTCAACACACTTTAACATTTTTACAAGTGATACGCAATGTAATAACGGTGAATGGATGGCTAAATTTGCAGGCAACTCAAAGAGAGGTTGCATTATTGACTCAGATGAAGATACCAAATGTATGCAGAGGGAGCTGGACTGGATGGCTGATTAGACCAGTAAAATCTAAGACAAGTTTCAGTATTAAGAAAAGTTCAGTATTAATCTTTGGAACAAAAAATCTGTGAGCAGAGTACAGTCTCCATGGAAGCAAGTTCCACAAATCTAAAACTGAAATAGATTTTGGTGTTACTGTCTCAAACAAATTGAAGCAGGGGTCACAATGTAAGGAAGTGGTTAAAAAGTGCAACCATATAATTGAATGCATTAGGTGGAACATTGTGTCAACAGATAGGGAGGTAATCATCAGTCATGTCATTGTATGGGGGTCTGGCTAGCTGCCAGCTGCTGTGGATGCACTTTTGGTGAGCTCCCCAGAAAACACCCTGAAAATTGCAAAAAACTACAAATTTATACATTTAATCCACCATATTTCGAATATAACAGCAGCCTAAATCTAATTTCTGACTTTCATTGGAGGTGGGGAAGAAAAGCAACACCAGAAAGACAGTTTCTTTACCCTGCAAGGTGCGACGTCTAAGGTGCCATCGCACTCTGCAGGCCAGACACAGAAGGATCCAAAAGGAGACGTTTCCTAACCAGCCATTCTTGAATCTCTACAATCAGCCATCTTAAATCTAACTAAGACGGTACAACAGTTAGATAAGAAAATGGATTCCTACCATGAGAGGTTGCTGCAAGTAGAACAGAAGATGGATGGGCTGGTTGAGACTGCTCAGACGGCTGAGAAAACCTCCAAATGGGCCCAGGCCATGGTGGCTATGTGTGTAAAAGAACAGGCATTGTTGAAATCACGCATGGAGCACTTAGAAAATCAATCAAGGGCCACGAATGTGCATATACTAGGCCTTTCAGAGGGGATAGAATGAGATGACCTCATGCCGTTTTGTACATCCTGGCTAGAGAAAACATTTCATTTAACTTAAAAGACTCTCTTGTGCAAGCCTACCATATCAATCTTCATAGAGCCACAGGCCAGACGGGAGGGACCAGAACAGTAACGCTGCAAGCTGCTTCGTCTGTGGTTCGGGACAGAATCCTTTTAGTGGCTTGCAACAGAAAAGGAATTGAAGTTGATGACACCAGAATATTGATTTTTCCGGACCTCTCATACACTTCCTGCATGAAGTGAAAACGTTTGACCTGATTCGTCGCAGATTGAGGGATTTGGAAATCTCTACCAGCATGCTTATGCCTGCCCGCCTACAAGTCGTGGTGGGCCAGCGAGTATATGTGTATACCGATCCCAAGGAAGCAGTAAAGTTGGTGGAGAAATTGGAGGCCGAACGGCCGGCAAGAGATGGGTATTCCTCTAATGAATCGGAGGATGAAGACACCTGAGCTGGGACTGTGAGTGTTATCTGCTCCATTTAATCTCGCTAAGCAATATATCAAGGCTGCTGCTCATGTAGTCTTTTGCTCACTATGTGGGGACACTTTTCATTATTAAAAATTGAATCTTCACAACGTATATATGAGGGTTACATAAATAATGATTTTGGGGATTCTGGCTTATCAAAGTGGGGATTATTAGATAGGAAGCTCAGTCTTTCTGGAATCCTCTTAATTAGTACAGACTATTTGTTGATTTATCCTCAAGCTGGACTGTTTATGGACTTTTAATTTAATTTGAGAGGTCTTCGGGGTGTGTAATGGGGAGTTTACTGAAAGGAAGAGCCTGAATTCTTACCAAACGAGTTACATAACAAAGGCATGTTTGCTGGTTCAGGTTTCTGGGGTAATTAATACTACTGATTTTTTTTTTGTTTGGGCATTGACAGCATTGGTCAAAGTGTTTATCACAATGTATAAGGATCTAATGCCTGTTTATCTCCCTAATCTTGTACCAACAGTAGTCATGTCTTTCTCGCCACATATCAGCTGTACCAGATATCTGCTTGTTGTATGGCATGACTCATGGATTGTCTATGCATTGCCTTGTAATGTCATAAAACATAAATAGAAAGTATAAAAAAAATTAATAAATCATGCCATTGTATAAGACATTTGTTACGCCACACATGCATAGTATTGGTCACCTCAGAACAGGGAGATGCGAAAAGATTGGAGAAAGTCCAGAGATATGCCACAAAGAGGATTAATTGTATAAGTAAAATGATGTATGAGGCCTGCCCATCAGCGCAGAGGTAGCACTACCACACGTGACATTGGTAACCTGGGTTCTAAATGAGCCTGGGTCATTGGAGGGCTTTTTATACTTAAATAATACCACTGTTTCATCCACAAAGCCAAACACCAGTAAACAATGGCTACACAAGCAACAGTGTACTGCAAAAAATAAATACACTTATTGAGTCACCTGGTGTAAAAGTGGTCATCCCCTCATGGAGAACACCAGACAGGACAAAGAAAACTCTGACTGATTTTGCTAAGGCATCATCAGGGAGTGAAAGGCAGACTCCCAGAGACTAGTATTTCGCTAACAACTTTAAAGTGACAGTGCATTGGTATGACAGTACAGCAATTCTATGTAATATTTATTAATATAATATTTTTCATTGAAAACGTGGTGTAATGTCTACAGTACAGGTGTAACAGCATAAATCCAAATCCCACAGAAGATGAAAGTGCATATTTAAAAAGTATATAAAGAAACGGGGGATAGGACGGGTGGGTGTGGGGTGGTTGAAACAGAAGCTAAGGGAGACAAACTGGCAAAAAATGGAGACAAGAATACATACTAAGGAAACAACTGCAAGTGCATAATAGAGAGACCAGAAAAATGTGCTAGGTAGAACATGTCCTGTAGAAAATATACAGTTTAAAATGCATTATTGGTCTCTCCAAATAACATTATTTAAAGTTCTATAAATTTCTGTCAATCTCCAAGGCAGCATGTATATAAAGACCCAGGGCATGAAATCTGCATAATTATAGGAACCAAACAGAGAGATCAATGGGTAAGGTATTAGGCAAAGCTACATCTGTGTTAAAAACCAATAGAAAAGCCCTGCAGCTAAATCCAAGGGAAACCCCTAAGTGTTAATGGTTCCAAACTAAATATATATCTTGACAGCAACCTCAGGTATAAAACATATAACCAACAGCACACAAACTTGAGTAAAGGAATGGGGGGGGGGGCAAATAGGGAATATATAAGATGACTGCCAATACTAAAAGCCCTTCAAATTGACCCAGCAAAATTGACACTGAGTGGCGCTGTGGAGACCAGGGAGTGGTGAATGGGAAGGGGAAACTGGGTGTTGAGAACCAACTAATGGCAGTGAAAACAGAACCCTCAGTTCCATCATCCCCACTGAGCCTGCCCAACCCCCCTCTCCCCCGCAGAGGACCAGGTATTGAAGCCCCACAGATCGTGGACTCTGAACCAAGGTACCCTGCATTCTGCTTTAAGGCAGTTTCAGTCAAGGATACATTGAAGAGCATCAGTAGGGTACTTGGCAGAACTAGGTACAGGAGTGACTTGGTTAATATCAACATCAAACCGTGAAATTCAATTCGGCCACCTCAGATAAAGCCCTCATCAATATTGGTGTACCGCAGGGCTCTATCCTCGGACCCCTGCTTTTCACAATATTTATTAACAACATTCCTCAGGTGGTGTCCTCCTGTTCATCGCTGCTTTATGCTGATGACCTTGTCCTCTATACAAACTCAGATAATATCCACTCTATTAATCACACGCTCTCTATGGACCTGCAAAATATTCAATCCTGGATCTCCAAAAACAAACTTGTCATAAATATCGCAAAGACCAAGGCCATGCTCTTTGGTTCCTCTATTAAAATAAAACAGCACCGTAAATCCTTCCAGATTGCCTGGGTGGACAGCTCCCCACTGGAGATGGTAACTTCTTTCAATTATCTAGGGGTCTTACTCGATGAGTCCCTCACCTTTGATGCCCACATTACCTCCACCTGTAAGGCTGTGAATGCCAAACTGGGCTTAGCCTACAAAACAAGCTATATTCTTACCCTACTGCTAGGACTGCCATTGCTAGAGGTATCCTTCTTCCATCACTTTCATATGGATCCATACTCTATACAAATACATCTAAAGCTAATCTTCATAGGTGGGACACCACTTACAACAATATATGCCGCTACGCCTCTGCTTCCTCCAGGCTAAAACATCACTGCTTGTTGTACTATGATCTCAACTGGCTTTCTCCTACTGCTCAACGTCTCCTCTCTCTTGGGAACCTGATAGACAGTGTACTCCAATCAAGGATGCCATCCTACCTAGCCTCCCTGCTTATCCCTCAGCCAATCTCCTATGGTCTCCGGTCTACGGAACTTTCCTTGTTTTGCATTCCCAGATGTAGGACTACCAAAGGGACATCAGGTTTCTCGCATATAGGCCCCTCCTACTGGAACTCGCTGCCCCTTGATGTTCGCCTTTCGCCTAATCATGCCATGTTTAAGAAACTGCACGGCCCTCCTTACACACGGGTGATCAATGTACCTGCTTCAGCCTTCCTTAGGTCCAGACGTAGTCCTCGCCTGACTGCCTTGGTTACACCCTCTACAGTGCCTCCGATTACACCTCTCTCCCCTAGCCCCACTACTCCTATCTCATCCTTACCTTCCTTCCTGCCCTCCAATCTTATACCTATCACTCTCATTACACTGGACATAATGCCACCTAATTTGACCTCTTCCTTGTGTACCTCTATATCCCTGCTATTACTATGTTAATCCTCATGTGTGCACTTATCCACATTTGTTTAATTGTAAACCGCTTATGCTTTGTATCATTACTATGTCCTAAAGTTATCTCACCTTATGCTTGCTTTGTATTGTATGGCCTCTGACCCTGTAAATGTCATCTCTCTATGTTGTTCTTACCCCAGGTTTGCCTGAAATGTTTTATGCACCTCATGACATTGTAATCTTTGTAATCTGTTATCTCCCTTTGTTGTTGACCTCCCGGGTTGTGCCTAAAAATAGTCACTTTCATGTCTAGCGCACCTACCCAGTTATCAAAAAAATAAATAAATAAAATAAATATGAAACTTCTTGAACTGGCGGTGGAAGAATTTTCCCACCCCTTCTCTAGAATTATTAACTTTTCTCTGTGCTACTCACTGTTCCCAGAGAAGTGGAAATCAGCACTGGTTACACCAGTTTCAAAAGTGGACATTGCACTATCCTTGCCAATTACAGATTAATTTCTATTAATTTTTTTTATTTTTACCAGGAGAGACACACTAAGCTGAAAACTTATTTACAGGTGCGACCTGGGAGCACAAGGAGGTTAAGTGACTTGCTTAGGGTCACACAGTATGCAGGTGGGGACTGTGGGATTCAAACCCAGGTCTCCAGGTTTGCAGCTCAGAGCCTTAAACCACTTCGCTATACTGCCTCCTATATTCTCTCCTCCTTGTCCAAGGCCATCAAGCAAATAGTCTCTGACCTACTTGTCACATAGCTTGAATAATACAGTGTTCAGTGTGCACAGCAGCATGGCTTTCAGAAGCCCCTCAGCACTAGCACAGCTGATGCTGTTGGAATACACAAACTATGTTCATGAGGCCCTCTGACAATGGTAACCTAGTCAGAGCTATATATACTGATGTTACTAAACATAGAAAAAAACAGCAGAAGGAGACCAAGAGTCCATCAAGTCTGCCCATTGGGTTCCGAAACCTCTAGTGGTCATGTGTCCTAGCCCACCCTCCCGCTGAATTTTATACTCTTTCCAGCTCTCGTAGAGTCTAAGGTAGCCCTTGCTCTGTCCCACCCATGTTTGAAAATTGCCAGGGACCTAGCTCCTACCACCTTGGCAGGTAACCTGTTCCATGGTTCCACCACCCTTTCTGAAAAGTAGTGTTTCCTTAACTCCCTCTTGAAGTGACCTCCTCTCAGTTGCCATTTGTGTCCCTTTGTATTTGAGTCTGATATCCTGTTGAAGAGTTCCAAGTAGGGCACTTTGTTTATGCCAATCATGAATTTGAACATTTCAATTTATCCCCTCTCTCCCTCCTAGTTTCTATCGAGTACATGTCTAGTGCCTTCAAGCGATCCCCATGCGAGTGCTCATGGAGCCTTCAACCTGGTCAACCACGAGCTTCTATGTAAACTCCTTGTCTTGTGTTTGTCACAGAACAGTTGCCTGGTTCCACAGCTATCTCACCAATCATTGCCAGTGGGTGACAATCAATAAATCTTTGTCATTAGGGGAGTATCTATTGGTGTCCCCCAGGGCTCCATCTTGTGCCCACACCTGTTTGGCCTCTTCATAAATCAGCTGGCCAGTGCTTGTCAGACAGTCAACATACTCCTCTATGCCAATGGTGTAGTCATCTATTCCAAAAACCCTGACCTTGACAGCCTTACCGCCACTCTCCAAAGTAACTTTACATCACTTGGAAGCTAGTTCTCCAACAACAAACTGTTCCTCAATTACAAAAAACAAAGACCATGTTCTTCTCTAACCTCCCACAGAGGAGGAAAGTTCCACCCTTTCTCATCCAAAATGGACAAAGACAAAACATTGAACAGGTGGAGACCTCCAAATACCATGGAGTAAGTCTGGATGACACCTTATTTTTTGCACCCTATGTTTACAATCTGGTGGCCATAGTTAACAGAAGACTGGGTGCCCTGTACTGTAACATGAACAATCTCACTGGCGATGCTAGAGGCCTTATTGTGACTAGGTCTATAATATTCTGTCACTTATAGATTATGGGCTACCTATCTGTGCAGCTGCCTGTGACACAGTGATAAACAAAGTAAAGCTGATCTGTAATAAGGTGTGCCGCTTTGTACTTGGTGTAGATAATTGCACTCACTAACTGAATACCTGTACCCAGCAGAATAAAGTTCCAGACATGTTTGCTAGCCAATAAGGCACTCTTGGGCCTAACAACTCCTGCTTTAAAAAATTGCTTCCACACCGTCTCCAACCAATACAACACTAGGAACATGGCCAGGATTGCCCTTAAGTCTCCTTTTCAGCATACTCAGCTGAGCAAGCAGACATTTGCTGTCAGGCCAACTAACTGGTTAAATGAATTGCCTGATATACTGCTGAATCTCCCCAAGCTTAATCAGTTTAAAAGATCATTGCGGTCTGCCTTTGCAGTCCAGTGCAGTTGTAACTATTAAACAGTTTTAGGGGGGCGGAGCCAACAGCCGAATTGATCAGACGTGGGAAATTGAGCTCTGTACATTTAAAAGCAAAAAAACAGCTAAAATCATCTCTGCAGTCTTTAAACTATATAAATACTATCAACAGTGTATGTGTTAAACTATTTGGAGCTGAACAATACTAAAAACTTGCTACCATGGGTAGAAATACTTGAGAAAACCAGGAGGGTGCTCGACAGTAAATGCCTCAATCAACAGCAGAAACTGAGCTGCCGACTGGTTCCAAGGGAACGGAGACAGACCAGCCATCGAATGCTGTGCTCCTGAGGGCCCATTCAGGCCATGGACCACAAACTTGAGTCATTGGTCACGAAGGTAACCCTTCTCAATACTAAAGTCACCGGGGTACAAATGGAAGCGACTCAAGCAACAGAGACGGCAACTAAAGCTCTGATTTCAGTCACTGGTGTTATAAAAGAAAATACAGTACTCCATTACAGGCTGGAACACTTAGAAAACCAGATGAGAGCTGCAAACGTACGAGTGGTGGGAATGCCAGAAGGGGTAGAGGAGGAAGATGGCATCAAACCGTTCATTCAATTCTGGCTATCAGCAGCATTAAATATCGACTCATTTACTGTAAAAAAAGCTTACTGGGTCACACCTCGCCATTCTATGGGGGATAATCCACCTGCACTTACCATCATGTTGATGGTTGCACTCCTTTTAGCAGCACGGAGAGCAGCTAACTTGGAATATCAGGGCCATCAGGTACGACTGTTCCCCGACCTAAGTTACTCCACGAGAGCCAGGCGCAAGTCCTTTGATGGAGTGAGAGCCCAATTATGGGCACTAGGGATTCAGCACATACTGATGTTACCAGCGAGGATGAAAATCACGTACAGAGGCAAAGTCCACATATTCTGTGACCCTCAAGCAGCTGGAAAATTGGTGACCAAGCTCAGATCGGAATTTGCAGCTCGACGGGAGGCAGCGACTTCTGAGTCAGAAGAGGACTAATAAAGTGGGGCTGGTTGTCTAGTTTATAATGGCAGGTACACCATTAATGCCAGGCAGTTGCAAAAGAACTAATTGAACTTTATTTTTAGTTTTCACCTCGAGCCTTCATTCCAGTATTTTTAACATTTAGGGGAACTGAAGTTATAGAATGATAATATGGCATCCGAATGAGAAAACGAGGGAGGAACTAAACCTTTTATGGTGGTCGAATAGACTGAGACACTTTCTTTTCTTTTTCCCCAGGCCTGGCATTAAACAGACACTCGCATCAAGTGGATGTGTCACGGTTACTCTGTATAAGACTGTTGGAGGGCAATGGAATGAATTTCCCCGTGCTTTAAAAATGTTACTGTTCAGATAAAGTTCAAATGATTGCTGTTGCTTAAGGCATTTAGTGTTTTAAAGTGTCATTCTATGGCTGGAAATACTTAATGAAAAGTCTATACCCCTGTATATCTATTATGATGGGGGTTGTTCTGACACATATTAGAAAATGTAAAGTGTTTTAAGGGGTAAAGTCTTTGAAAATAATATATCCATGGATTTCATCAGCCAAAATGTTGAGCAATTAGTTTATAATTTATAATTATGTTTAACACTGGAAAGAAATGCAGTAGTTCTTTTTTCTTGCATGTCCCAAGTACTCCAGAGAGCATCTAGATAAAGAGAATATATACCCCGCCTTAGGTGGGTGAAATGTTTATTTTAATACCACATCTTAAGGATATCTGTTCTCGTTCTTGGCTATTATTGGTAACTCGTAATTTTACCTGAGTAAATAATATATCCAAAGGGAACCCCTTGAGAAGTAACAAAATCTGAGATATATATATTATAAAATCCTGTCGTAATAGTCTGGTTTTGAATATAATGTATTTTACATTGTGCAATTGTAACCTGGATTGTACTCAGATGCAGATAACTGTACTTTTACACGCTATAAATACAATAAAATATAATAATTATTATTTGGTTTTCTGTCTGTACATAATATAACCTGTGACTTTTTATACAATGATCTGTATTGATTTTTTTTTTCAAAACTACAGTATATGTAACTGTTCTGGTTTAAGTGTTTTGCGCCTGACTTGATTGCAATTCATGTGGAACTGCTTATTGTACTTGTAATGTTTTTTTGTGACTATGTAGTTCATGTGGAACCTTTGTAAATGAGTACTTGTGCTTAAAGGTAATCTCTGAAGTTTTCAATACATAAATAAATAAACCCTAAATACAGAAACATGTATACAAGTTATACAGTCCATAAATCCTGTTTTAACAATAGTTAATTATAACTGGACAATAACTGACTGTATAGCATGTAATAATAGTCAGAGGGCACCAACATATTAAGTTACAGAAAAGCTTTTAATTCAGTATTATCATTTAGGCCTGGCTCTCGAAGGGTACCCCAGTGGAAAATTCAAAAGGACTGTCTTCTTGAAAGTAGGCACTCGAGGTAACCTCCTCATGGGTCTAACTAAATCCTTTCTATAGCACAGAAAGAGAAGTTGTGTGACCCCACTTCTTCTATGCTCTTAGGTGCCTGAACAAAACATTATGTTCATCTTTGTTTCTTACTGAACTGAGATGCTCCCCAATTCGAACCTTAGAAGGGCATTTTGTCCTGCCTTCATAGAAAGAAGTACAAGTGCAGGTAGCCAAATAGATAACACTCAGAGTGCTATAATTAATGAACCTAGTGATGTTAAAATCCTTATGGCCATTCACCATGCTGAAGGTTTTGCTTTTCTGAACAGAACTGTAGTAGTTGAAGTGGCCACAAGGAAAGCATCCATTAATAGGCTTACGTACCAATTGTCAGTTTGCTTCTTATCCACTTTTTGGAAATTGTGGACTGGTATATCCCTAAATTAGACCCCCTCCTATATACCATTCTGGGGGCAGTTTTGGAGCCATCCTGGAATGCTGGTTCAATTGACAGCACATGCCAATTTTTGGTGACAGTCTCCCTTACTTTTCCAGACTACAAAGAATATTCAGTGACAGAGTTTCTATCATCTTAGGAACATTGCCCAAATCCACGCCCCAATTCCCCTGGAGGACCTGACCACGGTGGTGCGTGCTTTCGTCATGACCAGGTTGGACTACTGCAATGCCCTGTACCTTGGGTCATCTGGGGGCAACCTTCGTCGGCTGCAGTTGGTGCAGAATGCGGCTGAAAGACTTTTGACTGGGGTGAGGATATCTGAATATATCACCCCGGTCCTCCGTGGACTGCACTGGCTGCCTGTCAGGAGGAGGGTTGTCTTCAAGATAGGGCTCCTTACCTATAAGACCCTGCATGAAAGGAGCCCAGTTTATCTGCAAGATCTCCTTGTTCCTTACCAACTGAGATGGGCACTCCGTTCAGCTGAGAGTGGTCTCCTTGGGGTTCCCAGGGTTAGGTTGCATCATTCTGGAGATAGGGCATTTGCGGTGGCTGCACCTACCCTGTGGAACTCCTTACCTGGCTATCTATTTATTTATTTAGATTCTGGTAACCGGGTAAGCCCACTGAGACCAGAGGTCCCTTTTTCAGGGGCGACCCGGAATTAGTTACAGAAAAAACAACTGACTTTTTTTCTTTACAGTAGTTACATATGTTCCACAAATAGATATTAGCGACAGTAAAAAAGGAGGCCCCCCTAGGTAGAAGCCTTTAAAGGAGGATTAAAGACATATCTGTTCCAGCAGGCTTTTATTGATTGTGTTTGAGCTATGAATTACAGAATGGTTATTCATATAATGTTATTTATGATGGTTTTATTAACTGAATGATCTTTGTATGATTTTAAAATTTATTATTGTATTGTTTTGCTGTACGGCACTCAGAGTCCCAGGAACTGGGCGCTTTATAAATAAAATTATCTACGTTAACACCTCCCCCTAATGTACTGGTCCTCTGTCTATACTGTAATAGCTCAGCTCTAGGGGTATGTCTCACCTTACCATAGACATTGCTGATCAATTCTGCCTCGCACCCCTTGTTCAAAAGTCTCATCCTCTGAACAGTTCCATCTGACATGGAGGAATGTGACATCAGGATATTATTAATGGTATGGTGAGAGAGACAACTGCTGGAGTGGTAGAGACTATTTCTATCTGTAGATTTTCTATACAGATCAGTTGTAATGGGTTCCCTGTGGTGTCTTGTGTATGTCCAAGTCTAAAAATTGAATGTTGTTTGGGTGGAACTTAACCGTAAATTTCAGGTTAGAATTAGTAGTCTCCGAGAATCTAACAGATTCCTGTAGTTCCTCCACCCCACACGTCACTCAAAGTTACCCCCATTGCCGTGCCCTTGACCAGTAGGAAATAGTGTTTCTGGAAAACAAAGAGGTTACATCTCAATGCAAACTCAGGCTAGTCTGTATAAAAAAAACCTTGAAATTCTCACTATAGTCATATGCAACGTCAAGCCAGTTATTTAAGACGTGTAGTCCCCCATCCTGGGGGACATTCATATACAATGTCTCGACATCCATTGTAACTAATAGCCAGTGTGGTTCAAGTTCTAGATCCCCCAGGATGCCAGTATCTGAGTGGTATCACGAATGTAAAATGGCAGTTTAGGCACCAGGAGCCAGATATTCAAAAGTTAGCACAGGCACTAAGGGGCATTTGCCTATGCGACCCAGGTTTTGCACCTGATTTGTGGGTGTGGTTTATATTCAGAGACCCCCACAGCATGGGTAAAACCTGTTAGTGCTCGAGTGCTAACATGCCGCTCCACTCATGCAAATGAGGTGGTCCTTTCTGCATATTTATTTATTTATTTATTTGCTTTTGGTAACCGGGTAGGAGCATTAGGCATTATTCCTGCCAATTTTCAAGCACGACCTGGGAGAATACAGTAAACAGAAATTACATATGCAAGTACAAAAATACAGCCATAACAATCCTCAGCAGTTGTCCACGCAGGGATAGCCAAGTCTAACTCACGTGTGAAGGACAATCCACGCAGGGATGTATGGAGGCAGGTTAAAACAATTTAGCAAACAAACACCAAGTTCAAGACAGTTAGATCAAGTGCAACAAGTACAGTTAGATGTATCAAGTGCATAGAGGTGAGAGAAAAGTGCAGACTTGAAGGAGGAGTAGGATAAGTGACACTTTAAACTAGGGGGAAGGGATTCCAGAATTTAGGGGTGAAATGAGAAAATGCTTGTTCACCCATTTTAGATGAGCAGTGAGGCACTGAAAACTGTGGAGTGGTTGAGGACCTAAGAGTTTGGGAGAGACGCACAGGTTTAAACATGTTGGCCAGAGAACTTGGGCGAGGGCATCTTGTCATGGACTCAATGAAACACCCCAGAGAGTAATGTTGACGTGACTTAGGAGATAGCCAGTGAAGGGTCAAGTAGCGCAGCAGCATATTCAGCAGTTTGCACCAGCAGTAAATTCCACCCAGATGGGTGCTGCTTAATGCTTTTGCAAACCTAGTCTTAACTGGGTACAAGGCCCTGGTGGCAGCATGCAGTACTGCAGCCACCTGTGCCCCACCCCTGAATCCCATCCCTGTGAAACAATGGATGCCCTGCTGTCTAGTGGCAACACCCCACCTTCCAATCACCTTTCTCTGTATATCTTGTGTTCTCCCTGGTGTCTAGTGGCACCCCCCACCCTACAATCACCCATCCCTGCATTGCCCGTGTTCTCCCTGCTGTCTATTGACACCCTTCCCCTCTGATCACCCATCCCTGTCTTGCTCATGTGCTCCCTGGTGTGTAGTGGCACCACCCACCCTCTGATCACCTTCCCTGTCTTGCTTGTGTGCTCCCTGGTGTGTAGTGGCAGCACCCACCCTCCGACCACCCTTCCCTGTCTTGCTTGTGTTCTCCCTGGTGTCTAGTGGCACCACCCACCCTCCGATCACCCTTCCCTGTCTTGCTCATGTTCTCCCTGGTGCCTAGTGGCAACCCCCCCAATCACCCATCCCTGTCTTGTTCGTGTTCTCCCTGGTGTCTAGTGGCAACCCTGCCCTTTGATCACCTGTCCCTGTTTTGCATGTGTTCTCCTTAGTGTCTAGTGGACCCCATCTTCTGATCCCCTGTCCCGGCCAGTGTCATGGAACCCTGGTGGCTAGGGGCACCCCACCTTCTGATTCCCCGGCCCAAAATGCATAGGTAGTCCCTGGTGTCTAGTGGTACCCCCCCACACACGTACATGCCTAGCACCCATTGGGGTGCCACCTCTGAGTCCCCGGTGGCTAGCGGTATCCCCCTGCACTGCCCACACTGAGCACACCACCCCGCCAACCCCCCCCACCTATAAAAGTGGTGCCTTGCAGAGAGCTTGACATGACAACTGGCACAGCCCACCTCTCACCTCCTTGGCCACTCATCCCTGTCATCCCATACAGCAGCCAGCCACAGAGGTGAGAGGAGGGCTGTGCAGGTCATCATATTGGGCTCTCTATGTGGCACCACCTTCATAGGTATGGAGGGGGTGGCTGGGTGGTGTGCTCAGTATAAGGGGCTGCTAGCCACTGGGGACTCAGAAGTGGCACCTGGATGGGTGCTCAGCAGGCGGATGGTTCCACTAAGCACTAGGGACTACCTACGCATTTTGGGTCAGGGGGATCAGAGGGTGGAGTGCCCCTAGACACCAGGCACTGAGACACCAGCCAGGATGGAGATCAGAAGGCAGGGGGTGCCACAGGACGCCAGGGAGAACACTAGCAAGACAGGGAGGGGCGTCTGCCAGGTCATTCTCCTGTGATGCCACTGTCAGTGAGATCACAATGCTGATAATGTAGTAGGGTGGCAGTAGAGCTAGATATGTCTGCTGCAATTCTAAGAACTATTATATACATCCAGCACAATAGCATCACATAGAACACTTTCTGATGAACAAAAGAAAAAAAAAAAACTTCAGAAATACAAAGATACAACCGACTACTCCTTAAAATTTGTATTATTTTCCTATCTGCCTGTTTTGGCTCCACTAGCTCTTGGTCTGCTTAAAGTCCATTTGGCTGAGCTTTATAGTCTCTAATTTTACAGCTGATGGATTGTGGTGAGGTTTGTTGCATGCTCTGTTTCCAGTCTTGCATAATGCATTGCCTTTCTTGGCCGAAGCCTGGCCATTTTAAGACATGTAAGCCTTGAGGCACTCTTCCTTCTTTTACATAGGCCTCTGAAGTAGTTCAGTGCCAATAATTTCTTCTTGCCTGAAGTGCTGACTTCTCAAATTGTTGAAACACTAAAGCAATGTCAGGAACAGGCTGCTGTGGACCTTGCTGCCACCAAGCTCCATTGTTATTATGGTCTTGATCACTGCCGAAAAAGGGATTCTCTGAACCTTACTGCTAAAACTGGCTGCTGACAGTGTCCTGCTGGCGTCTTCCAAATTTATTTCCCCCAGCTGTAGGGACATAGCAGGTCTTTCAAATACCATGAAAAAGAGGGAAATTTAGAGGATGGTAACAGTGGCCAAAAACAAAAAAAAATCAACTGGGAACAATTAAGTCTGCCCCACTGTTTGGTGTGCTAATTTGGAAAACAAAACAGTTGGAGGGCTGGCCAGGGGAGGATGGTTGACCGTCCCACTGTCTGCTCACCTCCTTGAGGAGGGAAGGAGGGATCCTGGTCTCTGCTGCAGTACTGCCAGCTGGGTGAGCAATGGAGCCATATTAAGGGAGGGTAACGTCATCGCTGTGATGCATCCTGCGTCAGAAGCACCACCTCCATGATGTTGGCAGGCTGGGGAGATAAAGCTGGAAAAACTCCCAACTACCCAGTATGCCATCCACCGCTTGTTGCAGGTCCCGCACCTCTGACCCAACTCTCACTCCCACACTGAACCTCAGCCTCTGTCTAGAGGTAAGGTGTCGTCTCCAGCAGCCCTCCCCATGGGGGGTTATCCATGGGGGAACAAGGAGCACAAAATACTTCCTGGAGATGGTGCATGACAGGGCGGGGTGAAGCAGCGGACCGATGTGGGCCAGTCGGGTGATGGGGAGAAAAGTACAGTAAATAAAAAAAAAATTATGTATGAAGAGACAATCAAATAACTTGATTTGCATAGGCTTGAGAGAAGGAGAATGATGGGATACCCTATTTTAGTATACAGAGCAGCAAAGAAACTAGTACTCAGGAAATGATTGAACATCACACTTAGAGAAGCTCAAATAAAGCTGATGTTGGGTAGTTATATTGCTCTCATACTCGACACTTGCACTGAACATAATGGGGCCTGTGCACCATTAGACACATAGAAACAGAATTTGTTGGCAGAAAATGACAGCTTGGTTGACCCAGTCTGCCCAGATGGTCCCTGCCTAGTCTATCTCTGCAGACTCTAACTGGTCTATGATGACCATCCCTCCTCCCTGCATGTTTACTAATATTCCCCTGTGTCTATCCCACCCGTGCGTGAAGACCCCTACTGTTTTTGCCTCCACCACTTCCGCTAGCAGTGTATTCCAGGTGTCCACCATTCTTTCCCCAGCTTCATCACATGCCCTATAGTACTGGTGTTCTTTCTCATTTGAAAGAGACTCCCCTCCTGCACCCTGTTCACCCTCTTGAGGTACTTGTAGGTCTCTGTCATATCCACCTCTCTGTATCACATTGGAACAGTGAAATTCTGACAGCAAAAGTCAATACAGCCACAATTTCTACGGAATTCGAAACTGTCGCTGTATTGGTCCCGATGGTGAAATTTTGCTGTTTTGCCGTGTTGCCCCCACTCTGAGTCAACTCTGACTCGGAGTTAGATATCTAAAAATCGGGAGGGGCCCGGGGGTGCAAAGGGCAGAGGCCCCCCAAAAAAACAGTCAATATCTGACAGGCAAAATTTCACCTTAAACACTGGGGATTTCCAGTCGCACTTGACAAAGAAGTTGTCGATGCAGCTTGGTAACCTCCCTCACTCCCTCTTCCAGGGTGTACATTTTTTTTTTTGTTTGTTTTGTTTGTTTTTAGATTCTTTTTGCTCTGGTCGCTGCTGGAACCTCTCTCAGGCATCCTGCTTGGTCCTGTCCCATCTGAGATCCTCTCAGCCCTAAGCCTCCTCTCCCCCCCCCCACAGCCAGTACCCCCAGCTTAACCCCTCTGGAGTGGGGCCACCCCTCCTCTTTGGGTGCTCTTACAAAGTCAGACTCTGGCTTGTGGGTGAGGGCCTGGATGAAGGACATGTGAGGCCGGGCAAGACGGATCCGGCAGTGGGCATGGGTGTCAGATGCCGTCACCTACTCCGCAAGCCAGGTTTTTCTGTTTTCTGGTCCCCTGATGTCCCTACGCCCCCCCCCCGCATGGGAACTCATGACGCCATGTGCACGGCAACCCTGCTGGCATCAGCTACACTCCTTGTGTTGTCTGCATACTGCAGCACCCCCCGATCTCCACCGGGAGCCGCTGATACGCCGGACAGTCCCCAGCCCTCCCCGAGAGGAGAGCAGTCCATTGGATGCTGAGTCCTCTCCTCCCTTGCCGACCCCCTTCAACCTGAGTTCCTTCCACTGACCGGCCGCCGTGGCGTGGCGCAGGGCGCCCAGTGCCTCAACCCCTCAGTGTCACTGGGCCGGCCAGGATGTACATGTTGAGATCCCTCAGTCTGTCTTTGTAGAGCTTTTGGTATAACCCCTGCACCATTTTAGTTGCCCTACTCTGGACTGCCTCCTCCCTGTCTATATCCTTTCTGAGGTGCAGCCTACAGAACTTGACACACTACTCCAGGTGGGGTCTCACCAATGAGTGATACACTGGCAGCACTACCTCCATCCTCTTGCAGGAGATACCTCTCTCCTTGTATCCCAGCATCCCACTGGCCCTAGCCACTGCTTTTTCATGCTGCCCTGCCACTTTGAAGTCATCAGATATGATAACCCCAAGGTCCCTTTCCTGTGTAGTGACTTCAGTACCTAGAAACATAGAATCTGTTGGCAGAAAAGGACCTCCTGGCCTACCTAGTCTGCCTTGAAGTCCCTACCTACTGTGCCACCATAGACCATAAGTCATCTACGGCATTACCTCCACCCTCAACCCTGTTACTAAGGTCCCCCTGTGCCTACCCATGCACATTTGAAACCCACTATTGTTTCAGTACCCACCACCTCTGCTGGGAGTCTGTTCCAGGCATCCACTACCCTTTCCGTAAAAAGTATTTCCTTACATCCCCTTTAAGTCTCCCCCTTCCAGCTTCATATAATGCCCTTTTGTTCTTAAACATCTCCTTCTGTGCAATATTCCACCCTCCTGTACCTTACTGATACCTTTGAGGTACTTTTTTTTTGTACGCATTGTTTATTCTCCTACCTGGTTTTCTCTCTCCAGTGGGGATACTCGGTGGAGCTCTGCTGCCCGCCTGAAGCACCTGAATCGCATACTCGCTGGTTGGCCCTCACCCCCCAGTGAACCGGGTACTGGGTCCACTAGATTTGTACATAGAGCACCGAGGAATTGGCAGTCCCGCCTCGGGGGCTTAGAGCTGGGAGATCAGGTGGCATAGGGCCCTGCTGCCAGTCCCCGTCACCATCCCACCTCCTTCAGTACTGCCACGGCCCAGTTGACCCAACCTATCCCTTCACCAGGGGCCCCCCCCTCCTGGGGCAAGGGAACCGGGAGAGGAGACTTGCCCGAAGGCTTCCTTCTTACACCGGACACACAACGAGGGTTAGCGCAGGTACTTGTGGGCTTCGTGGCGAGCAGGGACCTACCGTCATCATCCAGTCAGCCAAGTGGCTGCATTTTCTCACTTTTCACCCCCCCCACCCATGTAGTGGTCCAACCACGGCATTGTCCTGTGGGGAGGGTGGCGTTCAGTGACATGTTGAGGCTTCATGCCACCATGAACAACAGCTACAAGCTGCCACCAGGAGCCACCAAACAAGCTGTCCAGGATAGTACCCCCAGGAGGGAAGCATTCATAGGATGCTCGTGACTCCCACCCCACCAGACTCTGCTCCTGACGTCCGGGCTTGGGGTGCGAACTCAGGTTGCCAGCGTGCTGAGCGAACACCTATCGCTCGGCACCACAGAACCAGCTCAGTAACTTTAGTATCTGAGCACTGCAGTGTGGGTACAGTTCTACCGTGGTGTACCACTGCCTGACACTAGCAGTGCTTTACCATGTACAAATACTCAGATTACTTCAAGCAATGTAGTAAAAAAAAAAAGTGCAGAAATTGACTGAAGTCTCCCACTACCATTGAATCTGTGCCTCTTAAACTAACCTGCACATAGATTCCACAGTGCTTCATCCTTCATGGACTTCCTCCGGGGGGATGTCCACTGCCCTCCCCCTGATCTAGTTCCCTTGTCACCCTGTCAAAGAAATCAATGAAATCCATCTAGCATGAACTCCCCTGTGAATCCATGCCTGCCTTTAGCCTTGTAGCCCACTGGATTCAAGATACTCTACCAACCTTTCCTTTAACAGGATTTCCATTTATTTCTCCACCACAGATGTGAGACTGACCGTGCTAGCCTCCTCCCTGCTGCTGCTGTTGTGAAGAGGGACCATGTCTGCTCTACTCCAGTCCTCTAGGACCATGCCTGTTTCCAGTGAGCTGTTGAATAAGGCTGTCAGTGAGGTAGCTAGCACCTCCCTGAGTTCCTCTAGTACCCTTGGGTATATCCCATCGGGTCCAATAGCATTGTCTACTGTCAGAGCTGCAAGTCCCTTCAGAACTCTCTCCTCTGAAAATGGTCTTGTGTCCAGCTCCCCCCCTTTGTCCTGGGTGATCCCTGGTGGTCCATTCCCCCCTCCCTCCACTGTGAAAACTGAGTGGAAGTACCTGTTCGGGATGTCGCTTTTTTGTGATCCTCTTCTGCACAGTCCCGTCTCCCCCACCGCTCTCCTTATCTATACTATCCCTCCCCTTGCTTTCCTCTTCTCACTCATGTACCTGAAGTATAGCTACCCCATCCTTTCCTCTGTCTGTGCCTTTGCTCCCCTCACTGCCTTTCATGCTTCCCTCTGTTTTACTTAGCATACCTTCCTGTCTTCCTCCCTTTGTATTTCCTTATATCTCCTGAATGCCTCTCTTCTTTCCCTCACCACCTTGGCCACTTTCCTAGAGAACCATAGCAGTCTCTTTTTTTTCTCCTACTTTTACTCACTTCCTTCATGCAGAAGTTGGTCGTCTTAATTATGCCCTCTTATTTTTTCCCCACTGTGCTTCTACCCCTCCCTGGCAAGACCCCCCCAGAGAGAAGTTTCAGAGGCAGTCTCCCATTTCTTCAAAATTTACCCTCTCAAGGTCCAGGACCCTTGTCCTCGTGTGGCTTGCCTCTGTTCTCATCTTAATGGTAAACCACACTGTATGGTGATCATTGGTACCTAGGGGACTGCCCACAGTGATGTCTGCAAAGCCTTCCCTGTAGGTAAGCACCAGGTCCAGCACTGCCCCATCCTTATTGGGTTCCTTGACTAGCTGCCTGAGATAAAACCTTTGTAAGGCATCAAAGATGGCCCTGCTTCTTGCTGAAGCTGCAGTTGGAAGGCTGCAATCTACATCTTGCTGACTGAAGTCGCCAACTAGTAGCACCCCCCCCCAAGTTGTCATCCTGTTGATGGCTTCCCCAAGTGCCTTATCCAACTCTTCTCCCTGTGCTGGAGGTCTGTGTATCACCCCTGTATGGATAATGGCACTGACACCCCCCCCGTACCTGCTAGCTGGTGCAGGGCACTGGATGGCCTGCAGCACAACCCTCCTCACACGTCCACGGCCACTGGCCATCCAAGCGATGCTGGGAGCACACTGCCTATATAGAGGGGCATGCTCCTAGCAGCACTTGGATGGCCAGTGGCCGAGGAGATGTGAAGAGGGTTGTGCTGCTGGCTGTCCAGCACCCATCACAGGCTAGCAGGTATGAGGGGGTTTAGTGCCACAGGGTGTGGGGCTACACTGACCACCGATGTTGGGTGGGCTACCGGGGTTGGGGATCTGCCCAGTATTGGCCGGGTACCTGTGTGGGTTGGGGGATCCTTCTGCACCTCCGGGACAGTGGCACCTGTGCGTGTGGGGATGGGGAGTATGCATTAGCCCTACAGGGACCGAGGCAGACTTGAGTTGTCCACCAGGACTCTATTCTAGGGCCACTCCTCTTCCAAATTTTCATCAGCAACCTTCCCTCAGTCACCACCCACTGATCAACCATTATGTACTCTAATGATAATACCCCTTTATTATAGCGCCCATCACCTCTCCCAATGTAATGCCCAACTAAACCTCCACTTCACCCATATTCATACCTGGCTTGTTGACAACAAACTAGTTCTCAATGCCTCCAAAAGCCAAGCAATGCTATTCTTGTCGAAGGCACGTAGATTATCCTGCCCCGCCTTTCCAGTGTACTGACAGCTCTCGCCTCTCCCTGGTGGATGAGTTTAAATACTTAGGCATCACACTAGACTCCATCCTGAATTTCTCCTCACACATCTCCACCATTAGCAAATCTGTTAATTCCAGGCTAGGCCTGACCAGTCGCCGCCACCTCTGTCTCACTTTGAAAGCACGGCTTGCCATATGCCAAGGTGTTCTCCTCCACTGCCTCCATTACAGCTAGCTTATTTACTCAAGCAGCCCCAAAACCTCTCTCCACAAATGGTATGTGGCCTATAATAATATCTGCTGCTTTGCTTTGTCCTTCCCCCATCTAACTTACCACTGTAGCCTCTACTGCTCCCTGGGTTGGTTCTGGCCATCTCCTTCATGCTCCTACTCTTTGGGGTGTTTTCTCTTCAACCTGCTGAGATCTTCTTCCTGTCTCTCTGTTACAAAGTGCTCGCCCTTCCTACTCCCTTAGATCCATTGACTCCTTCTCCCTAGCCATCACAAATTGCTCTACCAAAATGGGTGCTCAAGCTTTTTCCTCATTTGCCTCTAGGCTATGGAACTCTTCACCCCCCCCCCCCCAGTACACAACTCTCCCACCCTGTCATCCTTCAGGGATGCTCTGAGGACACATTACCTCATATCCACAGCCTGTAACTGCACATAAATCATCCACCTCCCTGGCTGTGCAGTCTACTGTTTTTCTTAATTTGGGCTACAACTACCACCCTTCTATACCCCTTTCCCCTCCATCCACTTTGTTTACATCATCATTAAGATTACTTTGGCCTGAGTTATTTGTTTCTATCAATATATTTGCTAATATGTTTTTCCAGACTTGTTGAATCACTGGTTTTATATTTTTACCTCATAATTGTATTCTTTATTTGGAAATGGTTCACTGTCTGGAATTGTTACATGTTTAATGTCTCTGTTTTGTACCCTCCTGGGTAAAGTGTACTTACCCAGTTACCAAAAGTCAAATAAATACATAAATAAATGAATAAGGAAATGATCAACAGTTGAGGGTGAACATTCAGAACAGAAATAAACATGGTTCACCCAGTGAGTGGTTTCAATGTGGAATGTGCTCCACCAGGAGATGGTGGGTAGTGGGACACTTAGAGAGTTCGAAAAAAAACTGGAACAGTACATGAATGATATGGATCTCCTGAGATATAATTCACTGTCTGGGATTGTGATGGGCAAATGGGATGGACCATGGCCTTCATTTGTTTGAAACACCTATGGACCCATGAACAAACTCTCAGAGCTACAGGTGTTGGTGATCAAAGCACAGCTGGATATGGCTGCAGTTATAGAAACATGGGCTACACCAAATCCACGACTGGGACATGATCATACCAGGATGTGTGTTATTCAGGAGAGAGAAGGGGGGGGGGGGATGACATGATGCTGCCTGAGTGAGTGGAAGCAGCTTGGCTGGGCTCCACTCCTCACCTTCCCTAAACTGCTAATTTTAAATTCTCATTTGCTCAGGAAAATATTTCAAAAGACATATAAAACAGTGTTGGAACAACTCAGGTGCACAATAATGGAATTTGAGACAGCTCCCTAACTGATATAAATGGAGGAGTAAGCTTGACTGCGGAACAGCTATTCTCCGGAAGATGGCTGCACTAAGATCTTCCATTTCGGATGCACTGAATGGAATGAAAAGCATCAAGAGCACAGTCGAAACACACTAAATCAGAATAAACAATTCAGAAGCCAGGATAGCTAGCATACAGAGATCACTAGAAAAAGAGAAGGAGGAGAGACAAAAGGACTCCAGGAAAATCAAAAGCCTAGAGGAGAGGCTAGAGTACCAAGAAAATTACACCCATCAGAACAATCTCCTGATAAAGAAGGCAAAGACTGGGTTAACATCACACAAGGCACGTTAAACACTCTGTTTGGACTGTCACCAGGGAAAACAGAATACGCACCTGAAAGCACACACAGAAGTTTGGCACTAAAACCTGGCCCTAAAGAACTCCCAGAGTCTTCATATTTTGCTTTACTAACTTTCAGGAAAAAGTCTACGTTCAACAGAACGCACAAGGAAAACATGGCTTAACTTATATAGGGTCTAAAAATTATTTAACGATTACAGCCCACCAGGAATCAAAGAGAAAAGGGACAAATTCACTGATATCAAAGCTGGTCTACACAAGGGTAATCTCTGAGTCTACCTTGTATACCCTGTCAGGCTTAAAGTCTGGATGAAGAATGGAATCCATGTGTTCAAAACTGCAGAAGCTGTGGAAAAGGAGCTGGCAAAATCTTACCCAAACATTTTCCCCTACAAAAGACTGAGCTGTCCCGCAGTGGAACAAGTGGGACACAAATAACATCCCTGGACAGACACCTGAACCCACACCATCTGTAAATGTTTGTCTTGTTGACCCTTGTAATTGCCCACTCTTGGTGCTTGGTCCCACAACATCTGAACTATACTCTATGTCTAACAAGTACCCTACAAAAGATCTCACAATATAGCGGGTAATTCATCCTTCCCCTTCTATTTGCTTTTCTGCTGTGCAAGAAAAGAATATTCGCACAATCGTGAGGGAGGGGAACTGCTCCTGCCTGCTCAATCTGTCCACTTCCGGCTCAAAGTAACTTGGAATCTGATGTCAGGCATCCCCACTGACAGCAGGGAGCCCATCATGTGGGTTCATGTCCTCTGGCAAGCACACAGCATCAAACAGCCAACACAAACTAACAAAAAGACCATACAAGTGAATGGAAAAGGGGCAGTCATACTACAGAACCCTAAGCTGCTGCAAGAACTTACTGAAAGGAACACTGCTGGTTTCTTGTTGTGGTGTTTGGTCATGTGTGGCTGATGTGCCCATGGTGGCAGGATTGGCGGGGCTTTGTGTTGTGGGCACCCCACTGTATGGAGTGGTGAGTCTGTGTTGCCTTTTCAGTGATTTTTTGGGATACCATTTGGAGAGGGGGCAGGACCTCAGGGGACCTCCTGGGGGTGTTGGCACATGCATGTGGTGGTGCCTTCATGCTTGCAGCCTCTTGTTTTGAAATTCCCTGGCTATTGTGGATGGGGGTGGTCCAGATGAGTGGTCCATTCTGGGTGCAGGGATGTGTATCTCACCTTGAGGTGGGTGGTATGGTTGCTGAAGGGGAAGGTTTGGGGGACTGGGCTTGAACATATACGCATTCTTGGGTTTCTGCTTCAGTTTTTCAAGTCTGGGTTTTTTGTTTATTTTATTTTTTTTTTTATTTTATTTGGTGCTTCTGCTGATCATTTGAGAATTGGATGTGTATATTTATGGTCAGGGTGGGACGCTCTTTTAGATCCTGTCCTTCATTCGTGGTGGCCAGGGGGATGTAGAACTCAGGTGCTGTGGGCATGGGGGTGACGTGATGGGTGCATGTTAAATGTGGGTTTGCAGTCCCACAGGAGCTTCCAGTGGCTTACATTTGGTGACCCCCACATCCTTGGTGGGATGCTGCAGGGTTATGGGGGGTTGGGGGGTGGTATGGACTCATTCTGCATAATGAGGCATTTGCGGCCCTGGGCTTTTTGATTCTGTTTCTGTGGGTGTGCTGGATGTGCAGAGCCAGGTGTTGCGGTGAGGAGCTGACAGTGTCCCTTGAACGATCGTAGATGAACAGCCCTGCCTAACATGGGCATCAGTGAGAACCCTGTATTATGAAATGTTCTGCCAGGCGGGTTGGGGGAGATTGAGACCAAAGCACAGCATACACATTACACTTACACAAAGGGAAGGTTCTAATTTGCATATTACTTATATATGGGACCAATGATGGACAATGGGAAATCTCTTCACCAGTGGCAAAAATAATAATTATTGGTCTCTTCCCCTCCAGATATCCACTTGGGTACATGTCTAATATTAACTGTAAGGACATTTGTGGTGCCAACAGTGTACCCTATCAACATGTCTGGAGGGGAGGGAACATAATAATGGGTAAAAAGGGAGACATGGCTGCCAGCAGATGTTGCACATATATAAATCTTGCAGTTAATGTCTTATAAAGTGGTTACCTCTAAACATGGGGAGGATAATATATGGATGAAGACAACAGGTTCTTAGGTAATGCTGTCTAAGTGTCATCTTCAAGTCCAATGGCGCTCACAACAAATGAGAGTTGCACTGATATAGGAGTCATATACCCTACCCATATCAACACCATCAGGTAACAGTATTGTAACCCCTAGGTGGCTCTATCCCAAGGGCTACTACCCCTGCCTGCTTGGCTAGTAGCAGGTTAAGGGGCCTGAGTTCTGGAACGGGTGCCTCCACAAAGAGGTCAGGGTTGGTAGTGGTCAAGCTAACCTGGGCACAGCCCTCCGGGACACTGTAACCCCCCTCTTTCCCCTCTAGTGGCCTGAACACTGTACAATAATCACCTTCACAATACCCCTGGTACACCACACAAGTACCCACACTATTTGCACTTACCACCAGGACTGGTTCCTCTGGCATGACCCTGGGGACCACCTGTAAAACAAGGTTAAGCACAGCAAATAGCAACAGTACAGTACTTTGAGCACAAACTGGAACCACTGTCAGATTACATGCTGAAAAAGTTAGATCTGATTTATTCAGGGGACTTGAACAAGGGAGGGGCAAAATCAGGTTAATTAGCTTAAAGATTATATCAATCAAGCAGTTATGCATGCACTTTGAGTCCCCCCACACGGTCCACCTCTGGGTACCCAGGTAGAGAAGTGATGGGCTAGCCAGGACAGTTGCCCCGGGTTGTAGCTGGTTGGGGCCCTGTGATGGAAACACAACATGCACAGTCACAATATTTGTAATCTGGAGCCAGAGGGCTCAGTTCGTAAAGGAAACAAAAAAACAAGACAATCAGATGACGCACTCAGATTAAGCTGTTGTTATAGGGAGCTACCCTGGTATTTACTCACGATACCCAAGACTGGACACAGGCTGGACAAAAATCAAGACTGCAGGTGGTTGATCTGGAATGCCAGGAGAAGCAGAGCCCACACAAGTCGCAGACGTGTCGTTCCAGTTCAAGCGTGGAGCAGGGGGCTGATCCCCAGGCAGGTCTCTCGTCGATGGCTTCTCTGTGCAGTGGGTAGTCTGGCTGGGCCAGTCTGGCAAAGCCCAGACTGCATGGATTCAAGTTCGGAAGCAGTCTGTTTTGGGCTGGATACAGCTTCCAGCAAGCAGAACACAGTTCACACAGTGGGGAACTAACTCACAACCCACTAGCAGCTCATAGCACATTTACATGTACGGGAATTCTACTGTATCAGGCAAAGCGCTCCCTGGGCACAATCGCAAAGTCTCTGCACACACCGGGAGCTTAGGGGTAGCTGGAACTCCTGACAGGACGATCACATTCAGCAAAAATATTCGGTCTTCTTCAGGTTGAGCCTGGCCCACTTCAGTAGCTTACTTTAGTCACACAAACTTGGATTTAGTCCAAAATAATTCTCTTCTCTCCCTTTCAGGAGCAGCAGGCAGACATGGAGGCCAAACTCTCAGTCTTTTCATAGTTCTCCCATGCGAATCCACTCAGGATTGCTCTCAGAATCACTTCAGCTCCTTCTTGCTCAGCTTCCAGCTTAGTTCTAACTGAAAACTGCAAGCAGCCTGGGACTTCCCCAAGATCCAAAAGCTTTGGTTGGTTGATTTGGCTGTCAGTCAAAGCAAGAGCTCCCCCATCTGTTGCAAAAAAGGTGCAAAAACTCAAACCACAGTTCCTATAGATTTTGAATTCAGACAGCTCCTGCAGTCCAACTACATTTTAGGTCCCACCAGAACTGATTGGTCCAATTTGTAGTCCAGGACCAAGATAGTGGAGACAAACAAAACAGTTCTTGCTACAAAGAAAGCAGGTCAGGCAAACTACATTATCATTATCATTCTAAATGGTTTTCAGCAAATAGTTACATCTTTCAACTGAGCTCCATTTCAGATTACTTAAACTGCAATTAGGCAGCTCTTAAAGAGACAGTACACAGAGGCTATACAAGCTCTGGTAATCACATTTAAACTGCTAAAATGCAGGACACCAGCCTGGCAGTGAGCATTTAGGCAAGCTCAAGGAAGACTTTTTGGGAACCCCCATTTGTAGGGGGGTTACAGTATACACCAGCACACTTAAGTCACATTGCCTGTAGGATGACTTATGGTAAAAACAATTAACTGGCTTACTGGTAAGAGGGCTACATGTCTTTGTGTAACCACATCACAGCCAGTGTGTCAAAGTGTAGAAGTATTAAGGGTTGGGGGGGACATTCTGACTCTCCCAGGTTGAACTCATGATAGGTAATTAAGTTTCACTATGGTCTCTCTAGACTGACAGAGAGATTGGCAATACAGAAATAGTAGCCAAGCATTTGTCTGGCCAGTTTTGGCTAGGTTATCCAGGAGTTCTGTTTAAAATGTCATTTGTAAGCCGGCCCAGTGGTGCTGAGGGTTGAGGTGCTGGACGCCACACCTCGGTCCACGCCAGTGACCCACGTTCGGCAGTGAACACAGGTTGCTGGGGTCAGCCAGGAGGAGTGATGGGTCGAGGGTCCAGAGGACTGCTGTCCTCACCCGGGGGGGGGGTTGCCACATCCCGCCGAATGACTGCCCCAAGGTGGAGGCCTGAGGAATAGTGCAGGATGGGGGAGGGACACGAAGGGTGGGCATTGTGGGCAGGAGCGTGCACGTGCCTCCACACACGCATTTGCACCGGCAACAAGGGGTGAGGGAGAAAACAGGAAAAATTGGAGCTGGCAGGCTTTCATGATGGCTGGCTCACCTTGCACACCAGGCACCCTGGATTCTGGATTTTGGGGCTGACGCTCCTCACCCTGGCCCTGCCATGGGGGGAATTCTGTGGAGGAACTCCCGGGGGCTGGACTGGGGTGGGGGGACAGGCCAGAAAACGAGCCCTCTGAGGGAGGGCTGAAGCCACCTACAAGCTCCACAGAAGGAGGAGACAAAAATACACTAGAAAAAATGTAATTTGTTTCAATGTTTTTTACAAAGAAACTGTGCCATGCAAAATGCATTAAACTGTCGGAGCAGTGGTGTTTGTCAGTCGGTAAGAGTGTCCTCAGGTGCTTATGGACATATCCTCAGGTGCTTATGAACAGAAGTTTATTTTCAAGAGCCATGGACTCATCCTCATTGTATTTTTGGTAGTCTCAGATGTATTTCTTACAGTTTTTATCACTGCTGTTGTATTTGCTGACTTGTGTAATGGAATATGGCTGCCACCCACAATTTTTGAAAGTCCCTATGGCTGGAGTTGCCTGCTAAATATATGTGCTGGTCTCATACAGAGGATGGAGTAGGATGGTGTTGCTTCTGTTTGGAGGCAGCATAGCACCACACCAGGATACTTGGATTGCTCATGAAACGGGAACCATTTCTTAAAGTCCAAACTCCCATGTCTTGGTTCAGAAATGAAAGAAAATGAAAATGAGTATACTGATTTGTATTTTTACTGGGTGGACATTATAGCTGGAACAGACCATATGGTGACTGATGGACACTACTGCTCTAAGGCTATATACTGACTAATAAGTCCATAAGATAGTTAATATATGCAAACAGTTTAAAGAATTTTACTGTCACCTTGAGCCTAAGCAAACACTCTGAAGCAAGTTTGGGGGGGGTGGAGCTGAGGACAGGCTTGTTCACGGTTTAGGACTTAATGATCAAAACAGACAATCATAACGGTAAAGGAGTAGAAGATGTTAAGATAGTCCACACAAACCATGGTTACAGAGGATTGATAAAGAGCAAAACCACAACAAGTAACAAGGACAGCAAGAGTGGGCAGCTTGTGAAACAAAATTCATCTGGTTATGGATAACTCAGACATCACATCTATAACATGGAATGCTAAAGTGATGCAAACAGGACAGGAGAGACAAAAAGGTTTGCAACACCTGAAGAGAAACCACATTCAGATACTTTTTGTACAAGAAACACACGTGAAAAAGTTAGAGGCACACATGATGATGAGAAGCAGGGTTGGCAAAATATATGGAGCCGGCAAAAGCAAGAGAAGAGGGAGTACCCAAATCTTAGTATACAGAAATATAAATTTCACAGAACATTTTATATGGCAACAAACACAGAGGGAAGACTTCTTGATAGTCACAGGAACACTGGGAAGAACAAAATTAGCATTAATCAACATCTACGGTTCCAACAGCGATGGCCAAGCATTCTTCAATAGTATTACAGAACACCTGGTGAAAATTGTAGAATAGAAATGGATTATAGGAGGAGATATGTATCTGGTGCTGGATCCAGTTATGGATAGCACAAACAAGAGATGAACACTCACACAGAGCGTTAAAGTGGTCACAGTCCTAATGGCGAAAAACAGTATGATAGACGCATGGAGGATATTGCACCTGGAAGGTATGGAGTACACCTTCCACTCAAATACACATAGGATGACTTCGAGGATAGACTACTACTTAATACCCAGTATTGACTCACATGGCATAACAGGAGCTGAATTTTTGCCAATCATCATATGTGACCATGCCCCAGTAAAGCTGGTCATAGAATTGGACTCAGTAGGGCCAAAAACCCCATGCTGGAAATGGAACAACAATATGCTACAATATGAAGAATATGAGAGGAAATAAAGGGGCATTTGTCTTCAGCATCCTGAACTGGGGCATTTGGCTTCAGTGTCCTGAACTTGGACATCAGTTATTTATTTATTTAAGAGATTAACCAGGCAGGCATGCTGAACAGGGAACCACTCATTTCCAGATGCGACCAGGGGGAGATACATAGGTGGGTAATACAATATAGGTTTACAAGATAATAACATAGGTACAGATAATAATTACAGACAATGGTTTACATTGAGGAGCTCACAGCAACAAGAGAAGGCACTCAGTAGGAAACATCATGAATAAACTTCACATGAGGCATTTGGCTTCAGCGTCCCGAACTTAGATATTATGAAAATATTTCACCTCCCATTTATGTAAGTGAGCGTTTTTTTGTCTAATAAAGTGCTATCCATTTGTTGTTCTTGGTTGCAAAATGAAGAGCTTCTTAACCAATAATGCATTGGCAGAGACTAGCTGGAACATTGTATGGGATGCACTAAAGTGCATCATCAGAGGTAACTGCATAGCAGTACGCATGGAAAGGAAAAGAAAACAGATGTCAGAAAGAACCAGCCTTCTGGACGAAATCATTGAAAGCAGAAGAAATAATAAAAGACAGCTTGAACAAAGCCTGGTATGACTGGGCAAACACCAAGAAAAGTACAATAAAAAAACCTATACCAGGCTACAGAAATGGCATACTAAACAAATATTTTTGCTCAGTATTTACAAATGAAGAGGGGGAGGTACCTAAAACAAACAGTAGAAACACTCTGGATACAGAAGTTGATACCAGCCCATTTACAGAAGAAAGGGTTATGAAAGAACTCTTAAAACTGAAGGTGGACAAAGCAATGGGGCCTGATGGGATTCATCCCAGAATTCTAAAAGAACTAAGGGTAGAACTAGTGACACCACTGACTACCCTCTTTAACAAATCATGGGAGGATGGGGTGGTATCCGAGGACTGGAGGAGGAGGACAGATGTGATTCCCCTTCACAAAAGTGGGAGCAAGGCAGAAGCAGGAAACTACAGACCTGTTAGTTTAACCTCAGTGATAGGGAAAATTATGGAATCACTTCTGAAGGAAAGAAATGTTGAATATCTAGAGGCCAGAGGGGCACAGGACCCTAGGCAGCATGGATTCACAGTGGGAAGGTCATGCCAGATGAATCTGATAAATTTCTTTGACTGGGTGACCAAAGTAGTAGATCAGGGAGGGGCTGTGGACATGGCCTACCTAGACTTTAGCAAGGCATTTGACACAGTCCCACACAAAAGATTAATATACAAGTTAGCCAGCCTGGGAGTGGGTCCCAAGATGACAGCCTGGGTAAAGAATTGGCTGGAGAATAGGACACAGAGAGTAATAGTAAATGGAGTCCACTCTGAAGAAAGGGGGTTACTAGTGGGGTACAGAGGTTCAGTATAGACCAGTCCTCTTCAATGTCTTTATAACCCACATTGCAGAGGGACTGAAGGAAAAGTATGTCTCTTTGCAGATGATACAAAGATCTGCAACAGAGTTGATGCACAGGGTGGGGGTGGAAAGGATGAGAAGGACTTGGCAAGGTTAGAGAAATGGTCAAATGTATGGCAGCTTAGATTCAATGCTAAGAAGTGCAAGGTAATGCACCTGGGAAACAAAAACCCAGGGGAAGAGTACACAATGGGGGGTGAGATACTAACAACAACAAAAATGGAAAGGAACCTGGGTGTAGTCATATCAGATGACCTAAAGGTGGGCAAGCAATGTGAGAGGGCAGCAAGGAGGGCTTGGGGGATACTGGGATGCACAGGGAGAGGCATCACCAGTAGAAAACAGGAAGTTATTATCCTCTGTACAGACAGCTGGTGAGACCCCATCTGAAGTACTCATGCAGTTCTGGAGACCCAATCTCCACAAAGACATAGACAGGATGGAAGCTGTCCAGAGGAGGGAACTAAATGGTGCAGGGTCTGCACCTGAAGACATATGAAGAGAGACTAAAGGAGCTTACTATGTATAGCCTCGAGGAAAGGAGGAGAGGGGGACATGATAGAAACGTTCAAGTACCTCAAGGGAATCAACAAAGTCCAAGAGGTAGCATCTTTCAAAAAAGAGGTGTGCAAGAACAAGGGGCACAATTTGAAGATGGGGGCAGCTCAGAGGTAATTTAAGGAAGTATTTTTCACAGAGAGGGTTGTGGATGCATGGAACGGCCTTCCGCAGGAGGTTGTGGAGTCAAAAACAGTGGTGGAATTCAAGCATGCATGGGACAGTCATAAGGCCATTCTAGGGGGTGGGGGTAGGAAGAAGTAGGCTGCTGGTTAACTAGGATCTGCGTCTTATCCAGTAGGTAGGGAAATGGGCATACTGGGTGGGCCAAGCGGTCCTTATCTGCCGTCAAATTCTATGTTTCTATGCATGCAGGAAAACACAAATTAACTACATATCTAACAGTGCAAAAGCAACCAGAATATTAGCCTTAAGGCTAAACAGGAAAGAATCACAGCCATAGAAGATAAGGACAAGCAATCCATTACAATGGACCCTCACAAAATCAACAGAAATATCCTAGACTTCTACAAAGATCTCTACAAAACTGAGAACTCTGGATCTTTAGCAGACTACAACCAGTTCCTTGAGGACATAAAGCAACAATCCCTCACAGAAGAACAAGGTGAAACACTAAAGAGAGAAATCTCCACAAATGCACTCACAGCAGCCATCCGCTGCCTTTCCAAAGGAAAAGCTCCTAGAGAAGATGGCTTTTCACCTGACTTTTATCATGCGGTCTCCACAGAACTGGCTCTCATACTAAAAGAAGTGATTGCAGAATCAATACAACAGGGAAGTCTACTGGACTCCTTGATGAAGGGAGTTATTACCTTAATTTTAAAGCCCGGCAAGGACAAAAAAAATGCACCAGCTACAGACCAGTCACTCTCCTAAATCTGGATGCCAAGATATATGCGAAAGTTCTGGCCACAAGAATCTAGCATGTAATGCCAACACGTACAGGCATGACTCAGACAGGTTTTATGAATGGAAGACACGTCTCAGACAGCACAAGAAAGATGGCATACCTAACAGAAATAGCCAAAGCTCTGATGGCACCTGCGGCACTGGTGACCCTTGATGCTGAAAAGGCTTTTGATTGGGTGAAATGGGCCTATCTTTTAAACATTCTCAGCAAGTATGGCATTCTCCCAGTCCTCGTTTATATGATAAAACTATTATACAATGATCCATTAGCAGCAGTCACTACTAATGGCCTCAAATCAGATGCATTTGCTCTCAAAAGAGGAACAAAACAGGGATGTCCCCTACCCCCGGCATTATTCAACTTGGCTCTGGAACTACTCCTACACAAAATACAGCAAGACAACAGAATTACTGGAGTCCAGTTGAGGCATGAGCAACATAAACTCATGCCTCTGCAGATGGTGTGGTACTAGAAGTCACCAATCCAAAAACATCAATACCGCAAATTATCTAAATCAGTAATTCATTCAGTAGGTTCTCTGAATATAAGCTAAATGTTGGGAAATCAGAAATTCTACCCATAAATCACACCTATCGTATAAACCTAATAGAAGGTATGGAGTTACAGTGGAGGCTGAAAAGTGTCTCATATCTGGGCATTGAACTCTTTGAAACAAACAAAGAGATAGTTGCTGTAAACATTAAGTTGATACTACACATGCTTACCATAGATATTGAGAGATGAAATAAATTGCCAATCCCAGTGGGCCAAAGGATACAACTCGTGAAAATGAACTTATTGCCCAACGTATTAATCATACTTGGGATGCTGCATGAAAGGGTTCCGAATTAATGCATTAGCAAAATCCAAAGGTTTCTCACACACTTTATTTGAAACAAGAAAATAGCAAGATGCAGCCTTAAGAGAATGGCTAGAACAGTGGGAAAAGGTGGCTTGAAACTGCCAGACATCAAACTGTGCCATTGGGCAGTGAACATGCCATGCCTCAACAAATGGATAGCAGGTTAACCAGACCAGGAACAGAATGTGTACACACAATCTTGGCTTAGCACTGAGAAAGAAATTTGCCACAAAGCAAATATCAGATTAACTTCTTTGCTATACAGTTCCATACCTCCATCCTTAAAGAGTTGGTCCGTATGGGCTGCACACGAGATGTTCACTAAAATTATAAAAGAAACTGGGAGCACAACTAAATACTGCCTTGAACAATCTACTGTATATGGCAGAAAAACAACTTCAAAATCAATAACAAAGTATTACATAGAAGTCGCTGGGAAGACAGTGACATAAGAAGTGTGGGGCACCTAGTCGGTCAACAAAACATCTCTCATTTCAGAGTAGTGCAGAACTTAGATGACCTAAGACCAGGGGATGCCTTCAAATGAATGCAAACTCGGCCTGCCATCAGACAACACTGGCAAGGAAGAGCCCTCCAGGAAATACCGCCTCCATGGCTGATGGAATTCCTCGATAATCTCTGGAACAAATCTACAATCTCACAGTGATGTGTCTTACCAACAAGAAGCATGGGGAAGCAGCAGAAGCCACAGAATAGTGGAGCTACTGCTTGAATCAAGACACCTCACAATGGAAGTAGAAAGATATCTGGTCCTTCTCACATAAAGTGATGTTGATGCAAGATCTAAGCATACAACAGTTTAAGAGCATTAATAACCTGTACTACACTCCCCTCAAACTAATGAAAAGCATTCAATCGCCAGTATGTTGACAGTGTAGAAAAGAATGCTCCATTCTACATATTTTATTTATTTAGTTTTTGTTTACTGGCTAGGTGAACTAGATAAAGATTTTGACTATTTTCAGGCATGACCCGGTAGAGTTACAAACAAAGGTAAAAGCATTTCAATCGAGACAAATACAGTACATTATATTACAGGACATTGAGCTAAAGTTCATCATTTCAGCAGTGCAGGGGGAGCAATTACAGTTAGAAGATAACAGCTTATGTATAACCCAAACAATGCATGTAAATTAATATATTATCTCCATCATTTCGGCAGTGTAAGACCTCACTACTAGTGCATCAGTCCAGTGAGTTTATGCAACCGTACAGAAAAAACATGCCAGATGAGTATAAAAAAGTGCTTTAAGTTTTAGGAGAGACAGGCTAAACGTGTGCCCCAGGGGTTTGATCACATGTGCATCTGTCAGTGCCTAGGAGGGAGGCACAGAGCTAATTTTTAAATGCTTGGTGTGATTTGGAGTGCCTAACAATTAATGGTAGGGAGTGCCAAAGCTTGGGGGCAGACACAGCAAAAGCTTGTTCTCCCATTTTTATGGCCCTTTTAGGTGTACCAAGGAGAGAATTTTCTGCTGACCTCAGCGAATAGGTCTGTGGTGCTTCATTCATCATGCTAGCCAGAGACTCTGGTGTACCAGTTCTGATGATGTGGTCTATCATACATCCCGCAGTGTTTATACAGTATGAGATTGGAGAGAGCTAGCCCAGGCTTGAGTAAAGTATACAACAGTGGGTGCGCCTTGGTACTGACAGGGCAAAGCGGCAGATGTTATTATAGCTAGTGTCCCATTTTTGCAGTACCCCTTTGTTGGCATCATGATACATCATTATACCATATGTTAGACCAGGTCTAAGTACCCCCTGCATGATTGCCAGTTTCGCTGCTGTGTTTAGAGATTATCTAATTTTATAGGCCAGCCCCAGCTTTATGTTTACAGCTTTGCAGGAATTAGCTATGTGCAGAGTAAAATCCATTGAGGGGTCAAGAGTTATTCCCAGGTACTTGAAGGTGTCAACCACTTCCAGTGGCATACCATCCGGGCCAGGAATTGACAGGACAGTTGCATTGGCTTTGATTCTGGGAGCTGAGCCAAATAGCATAGCAACTGTTTTCTTGGCATTCTGTAGCCATTTGTTGTGTATTAGTGATGTATGTAGACCTGCAAAATCCAACTGTAGTGTGGAATTTATTGTGGTTATGTCCTTGGCACTGGTGTACAATACCATGTCATCTGCATAGAGAATAGTGGAGGTGGAACTAGACATCTGTGGCATCCCATTTACAAACAGAGAGAAAAGCAATGGGCTGAGAATGGATCCTCGTGGTATCCCAACGCTGGTGGGGGAGAGATTGGATTTGCATTTATCAATTTGTATAAATTGCCTTTGTCTGGTGAGGTAATTGTCAAACCAGGAAGTAGAGCCTTGAGAGAAGCTGAGTGTAGCCAGTTTTGTAGTAACAGGGTCTCACTCTAGGACACTCTAGGACTGCTCAGAAATACAAACCTTCTGGAATGAAATCATAAGTAAACTAAATAGTCTACTAGGCCTTCAAGACCTTTTGATTCTGAGGTGTGCAATCTAGGTCATGTTACTAACAAGGACGTAGCAAGTAGCAGAAAGCATAGCATATATTTAGTGGCTAATGTAGCCAAACAGCAGATACTGAAAATATGGTTAGATGCAAAAAGGCGCACATACAAAGACTGGTTGCAAGATGCCCTGGAAACTTTAAGAATAGAAAAAACAGCTGATGGTATGAGAAATGCCTTCAACGCATACCTCAGAAATTCAGACAGCTGGATGCTCTGACTGACATCCCTGATGATAACACATAAATAGGATCCACCATAATCACAGATGCAGAATCAGAGAAAGGCCCACCTTGCATAGATCCAAACATATACCCTTTACTTATAGTGTTCACAGGTCTCCCTCCTGCCCTTAACTAACGTAATAAAGATATTAGTAGTCAATGATGTATGCCCAGGGCCTATATCGTACATGAAAATAAATAATGGTCTTCAGCAGAGATCTACTTCAGAAACCTGGCCTAATTAGAACAGAGGAACTAATACACTTTGTTGTAATATGTCTGCATCTGTTTTATATTAATCGGTTCTGTACATTAAAATGAAATCGTCTAATGCTAATTGGCAACATTTGATGTGTTTTTATTACAGACAGCTAGACGTAGGATAAACTGAACTTTCAGTACCTTAGAGATAATATACATACAGTATGCCCCCAGGTACACCTCTCAATCATTTAAAGAATCACACTTATGTAAGATAATGAGTGCGCCCAGAGTAAAGTAACAATGCCATATATGTCTGTATTGTGTACTTGTTGAACCTTGTATGTTTTGTATCTGGTATTTTTGTGAAACAAAAAATAAATAACAAAAAGGTGGGAGAAGGGGAATGGGAGTGGCACTGTATATGAAGGAGGGAATAGAGGTCATGGAAATTAATAAAATGGGACAGACCAAGGGATTAGAAATCCTTTGGGTGCAGGCTACCATGGGAAACAAAATAAAAGGATCAAAATATGAGTGGTTTACAGAGCACCATCCCAGAACCAGGAGGCCAACAGAGAATTGAGAGATGTCATCAGGAAGACAGCAGAACTCGGGGAGGTGCTGCTGTTATGGGATTTCAGTATGCTGGATGTGGACTGGAGTGTCCTGGTGGCAGCAAATGCAAGGAATCAACTTCTGGTAGAGACATGCTAGGAATAATTTTCACATTTCCCCTGTGTCTAGTGGCACTCCCACCCTCCAATGCTGTAGCCATAATATTTTCTTTTCCCCTGGTGTCCACTGCACCCCCACTCTCTGACTGCCGTCCCCATATTTATTTTTTTTTTGCATTTTCCCTGGTGTCTGCTGGCACCCCCACCCTCCAATTGTCGTCCCTGTAGTTCTTGTATATTTCCTTGGTGTTTAGTAACACCCCCCATCCTCCAATCACCATCCCCCTTGATTTATTTTGTTTCCCAGGTGTCTAGTGGCACTCCCCCAATTGCCTTCCATGACTTGAAATAAAGAAAATGGTCCCTCAGTCTTTTTTTACTTGTAAAAGGAAAAAGGTCCATCGCCAATCATACCCCACCACACCCTGACCTCCCACTCAGCATCCGCCACCTCACATCCCCCCAGACCCCACCACATACCCTCACTCACATGAACAGGTCCCAGGGTAAAGATCCACTCTGCTACAGGAGACACATCTTGCTGCTGGAACTGCCGACTGCAATATGAGAAAGTAAGGTAAGTGATATTTAATGTATTTCAGTGGGTGTTCCAACTTTGGTGCATAACTTTGCCATTTTTGCATATTTTGACACCAAATTTTTAATATACCTTTTATGAGACAACACCTCAAGAACAATGCTGGCGGAATTTCACAAATTCTGCCTGAAAAGCAATTTCATGGTTGCTTGGTGAAATCACCTTTCGGGTGGGATTTGAACATTTTCACCACCCTTGTTGATGGGGTGGGGTCATAAGAAGGGTGTGTTGAAAATTTGGGATCAAAATATGTTCACAAGGCAAAGTTATGCATGCCCACTGAAATTCACCTACACGCCCTCATAACTTTCATAATTTTAAATATTTTCACCCCAGATTTTCAGCATTGTCATTTCTTTACACCACCTCACGAATGTGATGGCAATCATTTTTAAAATCTGAGCCAGAATGTTTTTTTGTGCCTCTGCCATGGAATTACATTGGGGTGGCATGGAATGACGTTTCGGCGTGGATTTGACAATTTTTACTATATGGTTCATGAGGTGGGATAATAAGAAGGCTATGCTGACAATTTGGTTGCTGTTGCCCTACAGATTTATTTATTTATTTATTTGTTTATTTATTAATTCATTCATTCATTCTCAGATTACAATACCTTTGAGCACATAACAGCTCTTTTACAAAGGTTCCATGTCAGTGGGAAGGGTGACAGACATACAATGGATGGTATTACGTAAAATATTGACAAGAAAGTATTTAATATGACAAAGTGACATTAATATTGCAACTAAAATTAAAACTATGAATTGGTAGGAAATCAAAAATAACCTAATAAAAGGAGGCAGCCCAAGGTGCTTTGTCAAGTACATATAGTTAGATTTGGGTGAACAAAAGTTCAGGTAAATGAAGATAAACAATGGAAAGCAGGTGGACGGTGAGAGGGGTGAGGTGAAAGAAGGATCAGGGAGGGAGGCATGAAATAAGGCAGAGCTGTTAGGGTGAAAGTGGTCATTCTCAGAGAAAAGGGGAGAAGTAGGTACACAAGGGCACATCAATACTGTTGAGGTAGTGTCATGTCAGTTTAAACAGTCACAGGAACTGTTAGCTGTAAGATGCTGATGAAGAGTGCCTTTAAATGGTCCCAATTCTGGTAAGGAAGAGATATTTCTGGGCAGCGCATTAAACCATAGTGGTGCTCTATATGCAAACGATCGTTGTCCTTGTGTAGTCCGGCATCTTGGGACAGAGAAGTGTTGGTTGACTGAGCTACACATGTGCTGGGAGTTGCAAGATGGGTTGAGTAAGTTTGTAACACCAGAAGGCAGGAGCCTGAGAAGTGCCTTTTTAGTTAGCAAGCAGGTTTGATAGCTAATCCCCCATTTAGCTGAAGCCAACCTGTTTGCACATACAGTTCACATGTGTGGGTAAGGCGTGCTGCTCCAGTAAAAAGTCAGCATGCTTTATTGAGTGCCACTGATATTCTGCAAAGGGTAGTGGTGGAAGCTGAGCCATAGATAACCAGACCATAGTCATCAACGGATACTATGGAGCTATAGATAGCTAGTATAAGTGCTTCAGGCATTAGACTGTGTTTATGTCTATGGAGTAACCCTATCTTGATGCTGGCAGACCTGGCAAAATTCTCAACATGCTGGGCATATGATAGTGAGCTATCCATGGTTACCCCTAGATACTTGAAATGTTAAATTTGTTCAAGCGGGACACCAGAGGCATTCCTGATGGTTAGAGCACTGGATCTGTGTTTGCTGCTAGCACCAATGAACAACATGACTTTCATTTTTTTGGAGTTCAGAATCAGCTTGTGTTTCCTGAACCAGTCCTCCACTTCCTCAAAGCTGAGTTGAAGTTGGTGTTCCAGTGGTTCAGGGTCAGTGTTGCTAGTGTATATGACCGCATCATCTGGTGACAGGAACGAGGGAGATTGTTAAGAAAGATGCTAAAGAGGGCCCTGCACTTCCACATCAACATACATATACGCATCTGAAACCCCCTGCAAATGGGGGTTCCCAAAAATATTCCAGGAGATTGCCTGAGTGCTCCAGGTCTGGGTGGTGTTCGGCGCAAAGAACATTTAAGTGTGGGTGTAGTGAGTGCTTTACAGCCTCCGTGTACTGTCTCTTTAAGAGCTGCCTTCCTGCAGCCATATTAATTGGAATGGGGGGGCTGTGTGTTTCAATGCCCGAGTCCCGCCCGGGCTGCTGTCAACTTGCTCCATTTCTGCCATCGCTAAATGCGCATAGGGAGTTTTACTGAAAGGTGTAACTGTTTGCCAGGAATTGTTTAGAGTGATAATGAAAATACAGTTTGTTTAACCTGCCTTTTTTGCAGTCTGGACTGTTTCTGCTTAGCCCTCCATTTTGGTACTGAACTGCTGAATGTGACCAATCAATGTGAAAGGGGAGATTGGTAAAATGGAGTCTGCTGGCAAATCAGAACTTGGACTCTCATTCTTGAGCCAGTCACCTCTGTACTGTATGGCCAGTGCCTCTGGGAAATGTAGTTTGGACCTTGGCACCTTTTTGCACCAACAGAGGGAGCCCTACTGTGATTGACAGCCGAAACAGCCAACCGAACTGGAGGGAACCCAAAGGAAATGCCCTGCACTGTTGCTGACAAGTCAGTTCGGTAGTGACAGTGAAGAGAGAAAGAGCACTGCTCTTGCTGCAGTGTGTAGTTCGCATGGGAAGCACATGGGAGGCCCTGAAGTCAGCCTGCAGCCGTTGTGAGTGCCAGTCCGGACTGAATCTGAGTTTGTGAGGAGAAGGAAGAACCAGAAGTGTGGAAGCCAGGCTCAACCCGAAGAAGACTGAAAGTTTGCTGTATGCGATCGGCCTGACAGGGACTGCTGATGCTGTGTGTACTCCCTGGTAATTTTGCAGTAATTGCGATCGGGATCAAGGAGCAGCCTGCCTGGTATAGTACTTTCCTTTTACATATGAATGTGCGTAATGCTTGTGGGGAATCGCAATTTTATTTCCCCTTTACTGCGAACTGTGTGCTGAAGCAGGAAGCAGATCCCAGCTTGATTCGGACTAAATCTGCTTGCTATCAAATGCTGTTGGGTCCAGTCACAAGGGCCCTGCCTCCATACCCTGTTGTTTCTGGCAATCCAGCAACAATATCCACCATCCAGTTCTCAGCTTTGGGTATTGTGAGTACAAATCAGGGTATCTCCCTGCAGCCTGTTATCAATTACAAGTGTGTCATCTAATCATTACTGTTTTATTTCTTCACGAACTGAGCCCCAGGGCTCCGGATTACAAATTGAGTGTGTATGTGCTTTTTCCATTGCAGGGCCCCAACCAGCTGCATCGACCCTGGCTAGCTCCCCACCATCCTGTGTACCCAGTGAGTGTGACATTTGGGACTCTAAATACGTGCACAGTACTGTGATTACTAATGTGTTTAATCTAATTAACCTGATTTTCCCCCTTCCTTGTTACAGCTCCCTAAATAAATCAGATTTGTTGTTATTGAATTATATGCTGTCTGTGGTGTCAGTACATATTGAGTCAGCATTGCATTGTGTTGTGTATGCTGTTTGACCTTGTTTTACAGGGGGTCCTCAGAGACATGCTGCAGAATCAGTCTCGAGGGTAAGTGGTATCTATATGTGTAACAAGTGTGCATATGTGGGGTATTGGGAAGTTAACTCCTGTGTACTGTGTGGGCCACTAGTGGGAACAAAGAGGGGTCACAGTGTCCCAGAGGGCTGTACCCGAGTTAGTTTAACCACTACCAACCCTGATCTCTGGGTGGAGGCACCCGTCACTGGACCTAGGCCCCTTAACCTGTCACTAGCCAGACAGGCAGGGGTAGTAGCCCTTGGAATAGCGCCACCTAGGGGTTGCACATCTATGGAGGGATGGGAGCGCAGGGCCCTCCTGGCCCTGCATTCCCTCAGGCAAATAAGGATATGAGTACACTATCTGAAAATGTATAAATGGATAAGGATATGATTATACTATCACAAAAACTAAGGAAATTGTTTGCAAAAAACTGCATTAATGCAACATTTAGGGTTTAGGCTAACGTGATAAAAGTAGAGAAATGTGGTTTTACAGTTTCTAGCCCTAAAACCCCACCCCTATGCCTACAACAAATCAGAGGTGCAGTCTTCCTTGGGGCTGTCAACCCTAAAGCTCTCCCCATTCTATACACTCCAGAAACATACACATGTAATGGTGTGAGCTTTAGGGCTGACACCCCAAAGCAGATTGTACCCCTGATTTGTTGTGGGGGTGGAGTTTGAGGGTTGGAAACTCTAAAACCATATTTCCCTATTTTTGTCGCTTTAGCCTGAACACTAAATGTTGCATTAACACAGATTAGCTGGGCTGAATTGGAATTAGAAAGTATTGGTAATGGTGCTGGTCCCCTGGGATGTGCTGGGCTTTTGGAATCTCACAGACCACCTGCAATGCTTCCCAGCTGCATGACCTCTGTCCCTTTGCTGACCTCCCTGTGTCAGCTTTGGCAGCGAGGTGCTGTCAGTAGGTCGGCATTACTAGGGAACAGGGAGGTCGACGGGGGCTGGGAACTGTGGGCCCTGTGGAGGTGAGAGGTATTGGGGTGGTGAGGTGCAGGAGATGCCCTGAGTTCAGACAGAGCCTAGGGAGAGGCCAGACGTGCTTGGTCTCCATCTCCAGGGTTCCACCAGACCAAGTGGGCAGGTAGCCAGAAGGGCTGCAGCACCTACCAGTCCCCTACAGTCAGTGCTATGCAATGCCAGATCAATGAGGAACAAGACCACAATTATAGCAAACTTGATTTCCTCGGTCGATCTGGCTTGCATCACAGAGACCTGGTTGGGTGATGATGCCGGGCCTGTTTGGAGGCATCTGTCCCCTCCGGGTACTCTGTGGTGCACTGCCTGTGGCGAGAATGCAGGGGTGGGGGAGTGGCCATTTGTTTTAAATCTGACCTAGAATTCACTGTGCACCTGGTGGGAATGACCAGGTCCTTTGAGTGTGTGGAGGTGCATGGTAGTCTGGGCGCAGGATTCAGGAGTCTCCTTATTTACGGCCCCCGTGGGCGGGGGAGAATTCCTGCAGGAGGTGACAGACTTTGTCATCATCGTGGTGCTAGAGTCCCCCAGATGTTTAGTACTGGGGGACTTCAATGCCTGGGTCGACGATGAGGCCTCGCATTTTGGCTCTCACCTCCTTCAGTTGATGTTGTCACTGAACCTGTTGCAAGTAGTTACTTCTGGACCCCATCACCACGGCCACATGCTAGACCTGGTGTTCTCACTGGGGCTTGAGGTAATTAACCTCGAGATTGATCAGGTTGTAGGGCCTGAACCCTGTATGGTGAAGTTCCTGGTCAGGGTCCCCCCTGAGAGTCCCTCCCCTGTTCAGATGGTCAGCTATTGCCCATTAAGGGGATTGTTCCTAGAGGGACTATTGGTGGTAGCTGATCTATCTAGTGTAGATGCTGCATGTGCAGAGGGTATGAGCGAGGCAGTGGCTGCATAAAATAGGGTGGTCTCCGGGGCGCTTGATATGCTCGCACCAGTCCATGTACAACACAGATCTTCTCACTTGAGATCTCTGTGGTTTGATGGGGATCTCAAGTCGATGAAGCTCAGGGGTCTGAAGTTGGATCGTTGTTGGAGGACCCAGTTGGATGTGGACAAGCTGGCCCTGCATACTCTGTATTCTGATTAACAGGGGGCAATCAACTATAAGAAGGCAGATTTCCTGTCCAGGGAGATTGCTGCTGGGAAGAACCGACCTGCTCAGCTTTTTAGGACTGTCAACAGACTTCTCCATCCTGTCTGTCTACTGCAAAAAAAAAACTTTTCAATCACTTTATGTGATGTATTTGCTTGGTTCTTCTCAGACATAGTGTCCTCTATCCAGCAGGGGATCCCATCAATAAGAAACATTGCAACTCACAGTGATCGGTCTGGATGGAACAAGGACTCATCTCCTGTCTGGGAGGAGTTTAAACCTGTGGAGGTGGCTGAGGTCATTGAGGTAATCTCGAAGCTGAAGCACACATATTGTGAACTGGACCCAGCTCCAACTTGTTTCTTGATGAGTTGCATTGGTTCCGTTGGCCTGGTGTTCATCAAGATTGTCCGGTGTAGGTCAGCCCAGTGGCACTGAGGGCTGAGGCACTGGACGCCACACCTCGTGCCACGCCGGTGACCCGGGTTCGGGAATGAGCATGGGTTACCATGGGTTGGCAGGGGAGGAGAGGAATCAGGTGTTTGAGGGACTGCTCTTCCTCTCCGGGGGGGGTCCACTTTGGTCGGCATCCGACTGACCCCTGGCAGAGGCTGGGGGTCGGGGATGCATGCCACACACTGGGAAGAGCTGGGGGCACACGTCTAGACATGGACACATGCGGATACATGTGCGCCCACTGTCTGACTGACCCCTGGCAGAGGCTGGGGTTCGGGGATGCATGCCACACACTGGGAGGAGCTGGGGGCAGACGTCTAGACATGGACACACGCAGACACGTGCGTGCCCACTGTCCGACTGACCCCTGGCAGAGGCTGGGGGTCGGGGATGCATGCCACACACTGGGAGGAGCTGGGGGCAGATGTCTAGACATGGACACACGCGGACACGTGCATGCCCACTGCCGCTGACTTCCTTGCACATCCTCATCTCAAGGGGAAACTAAAAAAAAAAGAAAAAGAGGAAAAACGGCTCCGGTCACGGCGGCTTGATTGCCGTTTGGCGGAGCGCTCAGATCCGTGGGCTCACTGAAACTGGATCCTGTGTAGGCGGAGATAGAGGGGTCTTCCCCGCCCCCACTGTGGGGGGCAAGCCACGGGGGTATACAGCGAGACCCACTGTGGGATCTGGAGCGATCCAGATGGCAGCCGGAGGAAGGGGATGCCTAGACGTGATTGCAGACTGGAGAGCCTAGGTGAGAAAAAACTACTAACAAAAAAAAAAAAAAAGATTGTCTGGTGTTCATTGTCGGAAGCGGTCTTTCCAGAAGCCTTGAAAGAGGCTCTGGTGACGCCCCTTCTGTAGAAGCCATCTCCTGACCCTGACATCCTGGTGAATTACTGTCCTATCTCCAACTTTTCCTTTCTGGGTAAGGTTGTTGAGAAAATCATGGCACAGCAGCTCGAGGAGCACCTTGTGTCCTTTGACATCTATGAGTCACTCCAATCATGTTTCAGAGCTAGGCATAGTACTGAAACAGGATCAGTTAGGGTGCACATTGACCTCCTCAGGATGAGAGATAGAAGAGACAAGTCAATTCTTGTATTCCTTGATCTCTCTTCAGCGTTTGACACTGTAGATCACATTGTGCTTCTCGATCACCTCAGAGAGTGGAGTCACTGGCACTGTCTCAGCTGGTTTTAATCCTTTCTTTTCAGCAGGAAGCAACAGGTGGTGATGGGGAATTTCTCCTTTTCCTCGAAGCTTCTGCAATGTGGAGTATCTCTTGGGTCGATCTTGTCGCCGATGTTATTTGCAGTGTATATGTTGCCCCTGGGTGAGCTCATTAGGTGGCATGGTGTGGGTTTTCACTGTTATGCAGATGATACCCAGCTGTACCTGTCCTTTGCACTGGGAACATCGGACACTGTGGAAGTGCTTAACATCTGCCTGGCTGAGATTAATGATTGGATGTCCCCCAGCTTGTTGCAACTTAACCTGGACAAGACAGAGGTACTAGTGACTGGGCTGGGATGAGAGCATGATGGGAATGCCTCCAACATGGCTACTGGGTTATTCCTGGGAGCCACATTGTTGACGGTCTACCCTAGGGTATGAGATCTTGGTGTGATCCTTGATGGCTGACACTTGAAACTCGGGTGTCGGCTGTCGTCAAAAGTGGCTTCTACCACTTAAAGAACATTGCCAGGATCAAACCCCTAGTTCTGCCCAAGGACCTGCCCTCACTGGTGTATGCCTTTGTGACATCCAGACTTAATTACTGTAATGCTGTCTACTTCAGGGTCTCTGGAGGTACCTTTCGCCGGCTGCATTTGATGCCGAACACAGCTGCCAGGTTGCTGACTGGTCTTCCCAGGTCCAGCCATGTAACCCCGGTGCTGCGAGCTCTGCACTGGCTGCCAGGCAAGTGGTGGGTTATCTTCAAGGTGAGTTTATTCACCTATAAGGCCCTACACAGGCTTGGCCCTGGCTGCCTGGCAGTTCTTCTGACACCTGACACCTCAGTCCACTCCCTCCATTCCTCAACCAGGGGCCTCCTTGAAGCTCCTAGGACCAGGTTAAGAACGTCCAGTGACCGGGCCTTCAGTGTTGCTGGACTGGTCCTATGGAACTCGTTACTAGCTGATGTCAGGGAAGCCCCATCAGTCGAGAGGTTCAAGAGTGGCCTAAAAACCCATCTTTTTTCCATGACCTTCCTGGGGTTTGAGAGCTGACCTGCCCAGATATTCTATAAAATCTGCTGATTTTGATATTGCTATTTTATTATTTATTCTGACATTGCTGTTTTATTATTTATTTTATTATGACATTTACCTAATACCCTGTTTGTTGTATGTTTTATGTATGGCACCCAGAGCCCCGGGGATTGGGTGCCTTAGAAATAAATGTTGCCTTGCCTTGCCATTTTTTGCAAAGAAGATATATATATATTATATATATATATATATATCACAGTATCTGAGTTGAAAACTAGGCACTGAGGACGGAGATGAATATTAAGTGGTATGGAGAATATCAGGTGGTATGGAGCCATTGTAGCCTTGGAACTAGTTCCACTGGGCTCATGAAGGGGCAGTGTTTAAACAAGAATTTGTAATTGCTGAATGTTCATTGATTGTGTTTATCATTATTATTTTTGCACTATTTTTTTATTATTATTGTGTTTATAATGTGGGTTATGTTTAAAAAAAATCCACAAAGGTATTTTTTTGCTCTTTGAATAGGGAAAATTTGAGTGTATCCTGCAGACCTGAAAAGTAGTCCCTAGAACTCATGCATATGTTATATAGTTTATGAACATACAAATGCCAAAAATGGAGTCCTGAAATGATTTCTGACATTTGTATGTTCATAAAATAAATAACATATGCATGACTCTCTCTTTCTCCCTCCCTCCCTCCCCAACAAATCAACACAAACTAACCTATGAGAGAGACAGACAGACAGCAGAGTTCACATTCCGGTAACATAAAGTCACTTTCCTACTTTGTAAATCCTGAATCTACCTCACTTGCTGCCTGTCCTAAAAATATTTTGAATCCTAGAACTGTGCCTTTCTTACCCTTAAAGGGCTTTTAATTAGCTTCCCTAAGCAAAATCTTTCCTCTGATCAAGTGCTTGTTTCATGTTTATTTCCTCAATCACAGACCGAGATAAGGCATACAGGCTGTCAGTCAGTCTTCAAAGACTTTCACAGCCCATGCTATGCTCTTTTCAGTGTTTCTTTCATCTTTCTACTGCTCCACAACATAGAGTTCCCTGCTTCACAGTGTTAAGTACCTGCTCCCTTTGTTCTGACCAGGCCTGTGGTTTCCTTTGCTTCTCTGTGTCTCTGTGGAGGGATATTTCTTAAGGGACATTCACAAGAGATTTTCTAAATGAAGTAATTCTGGCACAGTAACTGCTGATTAAATAGGAGATTTAATAGTGGTCCACCTGATGCTCTTTGACCAACTGGGTTGCCTCCTTTTTCCAACCCATGTTATAATGTCATTTAGTCTCTCCTTGTAGGGCTTTTGATGCAGACCCTGCACCATTTCAGCTGCCCTCCTCTGGACCACCTCTGCTCTATGTCCTTCCAGAGATGTGATCTCAAGAGCTGGACACAATACTGTAGGTGGGATCTTACCAGTGATCTATACAGAGGTAACACCACTTCCCTCTTTCTGCCACTGATACCCCTCCCTATGCATCTCAGCATCCCACTCACCCTCCCTGCTGCCTTGTCACAGTGCCTGGCAACTTTTAGGTCATCCGATATGATTACCTCCAGGTCTCTCTCCTGTTTGGTGGTCATCAATATCACTTCACCAATTTTGTACTCTGCCCCTGGGTTTCTGTGCCCTAAGTATATTATTTTGCAATTTTTCACATTAAAATAAGGCTGTCATATCCTTGCTCATTCCTCTAGTTTTCTCAGGTCTCTGCTCGTCCTTTCCACCCCCACCCCCACCTGGAGTGTCCACCCTATTGCACATTTTGGTGTCATCCACAAAGAGGCAGACCTTCTCCTCCAGCTCCTCTGCAATGTCACTTATAAAGACATTAAAGAGGACCAGTCCCAACACTGATCCTTGAGGCACCCCACTGGTTACACTCCCTTCCTTGGAGTGAACTCTGTTTACCACCACCCTCTGTCACCTATCCCCTAACCAATTTGCTATCCAGTTTACTACCTTTGGACCCACTGCTAAGCTACCCAGCTTGCTTACTAGTCTCCTATGTGGAACAGTGTTGAACGCCTTACTGAAATCTAGATACAACATCTACCATTCCACCATGATCTAGTTCCTTGGTCATCCAGTCAAATAAATCTATCAGATTTAATTGAGGTGACCTCCCCCCTGTGAAACCATGCTGCCCTGAGTCTTGTTACCCACTGTAATTTTCAGTGGGCTGACACTTTTTGACCACAAATTTCCAACAGTCTTTTTATGACCTGATGCTATGATCAAGACAGGTGGAATTTTTTAAAGGGACACTGTCAACCCTTTTTGCTTCATATTATTTCTAGTTGAAAATGCACATTTTATGATTTCTTGCCCTCTGTAGAACTCATTGATGTTGCTGGTTGAAAAATAGGTTTGCTGGCCAAGGCACCTAGCTTCACCTGAGTACTTTTCTTCTAGGTTGCTTGAAAGGACAGCACAGAGCAAAGAACCTTACCAGAACGGGAAAGGATTAAGACTTCTTTTGGCTAGGCAGATTTACTGCGTGTTGTTATTTTTATTTTGTACTCACAGGGATTGTTGCTGTTTGTTGCTTACATTTTATTGCTTTATTTTTCTCTGATTCAAATTGTTGCTGGGTATGCCTTATGCTGCATTATTACAGGGTGTGTCTACAGGTGTGTGCTGACAGATTACTGCTGTAATCTTCTGATTCAAATTGTCTTTTGCAAGGTATATCTTCTGTTACTGCTTTATTTTCCTCTGTAGCAAAGTGTTCCTTACAGGGTATATCTTCTGTGAAATTATTACAGGTGGTGCTTTACAGGTTTTACAGTTTTATCTATCATTTGGATAAGCTTTCATGGCTACTGCATTTGTTGCTGGCTGTTTGTTTCTTATTTCTTTCATCCGTGGTTCTTCTTTTTCAGCAGGGGAAGGGCCCAGCCACCCACCCATCCCCAACCACCCCATACTACACTCCTTTTATAGGGTAGCACAGTCGTGACATTTCCTGTAGCAAAGCAGGAAGGGGCAGATCAGAGGGATATCCACACAGTGACCTCATTTACAGGGGCACTAGTAATTTAACTTGTTATAACCAGTTATACAAAAACAAACAAAACACAAAATCAAACATTTGTTTTCATTTTCTTCTTTCTAATTACTCTGACCAGGATATAAACCCAGCAACTTATCTGGAATGGATATCATTAACTGCAGGTACTGCGGAATGCTTTCCAGAAGGGCAGTTTTACAGGATTTTGGACACTGTCCTACATGCTGTTCCATTGGAGTTCTAAGGGCTCAGCTCCAGGCAGCATGGTTAGAGATTGCGTGCCTCAAATTGCATAATCAAGAGGAAATATATTATAAGAACCACCCACCATTTCCCCAACATCCAACAGAAGCACCTCGACCACAGAGGGTAGTTGGTCCAGGAGGTTGGCAGGTGGTTAGGAGGGGCAAATTGGGTGCCCCATCACTCGGTGCTCTCCAACATATCAGCTCCACAAACCATATAAAAACTACAAACAGGTATCTGCCTCTATCTCTGAAATCAAACAAAGGGTCAGAGGACACTGCAGAGCAGGACACTGCAGCACAGGAGCTAGCACAACAAAACTCACCCAAAACAGAAACCAAAACAAAAAAAGCAAAAAGGAAATCCAAACAACTTCTGATCTTAGGAGACTCCATGATTCGGGGAGTTGATACCTATGTCCAGCGAGGATTAATGGTCAGATATCTCCCAGGTACATCAGCGTGGAGAGACATTGGCTGCATTGCTAAAATTGTTCAGGAAGCAGGAGAAAACACTGACATCCTGGTACACATAGGGACTAACGATCTTGCCAGCCGGTCAGTTGTGGAGACCAGGGAATACCTGACCAGGCTGGGTGACAGACTATCATCCATTTTGTCTGGCATCTCCTTCTTGAGGATCCTGCCAGTCTGGGAAAGGGGGCAGATGGATGGAAGGTCAGAGAAGTGGAGATAGGGGAGCTAAACATGTGGCTCAAGGGCTGGTGCCAGGAAAAAGGACACAAATTTGTAGGGAACTGGCAACAGTTTTGGGAGCGAAAGTTCTTTAAATTTGATGGACCTCATCTGACTAAGAAGGGAGTCAGTGCATTGGGGCAGAAGTTTGACGCCTTTGCAGAATATTTAAATTAGCAAATGTGGAGGGGGATGCAGCACCCCATATGTCGAATGGGAAGAACACCCTTCCCCCCTCAGCTAGTGGTCAAACAGGAGTTCAGCATGTTTGTAGTTCATTTGCATCACCAGGTAAGGAAAAAGGTCCAGCTCCCCATACGACACACAGGGGAAGCGCCAGACCTCACCCAACAACTAACGCACCGAAAACTGGCCAATGGAAAATCATGTACACACACACTCACAGTCTGGGAAATAAGATCCCAGACCTGCAGGAATAATGACAGAGGCTAAACTGGACATAGTAGCCATTAGCGAGACATGGTTTACCAGTAACCACACTTGGGTGACTTCAGTACTTGGCTATGTACTGTTCAAAAGAGACCGAGGTACAAAAAGGGGGGCTGGAGTGGCCCTTTATGTCAATGAAAATATCACAGTTACAGAAATTCAGACTACACATAAGGAGCCAGAAGAACTGTGGGTCACCCTGGAAACAGGAAATGGGGCAGCCATACGAACGGGGTTGTTTACAGGCCTCCAGACCAGGGGGAGGACATACATAGACACATTCCTGTTAGAAGATATACAAAACATGACAGCTAAAGGGGAGGTTCTGATAATGGGAGACTTCAACATCCCAGATACAGATTGGTCAATACCAGCAGGAACATCTGCCAGAACTAGACACATGATGGATTCCCTGCAGGGGGTGGGCCTCAAACAACTGGTACAACAACCCACAAGAGACAGGGCTATCCTAGATCTAGTGCTGACTAACAGGGAAAGTATCTCAGATCTCCAGGTAGAAGGTCACCTGGGGACCAGTGACCATCACATGGTATGGTTCAATTTGGCAACTAGAACAAAATCATCCCATTCCAAGGCAAAAATATGGGATTTCAGAGGAGCTGACTTTGATAAGATGGCCGACAAAGTTAAGCTAGCTCTGGCAAAATGAGTCAGAAGAGGGAGGTAATAAACCCTCTTTACAAGACACTGGTTAGGCCCCATCTGGTGTACTGAGTGCAGTACTGGAGGCCACACCTTCACAACAACATTAACCAAATTGAGGCAGTCCAGAGAACGGCAACCAAAATAGTGCAGAGACTGCATCAGAAAACATATGAGGACAGATTAACGGAGCTCAATATGTATACCATAGAGCAAATGAGGGAGAGAGGTGATATGATCGAAACATTCAAATACCTTAAGGGCATTAATAAGGTGAAAGAGTCTAACATGTTTCAATACAAGAAAAATAGCAGGGCAAGAGGTCACAACATGAGATTAGAGGGAGTCCAATTAAGGGGTAATGTGAGGAAGTTGTTTTTCACAGAAAGGGTGGTGGATGCATGGAACGGCCTACCTCAGGAAGTGGTGGCCATGAATACAGTGCAGGGCTTCAAACAGGCATGAGATAGACATAAGGGAGCAATACAGATGAGTATGAATAGATAGGCCATTGACAGGGCAAAGGCCGATGGCACATTCATAAGGAAGAAAAAGAAATGGGCAGACTGGAGGGGCCTTGCTGTCCTTATCTGCCGTCAGCTTCTATGTTTCTATGTTTCTGGTTGTTTTATCTGCTTCCTTTCTTAGTAGAACTGAAATGCATGCTAATGGTGTAATTATACCCAACCTTATCTTGTTTCAAATATTTGATCTACTCTTATTTCACACTTCCTAATTTTAATTTTAAATAGGTTCGGAGCCCAGAGCCTCCAGGATGGGTATCTTTTTAAATAAAAATTGCCTTGCCTTGCCTAAACATTAGGAACATCCCCCAACAGTGCAGTCACTCATGATGCAACACTTTTCCCCTCTAGACTCTGTTGGAATATTCCCAAGTTCAGGACAGATGCAGTAGGAGTTGATAAAGGAATGTAAACAAACTGTGGAGTACATTTATGTATGGGGCTAATGCCAGCTGCCATCCCTTTAAGTGCTGTCAGAACAATGTAGCTAATTTTATGCTAATTACTGCCTTAGCGGGGGCTAGAAACCCCTCTTAGTTTCTGTCAGTCTAGTCAGTCTGTGACTAGACCTTAGAAGAAGAACATCCAGCTGTACAGAATAAAACATTATTTCACTTTAGTTTATCTGACCATCAAGTTTGTTCGCATTGTCAGCAAGCTATCTACATCCGCAGCAACAGATGGGCCTGGCAGAACATAAAGAAGGTACAGGTGTTTAGTGGCTGACCAACACCAAAACGCGACACATGGTGGAGAATGTGGCCCTTCTTCTGCTCAGACCCCATCTTGCTTGTCTGCATCACTTGGCACCCCAGAGTCAGCACAGAAGTCTGCTTGAATTGTCTTAATGCTGATTGAACTACAGCTCTGGCTGAAGAAAGGAATATATGAACTGTCTCCTGCTTTCATCTGAGCCCACAGCCCTCCTACTGTAACAAGAAAATCAAAGTACAAGCTGTTCAACATTGCTAGCCAGCTAACTGAATGAACTGCCAGCATGTTATTGTTTCCTCCAAGAATGAGAGCCATGGAGCTGCAAACTGTAACCCCCTCCCCCAGCTTCCACCTCGTGGCAGGCCTCTCAAACTGCTGTTTTGCTAAGACTACCTCTAACTCCAGCTACTGTGCCCCCCCCCCCACAGCATGGATAGCAGCTATATGCAAAAAGAAAAACAGCTCCAAACAAGCCCTCACTTATGCTGCCTCCAGACTATGGTTCTACAACTCCGTTCCATTCCCCTGCACCTCGGCTTCACTGGCATGTGTCTAGGTCCTCCTTGGGCCCACAGCTTCAGTCCCCCTCACCTGACATCTCTCTAAAAGCTACGAGCAGCTGCCTCCTTCAAATGCAGCTAACCCTTGGCTGCTGCCTCTCGACTACGCGGCTCAGTAGCCGCTCTACCAGGACTGATAAAACACACCAACAAACTAAAATAAATAAAAGCTGCTTGCATGGAGTGCTACTTCTGATGAACTGCAGCTCCACTCTCCCGACCTGTTGCTCAGAGCTCCTTCAAAGCTGCAGAAAACGTTGCTTCCCTTTGCACCAGCAGCCGCAAAGGAGCAATCCGCTCTCCCACTCCACAAGCCTCCTGCCTCGCAACCACGGCTTTCATTGCGCTAGCTGCCACACACAGCATCTGCTCCTCCCTAATCCCTGCAACTACAGAGCGAGTCACTCCCCAGCCTACAAGCAAGCTGCACAGAGTCTCTGCTCCTCTTGCCAGCCACTCCAGTCACTTCTCTACCTCAGCCACGATACACTCGGCCCTACAGCAGATAACAAAAGGGTGCCACAAAACAAGCAATAACTAAAATGGAGGTTGGGGAAACTGGGGGGGTGGGAAATTAATAAAAGGCAACACACAACTTCAAATGGCAAATACCAAGGAAAAGCAAATCGGGGACAGGGCACCAAGAAAGGCCACAGTTAGAAAAAAAATTAGCAATAAACAAAACCTGGGAGCATAAACTAAACATAGGACAGTCGGGACATAAAAGAAAAAAAAGCAGCACAATAAATGGCTAGTCAACTTAATACAGGCTTTCCCAGTTTGTGTTTTTCCACTCACCACAAAATGGAAAGCTCACCATTTTTCTCTGTCAGGGTTGGGTAAGAAGCACAGAAGCACAGTAATCACCATTTTGAACATTGTAAAGCTCCACAGGCAGCCTCGTGGCACAAAGCATCCATCCTGTGTTCATCAAAACTACAAGACAGAAAGTGACCCTTAACCCCCCTGCTGACAGCCATCTTGCTATAGTCATATCAGTCAAAACACAGGAACTGTATGTCAAAGTTCAGCAGCCATCTTGTGAAGGGCACTAAATGACCTCACTCCATAGAAATCAATGGCGGACTTCCAGTTCCACCTCCGTGCTGAGCGGTCGCTCATCTGAAAAGCTCTGTCCCTTGGATCACATTTAAACAATTATTTTGCCTCTCCCGGTGCCCGAAACACCCGTAAAAGTAATCGGAATGTATGGGGTAGTGACTGTGGTCAAAATGCCTCCGAAATCTAGAAACAAGGACTCGCTGTTGGACTTCTTAAAACCGACTGCGTCGGTAGAAACACATGTCCTCAAGGCTCCACAGAAACCTAAGGCCACTGCCGCTCCACAGATGCCACCAGAAAATGATGAGGAGCCAATACAGGAAGAATTTACAATTACCTCTCGAAGGCTTTTCCATGAACTGGGGAAAATAAATGAAACATTACATAAGATGAAGCAATTGAGAGCTGAAAATGCCAAAGACCTCATGGAGGTCAAAAATCGCACAACAGACCTTGAAGCAGGCCTCTCGGAGACTGATGCCACAATAGTCCATCATGAAGAAGCTCTGAAACACTTACTGCAGAGAGAGAGGGAGCTAATGGATAAACTAGATGACCTGGAGCTTTGCTCCAGGAGGGATAATTTAAGAATCTGTGGGGTGTTTGAAGATAGGGATAATGGAGGTATTTTTGGATTCTTTTTTGAAAGTTACTAGACTTGCCCAAAGACCTCCCCCTAAATATTGTTCGCACCCACAGGGTCCTAACAAAGAAACCTACCACCCAGAATGCTACTCCCAGGTCCATAGTTCGGAACTTCCTGGACCACTGAATCAAAAACAAAGTAATGCAGGTGGCTTGGGCCAAAAAAGAACCGTATTCGGCGACAAGCGCATCTACTTTGACCATGATTACACTCCCATTACACAACATAAAAGGCGGGTGCTGTTGGAAATCAAAAAATACCTAGCTGCTAAGAACATTCGTATGCATCTAACAGTCCCAGTGCAGTTCAAAATCTTCACTTCAGTAGGCCCATAGTTCTGTCAGTCCCTAGGAGATGCAAGAGCCACACTGTTGAAGCTGGGAGTTCCTCCAGAACTTATGTCCAGGCCCACTTCTCTAGATCATGAATCCTTGCTGTGTGAAGATGCATGGAATAAGGTTTTAAGCTCAAGGAAGAGGAGCCATCCAACCCCCTTGGGTCAATCTGAACACTCAGGAGGTAAAGCGATGCAAGGGACAGAACAGGCTGAATCGCTGCAGCAGACCATGGGGCACACCAGCGGAGTATGACTTTCCAACAAGCTCCCTTATTCTTTTTCACCTTGTTAGCAGTGTAGCATGCTGCACTCAGCTGGGCTGGCCTCAAATCCAACTCTGGGGATGATGGTCTGACCTAGTAGACCCTTGGTTTTCCCCTAATCCTGAGACAGTGACTAACCATGGGGGGGTCACAAGGTACTTTATCAAGACACTAGTCATTGAAGGACTGATTTCTGTGATAAGATGCCTTTCCTTTTCCTTTTTTCTTTGTTCTTTGGATGGGGTTGGGAGGAGTGGGAGCACTGGGAGAGGGAACATGCTAATGCAAGGCAGGAGATTGGAGGATGGGGGCAAGTGGGTTTGAAATGTATGACTTGTTTGGCCCACATATTGAATGAACACAATGTCTGTTTTTTGTTAATGTCAATGGTTTTGGAGCATTGGGGGGGTGCCAGATTCCAAAATCAAATGCAGCTTCAGCTGAGCCGGTTTGGTTGGGGGGGGGGGGACCTAGAAGAATGGGATGATACAACAACTACTGCTCTCAGAACAAATTACACAGCAACAGGCAAATTTCTGCACTAAGTTAATTAATGATTTCTCTTGTTGGTAGATCGTGGTACAGGAGCACGATATACCATCTGTGTAGCCCGTGACTACTTGTACCTTTGGGTATTTTCAGTTTACATGGCCCTTCTAAATCGTGGCTCTGGGGGAGGTCTTCCTTACGTGGAAGCACTAGTACTCCTCCTCATTCTTCTCTCAGTGAGAGGACATAGAGGCTAATCCAATATATTAGCCTCCTACCTTGGAAGCAATTGTTTAGTTCATCGTGTTGTTACTGTTTCTTGTTTTTGTTACAGCCATGTTGGCGCCCACAAGTTATAAAAAGTTTATTGGACTTCAGGAACCTTTGAGCAGAGAATATAAGATATCATCTTTTAACAGAGGGAGGAGAGGAAAGACGTCACCACACATAGGGAAGGGGAGACAGGATAGGGACAACCAGTTCGATGATCTAGTTATACATAAATAATGACGCAGACATATATAATATGCACATATAATGTGCACGGGGTAACTAACCCTATAAAACGGAGTAAAATTCTTCAATATTTAAAACGTACAGGGGCTGATATCCTGCTACTGCAAGAAACCCATCTCTCACAAGCCGAACATAAGAAGTTTGAACGCTTTGGTTTTTCACATGTGGTGATCTCTTCCTATAAGGGTGGTAGGAGAAGGGGAATGGCGGTGATGATCCGACAGGGGTTCCGTTTGAAATTACAGATAAGATTACTGACAAGGAGGGGAGAAATGTGATGGTGAAGAGCACTCTGGATGGACAAAAAACCACCATAGCATCAGTCTACATCCCCCCCACCTCTGAATTTCAAATTTATATATCCTTTTTTGTGCAGCTGGCCCAATGGGCTGAGGATCAGGTGATATGTGGGGGGGACCTCAATATAAACATTTACGAGGAAATTTCTAGGTTAACCACGCAGAGCTGAGCTACTAGGGTTTCCCGGGAGGTTCGGAAGCTGCGCCAAGACCTAGGATACAAGGATGTGTGGAGGTTTATGCATGGTACTACACCCAGACATTCCTTCTACTCCCAGGCCCATAACACTTATTCTTGCCTGGACTTCTTCTTGGCTTCCTGGGAACACTTGGGGATGATACAGAGAATATGGACCGGGGATTCTATACTCTCAGACCATTCCCCATTATTCTGTAAAGTTAAATCTCAGGCAATTCAAAAAAATGCCTTTTGGAGGCTAAACCTATCCTTGTTGCGGGATCGGGGAGTTCAGGAAGCAGTTGAGGATACAATCTGACAGGCCCTCTCTGAAAATGATACCCATGACACCACAGTATCAATACTATGGGATACCATTAAAGCAACAGTTCGAGGGAAATTGATTGGAATCTCAGCATATAAGAAAAAAACAAAGGGAGGCCCACAGGGTATCCTTAGAGCAAAGAATTAGGGAACTAGAGGAACTCCAGAGATTAAGTTCATCCAAGGACAGGAACCGGGAGCTCATTAAATTAAAGAAGGGAGTTAATAATATTCTAGATTATGAAGTGGAGAAAAAGCTAATGTTTTTAAGACACAGATTTCATGATGGGGACCACGGTTCCTAAGGCTAGTAGCTGCCCAATTACGGGCTCAAAGGGTTAAGTTCACCATTATGAAAATTAAAAAAACCTAACAGGGGAAACACAGAATACTATTAAGAATATATCTGAAGCCTTCCTGGATTATTATACTTCCCTTTATTCTGCAGCCCTGGCCCCTTCCCCTAACCACAAAATCAGGAAGTTCCTGGCCTCCCTTGGGTTACCGACTTTATTCGAGGAACAGCAGAACCAATTAATAGCCCCAATAACCGTTAGAGAAATAGAAACGGAAATAGGAAGATTAAAGACAGGAAAATGCCCACGGTCACATGGACTCCCGGGTGAATTTTATAAGACCTTCACTAAGTCTGTATCCCTGCTGATGAACAGAGTATTCTCCCTTTGAACAACCAAGGAGAGTACTACCACACCCTCCAGGAATGAGGCCATCATTTCTGTCATACCAAAACCGGGTAAGAATCCCTCCCTCTGCGCATCCTACAGGCCCATATCTGTATTGAATACAGACTACAAAATATTTACTTCAATTCTGGATAAACGCCTTGTCACATTTGCCCCCAACAAAATTCACATGAACCAATGTGGTTTTATCCCTGGTAGGCAAGCACAAGACAGTGTCCGGCACACTATATACCTTATAGAACATACCCAATCAAAGAAAATTCCAACACTTCTCCTCGGGTTGGACGGAGAGAAAGCATTTGATATGGTTTCCTGGGGGGTTTTGAGGGGAGGTCCTTACTTCTTTTGGTTTCCCAGACCAATTTTCAAATACCATATTCAAATTCTATAATAAACCTACAGGATTTATAAGGGTTAATGGTCACATTTTAGAATGCTTTCCCTTGTACAGAGTGATGAGGCAGGGTTGCCCCCTCTCCCCCCTACTTTTCGCCTACTATATAAAGCCTTTGGCTCATACCTCCGCTGTTCCCCGGATATCACAGGTATCCAACTTGCAGGCATGGAACACAAATTGGTCCTGCTTGCCGATGAGCTACTCATCAATTTGTCCAAATCGGACTGCTCGATGCCAGCTCTCTCTTCCAGAAAATTAAAGATTTCTCCCCATTATCTAGCTATTCTTTAAATATAAAAAAGACAGAGGCTCTTTTTATTGGTTACAACTCTGCACCCAAACTTAGGAATATGTTCTCGATTAAATGGGACAAACAAACTACGAAACACCTAGGAATTCAAATTACAGATGACTTACCCCGGTTATGTACCTTAAATTATGATCCTTTGGTAACCACCCTTAAACAAGACTTGAGATGGAACCTGTTTCCTTCCTCCTTCTACACACACACCATCTCACTAAAGATGAACGCCCTTCCTCGGTTCCTTTATCTCTTTCAATGTGTCCCCTGCAGTATACCCTTTAAAGAAATTATTTCATGGCAGAAAGACTTTATCGCTTTTCAATGGAACCATAGAAAAATCAAAGGTCCATCTAAATAAATGGTATCTCCCTAAGGCCCAAGGAGGAGTGGCTTTACCCTCTTTGGCTGATTACTGGGCTGCTGCTCAAATGCAACTGGCATGGTTATGGATAACTGATACCTATCCGGCTGCCTGGAAACAAACAGATCTAGCCAGGACACTTGCCTTCTCATTACAAGCAAGCTTGTTCTCTCCAACCCTATTGAAACAGGCTATGCAATTGGTCCTGGAGGCCACAGCAGTTATTTTGGAGGGGTGGAGAAGAGGAACAAAACATAAAGCCACACAGCAACAGTTTTGGATATACCAATGGTTCCTGGAAACTCCTCATTGACCTGGACTCGATGAGCCTTGGTATAGAACCCAGGCCATGAGAGGTTTAGTGGCCCCCTGGCAGCTAATGCGGAGTACTACCGTAATAAGCTTTAAGAAGGCCAGAAAATATATGCATGGACAGAGAGAGATAGACTCTATTATTATCAAATCAGAGGTTATATTACTAAACAAATTAGAAGTAGAGAGAAAGAGTCACAGCTATGGGAAGATGGTACCCCATTCACACAAATTTGGAACTCCTCCCAGGGTGAAAAAATCCCTGATACAAAATTAGCCCATTCAATAGAATCTGTAAAAGCAAGTTGGGAAAAAGAGTTAGCCCAGGTTATCAGTATCAAAGATTGGCAAAAGGTCTGGAGAGGAGCATGGGCCACTACCTCATCCCCAACCTGGAGAGAATTGTAGTGGAAGGTTCGGTGAGTTTTTCCCTTGTCCCCATGGCTGTTGCATTATGAAGACCTGGAGCATCCTCTAAATGTTGGAGGGAATGTGGAGAGGCTAAAGCATCTCATAAGCATATATTTTATGATTGCCCTAAATTATCCACTTTCTGGAATCTGATTAGCCAGCATATATCATCCATATTAGATTTCCGGCTACCTCTCCCTGCAATCAATTGGCTGCTAGGGATCCCACCTAGGGGAATAATGGATAAAACTATCCTATATTTATGGTCCATCCTGCTGTGTGCAGCATATAAGTGCATTACCAAAAAATGGCTCCAAGTGGCTCCCCCAAAGATTCCAGACTGGAAATCACTGGTGCTTATAATACAACACAATGAATAGCTCTCATATGCTTTACATAATAGATTAGAAGCATTAAACTCTCACTGGACAAGATGGGAGCTGATACAAGATCAGTTACATTAATCTCAGGGAGATGGGGTGGTCAAGGCCCTTCATGAGGCCCCCCTTTTACCAGGGTTGAGCTTGCCTCCATGTTCTTCTCGGGTGGGGATTCCACAAGACATAACCAGTATTGAGTTGATGACACTTCCTCCTATCCTGACCTTGACCTAATATAATTGCTAGATGGGGTCCACTAGAGACCCACTGCTCACATTTCTTTTATTTTTATTTCCTGATGTTCAGCCCACATAGTTTTTTTTGAAGTAATGTATTAACTTTCGTAGCTTAAGTTTGTGCAGCCACTCTTTATAATATGGTTTTATCAAAGGATTGACTGTATTGAATTTGTCTAATATTTGTAAGTGAATTTATAAACTTGTACAATAAAGAAAGTATAAAAAAAAGAAATGCATGACTTGTTTGGTTCTCTCCTCGTACAGAGGGTTATAAAGTGGGGGGGCTTTTCAGATTTTAGACTGGCTCTGGTCAGGGACACAGGGGGGAGTATCCCCCAATTAGATCTGTGACCACATGCCAGACCAGCAGCTGGGGGGGGGAGGAGGGTGGACCTCTGATATAATGCCACCCACGGCTTTGCATCCTCCCTCCTGTCACATACCAGATCCGAGGGGCCCTTGTGGGCACCATAGACGGTAGAGTGAGGATTAGTTTATGAGCTTTAATACTCTCAGAGCACTGTCTGGTACTTGAGTCTGGAAGGGCAGATAACAAGAGGTTAGATGCAAAAAGGTAGAGGCCCAGTCACCCAGAAGCGCAGGTTTAGCGCTGGGTCCTTAGCATAGGGACCCCATCCAGTTAAGCTAATTCCAGCATGAGGTTGACCGGGTGTATTATAGTTACCTTGGAAGTTCATTTTACAGTTTGGGAACATTATGAGGTAAAATTTTACAGTCTCTGGTACTAGTTTCGGTTTTGGGAAGACCGTGTCGCATGTTCCACCATGGAGAGGGAAGGGGGGAAGACTGAGCCATGGCTGAAGAGAACATAACAACATATAATGTTAGAGGCTTGGGTAGCCCAATCAAAAGGAAGAGAATGCTTGCAGAGCTACACAAAATGAAGGTGGAAACTGCACTTCTACAAAAAAACACACCTAGATTCAAAGGAGAGTGTGAAGCTCAAATGGGCTTGGGTGGGACAGGTGTTTTACACCCCGTGTATTTCCCACCCCCGTAGACAGGGAGTAGCGTTCCTTGTTCATAAGAGTTGCCCCTTCATACACTCAGACTTGCCAGCAGATCCAGAGGAGAGATTCCTCATAATTAGGGGTACCTACAGGGAGATGCCCTGTACAATCCTCAACATTTACGCTCCCAACTAGTACACAGAGAACAGTGAGTTCCTCCAAGAGGTTATCCTTCGAGCAACGCCCCCACCAGGAGATCTATATATAGTGGGGGGCAACTTTAATACCACCTCCAATCTGGCTCTAGATAATTGGTGCCTTTAGGGCCCCCCCCCAGGGCCACCACCACATTTAATCGACTAACAAAAGATCTAGGGCTAGTAGAGGTTTGGAGGCAAATGCACCCGAGAGTCCAAGACTACACATGCTGATCAGCCCCACATCAGGCCTACTCTAGGCTCAACATGTTCTGGGTACTGGGAGACTGGCTGCACAGAATAACTGAGTCTAGAATTCACCCCAGAACCATTTCCGACCACAGCATGGTAACCATACAGCTTTGACCAGGCCCAAAATTAAAAAAAACTCTTCTGGAGACTCAATGTCTCCCTCCTTAACAAAGAGGAATATAAGGATCTGATGAAATACTCAATTCAGGAGTTCAAAGCCAACAACCCTACCCAGGACAATACCCAGGCAGTCTTGTGGGATGGCCTTAAGGCATTCATCACTGGTAGAACCATTAGATATGCCTCCAACCTTAAGAGAAAACAGCAGAAAGAAACATTAAATCTAGAAAATAAAATATTTGATCTGGAAGCAGAGCATAAAATTGTCCTGAATGAGGTGGTGAAGGAAACGCTAGATGAAACCAGAAGGGAACTTAATAAGATAGTAGATGGGAGAATTGAGGGCCAGCTACGGTACTCTCACCAGAGGTCCTATGATGCAGACAACCGTGTGGGTAAGCTCCTGGCTTGGCAGCTCCGGAAGGAGACAACCTCCAGGACAATCATCCGACTCCGCTTCCCAACACTACCCAATAGTCACATAGCTGACCCAGAGAGAATAGCTAATCAGTTCCTAAAATATTACAAACAGCTATACAGTCAAGACCAGGTGGGCGGATATCAGGAGAAATTAGATTCCTTTTTCCAGAGGGTTAAACCTTCAAGACTCTAGAAAGAGGAAATGGATAAACTAGATGCTTCCATAACTGACGTAGAGATCCGTGCCACTGTAGGGGATTTAAAAATAGGTAAGGCTTCAGGCCCAGATGGCATAGCGGCCGAACTATATAAGGCTTTAGCACTGGAATTGCCACCTCTCCTTGTGGGAGGTCTGCTGAGGGGTTCAGAGGGGGGAGGGAGCCCCACTGAGTTGGCGGTACACTCAGATCTCAGTAATACATAAAGAAGGCAAGAGCCTGGAGGTCTGCAGTTCCTACAGGCCTATTTCGCTCCTGAATGTAGACCTAAAGGTATACATGATGGCCCTTGCACGTAGACTATAGGTATGTGTGGGGAGCCTGGTCCACTCGGATCAAACAGGCTTCATAAATGGAAGGCTTGTACATAATAATATCAGACACCTGTTAAATCTTATAGCCTGCCAGCGGTCGCCTGGAGAGCTGACGTTGGCAATATTTAAGGATGCAGAAATAGCTTTTGATCGGGTGGACTGGAGGTTCCTACACAGGACCCTTGAGGAGATGGGACTGGGCTCTAAGTTCAGGACAAGTATAGAGGCATTGTATGCAGCCCCTCAGGCAATGGCTAGGGTAAAAGGTTTCACTATGGAGCGGTTCCACCTGACCAGAGGCACCAGGCAGGGGTGCTCACCCTCCCTGCTTCTTTTTGCCCTGTGTATAGAACCTCTCACAGTGGCAGTGCGAGAAAATGAAACAATTCAAGGGATTAGTACAAGCAACAGAAACCATAAAATTTCACTATATGCTGATGATTCCCTGTTCATTCTCACATCCCCGAAGACCTCCCTCCCAGCTTTAACTAAGGAGCTTCAGATGTATGGACAAGTCTCAGGATATAAAATTAATCAGGGGAAATCTGAAGCAATCAAATTTGGTGGCATATTGCCACAAGAGATTGAACAGAATTTCCCCTATAAATGGGCAACAGCTAATACAGTCCGATATTTGGGTGTCAAGATCTCTCCTCAACTGTTGAGTCTCTTCAAGCTGAAGTATGGGAAACTTTGGGGAGATTTGGGTCAACTTAGCCAGATGGGGCTTACTCCCACTTTCCCCAGGAGGTCACATATAGTCCATCAAGACGAACATACTCCCCAGGTTTATATTTCTATTTCAAGCCCTCCCAATAAATATACCTGAGACTTTCTTTAAATTGGTTAATGCAGCTCTCTCCACTTTCATCTAGCAAAAGAGTAGCAAACACGTAAGTTATAAGCTGCTAATTCAGCCTAGGATTCGAGGGGGGTTGGCCCTTCTCAACCTCAAGCGGCGCAGTTGGTCCCTGTTGTCACCTGGATGAAACAACGTGGAGACACAGGATGGAGGGAAATTGAGGCAAAACACATGCAGATGGTTGCAGTAGCATCTCTTCCCAACGCCCCCTCACACCAGAACCGTGGAGAAGCCTGAGAAATCCCCGGACTAAACATACACTAAGGATACTAGTAGTAGCAAGGAAACTTACACACACTCCAGAAGGCATAGGCCCATTGACTTCAGTCTTGGGGGATCCTGGCTTCACCCCTCCCAGATCGGACTTTGGATTCTGGAGGTGGAATGCCTTATCTCTGATACACTTTCGAAACTTACTACAAGGTGATAGTCTGGCCTCTTTCACCGGACTCCAGGGCAAATACACCCTCAAGCGTGTAGACTTTCACAGATACCTGCAAGTCAGGCACTATCTTATGGAGAACAGCCTGATTCCTCAAATTAAAAGGGAACTCGCTGGATTTGAAACCTTTCTGTACTGGCCAATGCGCCTGGTGGGTAAAGGAAAAGTAATAACTAGAGCATATAAAACCCTCATGGGTGAAGAATGCCCGCAATTTGAGACCTTGAGACTAAAATGGGAGGAAGAGATAGGAGACCCAATTTCAACGGCTCAGTGGAACTCGGCCTGGGAGAGAGGATGGAGAACAACCTCATACCTGGGTCGGAGAGAATTTCATTGGAAATGCCTGACTCACTTTTTTCATACTCCAACAATAACAAAACATTTCCCAGGGGGTTCCTCAGACCAGTGTTGCAGACGGTGCGGGCAGGTGGGTACACACGCCCAAATCTTCAGGTTTTGCCCGAGGGTCTCTGGTATTTGGAAGGGGATTGGGCAGGTCCTAAACAGCTTATGGGATATACAGATTCCATTGACCTTCAACATAATGATCCTAGGAATAGACATTCCAAAAGTGGGAAATGCCAAACAAAAAAAACTATTTAGGATACTATGCTTAGCCGCCCACAAAGACATCACGGCCAACTGGCTAAGGCCCCACCCCCAGTCTCCTGGAAACTCAGGATAGACAGCATTAAAAGGATGGAGGAGCTGACAGCTAAACTTAGGCTAGCATTAGAAAAACATGAAGAACAATGGGAGAAATGGGCAACATTGTGAGCTACTGATCATTCCCAGCAAGACGGGATAGCAATTGACCCAGGACAGCTGGAGCAGTCTCGATGTCACCCATTCCCCTGGCACAAACACACTTACTTCAGGGCAACCTATCAGGGGTTATGACATACCAGAGTGTGGCATGGTCTCCTTAAGTTGATCGTTTCACAATAGGCCAAGACTCATGTTGAATCACAGTTCATCTAGTGACACCTGTTTGTGTCAAGAGTTCCACTATATAGTCTACTATAACTTAATAAGGCCAAAACATAGTTTGCCATCACCACTGTTTAACTACAGATTGGCTATCATAACTAGCCTCTCAAAACCTACAAGAGAAACGCCAGAAGACTTACAAGACTGATTTCCATGACATCCAGAGCAACTTGTCTTTCTTAGGCATTGGCTAAGTGTATTGCCCATAGACAATAGCAGTTAGTTATGGAACAGATTTTAATATGTAACATGAAGCAATGGCAACAACTCTATGCATCAATATGTGTAAAAAGAATTGAAAATGCTTTGGTCATATAATAAAACAATAAAAAAAAAAATAAATCAATGGCAAACCTATTGAAATGAATGGACGCTGCAACAAATAGCTGATTTTTGCAACAAAACCTTTATTTAAATAACAGACAACACAGAATTGAGTGAGAATTGTTTATAAAGACAGCATTTTATTAACTTTGCTTACAAATAATTTTACTTTTGTCTACAAAAATATTTTCTTCTAGTCACTTCATCTACTTCACGACGTCCCGTCTCCTGCATGACAACAACTCCTTCTCATCATTATGGCCTTCGCTCAGTGAAACAATGCTCCTCTCAAACCACAATGTCCAAAGACAATGCAGATAAGGGCACTGGAGTGTCCAGAGTTCTACCTTCACCCACCTCAAGGGCATGGGGCTACAAAAGAGAAACCACCCTGCATGACATCCAGTCTTTCATCTCAGCTCAAGGAGCACCAGCTATGCAAGCCATTCAAGATGATCTTGCCTACATATTTCATCTCAGTCCATGGTCCATAACAGCCTACAGCCAGTACCCTTCTCAGCCTGGCCTCATGAAGATGCTGTCGACTGGCTCGAGCAGTTCCAAGTCTGGATTTCCTTACATGGTTGGACTGATCCTTTGCGTATCTCCAATTCCTTGTGCTTGTTTCTGAGAGGGACTGCCATCTCCTGGTTCAATGCACTTCCAGAATAAGTCAAAGGAGATACTGCCACCCTGTATGCAACTTTCAAACACCATTTTCTCCAAGCACATCTACCCTGGGTATTGAAACAACAGCTGTGGGAACATACCATGCAACCCTCTGAATCTCTAGAAGCCTTCATAGTGGACATTGAGTCTCGCTACAAACATCTGCAGAAATCTGAGAAAGAGCAAATCATAACCTTTGTCTAGGGACTGCTTCCTCAACTCCATCTTTATGTAATTGAACAGAAACCAACAACCTAAATGGACACAATCCAAGCTGCACAACTTGCACAAGAGTCCATATTACTGTCCCAGGCCACCACTGTACCAGCACCTCAGTCGTCACAGTTAGCCGCACTCACAGCATGTGTCCAGCAGCAGCAATCAGTGATAGATATGTTCACAGCTGTCAATAGTCTGCACCTCAGCTCAACTGCTTCTTCTGCTACCTCTGTCAATGCTCTTTGACCATTTCGACAGCCACCTGATCTGCCTTCACGTGAGCCTGTGACCTGCCAGTGGGGTGGATTCAGAGGACACACTGCTGCTGTCCGCCAAAAGCTAATGTATCACAACAAAAATCAAGGGAACCAAAGACGCCCACCACAGCACAGTCAGCAAGATGATCGCAACTACTTCCAGGATCAGAGGAACACAGCAACTGACCACCCCTCTGACTCTCGCGATTCAAACAAACTACACCCTCTAACTGCTAACTCAGGCCCCCTCTCACTTCCAGGGGCAAAGGCACCTGTCATCAGATCACCTCTCCTAGCAAACTATGTACCTGTGACCATCAGAGATTGGTCCACGTATGCCTTGGTCAACACTGGAGCAGAAATCTCAGTTATCAACAACAGTATTCTTAACAACCAAGCTATTCGTCATGCACCTGTCTCTCCAGCCTGCCTAAAGTACATTATCACAGCAAGTACAGTACCTATCATGAGCGTGGTCCATCTCACGCGACACTTTAGCTCACAACAAGCTACTGTCAAGTTCTACCTAGTGCCTGATCTATAACCAAGGCCCCTAGAATTCTGCGGTCGCAGATTTTTGCATAGAGGCACACAATCTACATAAGAACTTCTGCGGTGCCATAGAATCACTCTTCTTGTTGATTTTTTATTAATATTTTTGTTTTCCATAGAATCTGGTTCCTTCCCTCTTTTATATCCTAAACCCCTATATGCTCAGAATGTGATGTTATCATTGCTATAACATCATACATTAGCTAATGAAATGGCTGCCATCTGCAACAGAAATGAACAGTCACTTATCTACCACAGCTCCACTGCCAGAGACGGTGGCACTGCACATCAGGCATGGTGATATTTGCTCAACCTGCACTACAGCCTAATACAATTTTCAGTCTTACATTATTGCACTAGGGCCAACTTAAACAAAACCTTGTCAATAGCACAGACCTGTTAAGTCCATACCACACTTTGTACAAACCTATTTGTGCCTTTAAGGTATAGAGATGCCATCTGAAATGAATAACTGGTAAAATGAATTTAACTGTCATTTTTAATAAAAATAAAGTATCATATTCCACTTTCTGGGCATATTTAATGTGTAGACCTGTTGAAAGAATAGACCTGTTAAATAAATAATTGCACTGTACGCATTTTTGCCAGGGTTATTGATTACATATTGTCATTGGTTGATAGAATCCCCTAAAAGTTATGGAGAAATGTTGTGTGTAGGGACAGCAGTTGGGCCAGAGGGTAACATGCTGTGTTTCCATGCCGGCAACTCAGGTTTAGAGATTAGCTCTGGGAGCTGGCTGGGCAGCACAAGGATTGGTGGAACACATTATTGCTCGGAGCCTGGGAAGGTATGATGCAGTGTTCTGTCACATGGTGGACACATTGTGCTGGTCTGGAGAGCTCTATCTCACAATCGGTTCACATGCATGTCATGGCCTGATGGTGTTACGCAGTGTGTCAGGGAAAGCAGGTTGCCATCGAAAATGAGTTTTGCAATAACTCCTCTATTCCATTTCTAATGGGACCTGTATGAATGAGGATGCGTATATATATATATATATATATATATATATATATATACACACACACACACACAGTATCTCTGTCTCTCTCACCAGACACACACACACACACACACACACACACACACATTTGTATGTATGTTACAGATTGCATATAAATATATAAGTGATGCACAGTGGGAACCTCATGAGTGGTGTAGAAAGCACATACAATAATATAAGTGATAGACAGGGGAAACCTCATTAGTGGGATAGATAGCATGCATATAGAAATACCTTATTTATCACATAAGATCCCCTCTGCATATGTCATTTATGCAACAGGCTAGGACCTTAAGGGAGAGACATTTGCTTTGCCTTTTTAGGCATAAAATTATTTTTATAAGTCTGTTATTTTTTGAACTAGTGTTACTGTGCTTTCCACCATCCTGATTGCTAGAAAAACTGCCATGAAAGTGAAGTCAGGATGACAAGCTGTCACTGTGATGTGGTAGTTTGTTAGTGCCGCAGAACTGCCGCAGAAATTACAAACCACTGCCACAGAAGTTCTGCGGCAAATATTAGTCTTGTCGCAGAACTTGGTCCCACTGTGCTGCAGAAAAGTAGGGGCCCTGTCTATAACCTGCAGTGATTGTTGGCCTGTACTTCCTCAAAACTCACAAAACCATCCTAGACTTTGCATCAAATAGACTGTCACTAGACCCTCGGAGGCAACTCGCAGCTGCAGACTCAGTCACTGTGCCTCCTCAGACTGAAATGGTTTTGATTGCCAAGATTTGAGGTGAACCACACCCACAAGGTGTTGTTGGCATCATCATGGGATCCCCTGCTCTGCATTCCTCAGGTTTTCTCCTGGGAAACACCTTGTCTGCTGTGCATAGTGGCACAGTCTTCCAAAAATGCTGCAACTTCACAGATGAGCCAGTAGTCATTTCAAAGGGTGCCAGCATCAGAAAATGTTTCTGCTTGTCTACAGGGGGACCAGCACCATCTCATGCAAGAACCTCAGCCAGGTTCCACCAACTCTAGTCCTCTCAGTACTATCACGACCACTCCAGCTTCACCAGAGTTACCCCTCAGTAAGAGACTGTCCTCTTTAAAACTTCCAGCATCTCCAACAGAAAAGCAGCAACTTTTGACTTTCCTGGATAATTACCCTGATGTCTTTGTAGGTCCAGATAACAAGCTTGGAGGCTGTGATATCCTGCAACACACCATCGAAGTGTAGCCCAACCAGAAACCAGTCCATCAGCAAGCCTACAAAGTAGGACACAAACAGAAACAAGTCCAAGAGGACATAATCAAAGATATGTTGGAACAAGATATTATTGAATAGTCTACAAGTCCCTGGGGTGCACCTTGCCTGCTGGTGGTAAAGAAGGACAAAGGGTATTGCTTCATGGTTGACTACAGAAAACTCAATGCCTACATAGTGCAGGATGCTCATCCCTTACCTACAACCAAAGATGCCTTAGAGAGACTTAGTGTGGCCAGCCCTGCTTACTTCACCACTCTAGACCTTCAGAGTGTGTTCTACCAAGTCTCCATTGATCCAACTTTTCATCCATACACAGCCTGGTGCTGCCACTTGGAACTTTTTCAATTCAAACGTCTGCCTATGGGACTTCTGAATAGTCCAGCCACATTCCAACGTGTTATGGAAGGTGTACTATGTGACTTGTCTTGGAAATCTTGCCTAGTCTACCTGGACAATGTTATTATCTTCAGCAGAACTTTGTCAGAGCACCTCCAACATCTCAAAGAAGTGTTTAAACATCTCAGACAAGTCAATCTTAAGCTTCGCCCAGAGAAGTGTTGTTTTGCACAGCATCAAATTCATTACCTGGGACATGTTGTTAGTTCTCGAAGCATCTCTCCAGACCCAGACAAGCTCTCAGCAGTCAAAGACTTTCTAAAGCCTAACAATCTCAAATACCTTCAAGCTTTCCTGGGCTTGTCTGGCTACTACCAAAAGTTAATTTGCAACTATGCCAAGATTGCAGCTCCATTGTACACCTTCACCAAAAGGGGATGTGACTATACATGGACTTCTGAATGCAAAGAAGCCTTTGAAACCTTGAAAGAAAACCTAATATCTTCTCCAGTATTGGTCTATCCAAGGTTCGACCAACCCTTCAAGCTCTACTCAGATGCTAGTTCATTTGCAGTGGGCGCTGTGCTATGTCAAATTCAAGATGGAACAGAATGAGTTGTTTCCTATGCTGGGTGCTCTCTTTCCTCAGCTGAGCAGATCTATGGCATCACAGAAAAAGAATGTCTAGCTGTGGTATTTGCTGTAAAGAAATTTGAATGTTACTTTAGCTGCTCCTCCTTTACAGCCATCGTTGATTACTCTGCCCTCAGATGGTTATTCGAAATGAAGGAGACAGTAGGCAAGTTCACCCGATGGATTGCCATGCTGCAGTCCTACAACTTTGAAATTCAGTACAGACCAGGTCGAGTTCACTCAGATGTCAATGGTATAAGCTGGAGATGATATCCCTCTGCATCATCCTCAACAGACAAAGAATCCTGCTTACAAGTTGTTCCCTTCCATGCCATGGATGTGCTTCCTGTAGATGCTCTTACAGCACCTCCAGTTCCTTTGCTGCTACCAACTGCTTCTACAGAAAGACACACAAATCCTCACTTACTGCAAGCAGCCGAAGAGCTTCTCACCTCCTCTACTTCTGACCTCTCCCTGGCAATGGTCAAAATGCAACAAAGAACTTATCCTCCATTCACAGACATAATCACATACTTAGAGTCTGGAACCTTACCGCAACAAAAGAAGCATCACCAGGATGTACTTTTCTTTGCTTCGCAATGCTGCCTCAATGACGGAGTGCTTTTCCACATTTGGACCAAGGAAAGCAAGGGCCAACGCATGGATAGAACTCATGTACAGCTAGTTGTGCCAGCCTCTCTAATCAATCAAGTTATTCTCTCCATTGGGGACTGGGGAGCCACCTGGAGGGATGCAGACCTATACTGGTGCGATGGTCTGCATCTGTCCGGGGGGGAACCAGGATCCTAGGTGTGAGGTTTAAATGCTTCATTGGCAAGCATTTAAACTAGCCAAGGGGGAAGGCACTGAAAAGGAGCAGGGAAATCCGAGCCTCCCCCCACAAAACATGGTGATTAGTGAGGTAAACACCAAGGTACAGAAGTTTTTAGAGAGCAGAACAGATTTAAATGTAAAAAAAGGCAAAGGCAGTAAGGACAGAAATGGGGCTAAAAGGGGTAAGGCTATCAAAAAGTGGAGGGTGATGAGTACCAATGCCCATAGTCTGTGTAACAAAATCCCTGAACTAGTGGCCTTGATGGAAGAGGGTTGCCTGGAAATTGTGGCAGTCACAGAAACACGGTACACAGAGAACCATGACTGGGATGTCAACATACCAGTATACACAATCTACAGGAGGGACAGGGAGGGTAAAAGAGGAGATGGGGTAGCTCTCTATGTAAAGGAAGGGATCAAAGCAACAGAACTAAAGAGTAAACAGGGAGCAGATGAGGCACTTTGGGTCACCCTGGAGACAGGAAATGGCACCACAATCTGCATGGGGGTTGTATACAGACCCCCATCTCAGGGGGAGGGAATGGACAAGGAAATGATAGAAGGCTTTATTAGAATGGCAGAAAAAGGGGAGATATTGTTGATGGGGGACCTGAATATGCCAGATGTTAACTGGAGCACCTTTGCTGCAGGCATCCAAGAGCAGGGTCATTCTTGATGCCTACAGGGGAATGCCTCAGACAGCTAGTATTGGAACCCACGGGAGGGAGCAATCTAGACCTGGCACCTCAAATGGGGATGAGAAAGAATCTCAGATTTAGAAGTGGGTAGCCATCTGGGAACAAGTGACCACCAAACAGTGTGGTTCACGATAAACACAGCCATACAATCAAGCCATACAAAAGCAAGAGTACTGGACTTTAGGAGGGCCGACTTTGGGAAAATGAGAGAGTGCCTCAGAAAAACACTAGCAAACAGGCAAGAAGGAGGGTGGAGGAACAATGGGAGTGATCAAACAGCCATCACAGAGGCAACAAGCCTTTGTGTAAAGCAAATCAATAAAACACAACGAAGGAAAAACCGCTATGGTTCTCAAAAGAGGTGGCAGGGAAGGTTAAGGAAAAGGACAGCATTCAGGAAATATAAGGAAACACAGAAGGAGCAGCACAGAGAACTTTATCAGTTAAAGCAGAGAAAGAGGCTGGGAAGGCTGTCAGAATAGCAAAGGCCCAAACCGAGGAAAGGATAGCCAATTCTGTTAAGAAGGGATAAGACCTTTTATAGGTACATTAGGGAGCGAAGAAAGACCAAAGGAGGGATACTGAAGCTTAATAAAGGGGAGGGAATATGGGTAGAGGGTGACAGTGAAAAAGCAGGGATACTGAACAAATATTTCTGCTCAGTATTCACAAAGGAAGAGGAGGGGGAGTTACCTAAACCAAACAAGAGAAACACTCCGAAGACGGGGGTCGATACCAGTCCATTTACAGAAGAAAGGGTTCTGAAAGAAATGATAAAATTGAAGGTGGACAAAGCAATGGGGCCTGATGGGATTCACCCAAGAATTCTAAAAGAACTAAGGGTAGAACTAGTGACACCGCTGACTACTCTCTTTAACAAATCATGGGAGGATGGGGTGGTACCTGAGGACTGGAGGAGGGCAGATGTGATTCCTCTTCACAAAAGTGGGAGCAGGACAGAGGCAGAAACTATAGACCAGTTAGTTTGACCTCAGTGGTAGGAAAATGATGGAATCATTTCTGAAGGAAAGAGTGTTTGAGTACCCTAGAGGCCAGTGGGGCACAGGACCAAAGGCAGCATGGATTCACGATGGGAAGGTCATGTCAGACTAATCTAATAGATTTTTTGACTGGGTGACCAAAGTAGTAGACCAGGGAGGGGCTGTGTACATGGCCTACCTAGATTTTAGCAAGGCATTTGATACAGTCCCACACAAAAGATTAATTCACAAGATAGCCAGCCTTGGAGTGGGTCCCAAGGTGGTCACCTGGATAAAAAATTGGCTAGACAACAGGATGCAAAGGGTAGTAGTAAATGGAATACACAGTGAAGAAAGGAGGGTTACTAGTGGGGTACCGCAGGGTTCAGTACTGGGACCGGTCCTTTTTAATGTCTTTATAAGTGACATTGCAGAGGAGCTGGAAGGAAAAGTATGTCTCTTTGCAGATGACACAAAGATCTGCAACAGGGTTGATACACAAGATGGAGTGGAAAGGATGAGAAGGGACTTGCAAGGTTAGAGGAATGGTCAAATGTATGGCAGCTCAGATTCAATGCAAAGAAGTGCAAGGTAATGCACATAGGAAACAAAACCAGGGAAGTGTACAATGGGGGTGAGATACTGCCAACAGTAAAATAGAAAGGGACCTGGGGTAATTATATCAGATGACCTAAAGGTGGGCAAGCAATGTGAGAAGGCAGTAAGGAAGGCAGGGGGATACTGGGATGCATAGGAAGAGGCATCAATAGTAGAAAACAGGAAGTTGTTATCCCTCTGTACAGACAGTTGGTGAGACCCCATCTGGAGTACTGTGCGCATTTCTGGAGACCCCATCTCCGCAAAGACATAGACAGAGTGGAAGCTGTCCAGAGGAGGGCAACCAAAATGGTGCAGGGTCTGCACCAGAAGACATACGAAGAAAGACTAAAGGAGCTTAATATGTATACCCTAGAGGAAAGGAGGGAGAGAAGGGACATGATAGAAACTTTCAAGTACCTCAAGGGAATTAACAAAGTCCAAGAGGGTAGCATCTTCCAGAAAAAGAGATGTGCAAGAACAAGGGGGCACAATTTGAAGATAGAGGGGGGACGGCTCAGAGGTAATGTGAGGAAGTATTTTTTCACGGAGAGGGTTGTGGATGCATGGAACAGCCTCCCTGAGGAGGTCGTGGAGTCAAGAACAGTGGGGGATTTCAAGAATGCATGGGACAGGCATAAGGCAGTCCTAGTGGGGGGTAGGAGGAAGTAAGCTGTCGGTTAACTAGGATTTGCATCTTATCTGTTAGGTAGGAAAATGGGCAGACTAGGTGGGCCAAGCTGTCCTTATCTGCCGTCAAATTCTATGTTTCTATGTTTCCACTCATGCCTCTCCACTTTCCAGAGGCCATATGGGAATCCACAGAACTCTCAAAAGACAAGGCTTCACTTCTCCTGGCCTCACCTGAACAAGGACATCATCTGAGTTGTCAGATCCTGCCAGCCCTGCTCCAAAAGAAAGCCTTCTGTCAAACTGGCAAGAGCATACATCATTCCAATGCCTGTAGCCATTGAACCATTCCAAAGAGTCAGCACAGACATTCTTGGGCCTTTACCTACATGCTCTGACTCTGGCAACAAATACATCCTTGTTTTTGTGGATTACCTAACAAAATATTTGGAACTAATTCCTCTAAAAGACATCAGAGCTGCCACAGTGGCAAGTGCCTTCCTCAACACAGTCATTTGTCATCATGGTACCCCATCATACCTGCATTCAGACAGAGGCACTAACTACCTTTCAACTATTGTATGAGAAACATGCAAACTTCTCAACATCAGGAAGACTCACACAGCCAGTTATCATCCACAATGCAAAGCACACTCTCCAAGTACCTTGATGAAACTCATGACACTTGGGATTGTTTTGTTCCATTTGTGCCATTTGCTTACAACACAAGCCCTTGTGTTGACAGTACAGAGTACACACCACTTTTCTTAGTCCATGGACACCACCCAAGAACTCCACTGAACAGGGATCTCTTGCTGATAGAAGTTCCAAAATCAGCTTCTTCATTCATCATTCCAATGCTGGAACAGCTTGAACTTACTAGACATGTGGCCATCACCACGTTGGGTCAGAGAAAATCTGCAATGCAAAAAATGTCAGCAGCCAAGTCGCATGAGCTTCATTCTCCGTTGGGGACATTGTGTACTTGTACCAACCTGTCCTAGTTCCAGGCACCACCAAGAAACTGCTTCGCCCCGGACTGGTCCCTTCTACATTGTAGAAAAGCTTTCTCCTGTGTACGTTCGTCTATGCCACAAGTCTGATGCAAAGCTGGTATACAACAAAGTCCACATCAATCGACTGAAACATGGGTACCTGAGTAACACCCTTCCAGATGACCCCAGTCCACCAAACAATGAAGCTGCACTTGAGCCTGCCATATTCCCTGATGCTGAAATCCCTTCAGACAAGTGGCAACCAGTTTTTACAGTTATTCCCACTCCTGGCACTCTCCAGCCGGATCCCGTTTTGCATCATCAACCAGATGAACTCCCTGGGACTTCTTCTTAACCTTCTTCTTTATCTTCTTAGGACTGTCTTGTACACACACTGGTGTACGAGATTGAGAAGATATTACATAAGAAGTTCAGCAATGGGTCCTGGATGTACTGAGTGAAGGGGTGTGGATTTGAGAGGGCACAGAATGCCTGGGTCACTTTTAATGACCTGACCCCGTCCTGTCAGGAACTGGTGCAAGTCACACATGCCTCTATTCCCACTGGCTGGAAAAGCTGCAGGAAATCTTGAACTTTTGTTAACCGGACTCAGTGGTAGTACACCTTCCCAGTGCTATTTCTTTGTTTGCATTATAAAAATATCAGAGTTATGCAACTGATTCTGATAGTACTGCATATCTGCATTAACACCTTTTTTCTCCCTTAGGAACGTCTCTTCAAATGGACAGTCCACCTGTTATTACTGTTCTACAACTGTTAATGTACTATGCATCTGCTACCCTTCCCTGCACTGTAGCACTTGTCGCCCTGACCAAGCATCAAGTTGCTGTGGTGTTTCCTCTCCCTCTGGTACTGCTCTGACTGGTCCCCAGTGTAGTCCAGATCCCACCCCCCCCACACAGTAGAGTCATGTTCATAAAAAAAAGTTAGTAATGTTTGGTAAAATGTTTTAATTCCATGCTTAAAGTTTTAATAACTCCTTGTTGTATAATATTGCTTTGTTTGAGTGGTGCTTACATTAACTGTCCCAGGGGTGATGTGGAGTACACTTAAGTATGGGGCTAATACCAGCTGCCATCTCTTTAAGTGCTGTCAGGATAATGTAGCTAACTTTATGTTAATTACTGCCTTAGCAGGGGCTAGAAACCCCTTTAGTTTCTGTCAGTCTAGTCAGTCTGGTGCTAGACCTCGGAAGAAGAACATCCAACTGTACAGAATAAAACCTTATTTCACTTTATGTTATGCATCCGTCAAGTTTGTTCACATGGTCAGCAAGGTGTCTACATCTGCAGCAACAGATGGGCCTGGCAAAACATAAAGAAGGTATGGGTCTTTAGTGGCTGACCAACACCAAAATGACACAAAACACATTTGTGTGGTAACACCAGTATGGTACACAGTCTGTTTCTCACTTTTTAAAAGAAACAAGGAATCAGAATCAAATTACCAGCTACATCAACAATCTCTGCAGAATGTGACCAATCATTAAATGTGTTTTGTTTTAAATTAGAGACACTTTGATGCCTAAGGGGTCTGACAGTGTCCCTTTAAATCCCATCTGAAAGGTGATTTCACAGTACAACTGCAAAAACAGGTTTTGGAGGGGATTTGGAAAAATAACACCTGTCATGTTTAGGAGGTGCGGTAATACAAGGAATACACTGAACATTAGAGGGCCAAAATCTGTAAAAAATAAAGTTATGAGTAAACGCTGGAACAGTTCAACATTTCTTCATAACTTAGTTTTTTTTTTTATATTTAGACACTGAATTTTCCACATAGTCTTTTATGACCACTCCTTCTGAACATAACAGGTGCCTTTATAAAATAATGGCTGAAATGTCATTTCATACCACAAGTGTAAAAACACATTTTGGCCAGGATTTGAAAAATGATAGCTATTTCAGAAAAATTTCTATGTGAAAATTTGGGTCAAAATATTGAAAATTGCCAAAGTTATGAGCATGTGTTGACAAATTTCAACATACACTCACAACTTTATTGTTTTGTAATATTTTTACCCCAAATTGTTAACAAGGTGTGAAAAAATGACTATGTTGAAAATGTGGGGTCAAAATATTAAAAAATTACCAAAGCTATGAGCGTACATTGAAAAATATCAACGTACCCTCATTCTTTTTTAAAAATATTTTTACCTCAAATTTTCAACACAGCCTTCTTATGACCCCAGCTCATGAACAAGTGCAGAAACAATTTTCAAACCCTACTGGATGGTGATTTCATGCCACAAGTGCAAAAACACATTTTGGCCAGGATTTGAAAAAATGACAGCTGTCACGTTTATGAGGGTGTGTGAAAAAAATGGCTATATTGAAAATCTGGACTCAAAATACTGAAAATTACCAAAGTTATGAGTGTGTGTTGCACATTTTCAATGTACATTCATAAGTGTTGTTTTTTTAATATTTTTAATCCCAGATTTTCAACATGGCCTTCTTATGACCCTACCTCATGAACAAGGATGGAGAAAATGTTCAAATCCTGCCTGAAAGGTGATTTCACATAGCAACCACAACATCACCTTTTGGAATGGATTTGCATAGTTTCACCATGCTTGTTCATGAGGTAGGGTCCCAAAAAGGCCATGTTGAAAATTTGGGGAAAAAATATTTAGAAATCACCAAGTTATGAGGACAAGGTCAAAACCCATTGAAACACTTCGAGCCACATAACTGATCTCATCAGTTCCAGGTCTGGCATTGAAGAGTGAGGATGTAGGCATTGGACCCCTGGTACATAAGTAAGGGATGTGGGTGGTGGGGTGTTGGGTGCTGAGTGTGAGAGTTTGGACGTCGGTGGTAACAGACATCGATGGACGATTTTCATTTTTACAGGGTATATAAAAAAGACTACTAGGGATGGTTTTCTTAATTTCAGGTACCGACACTGGGTATTTGGCACCCCAGTATCAATTTAACATCTAGGGGCGTAGAAAGTGATGGGGAGGTGGGAGGGATACTTGGCAGAGGGTGAGATTACAGGAAGTAAAAAATACAGATGAAAAGAAGACTATGAGGGACGGTTTTCTTTATTTCAGGTACTAGCACTGGAGACTGGGCACCCCAGTGTCTGTGTTATGTTTGGTGGCACCAGAGGTGGACTCCCCAGTGTCACACAGTAAAAATGAGTGGGGTGGGGGTATAAGCCAGCATTAGAGACTGGGCACCCCAGTGTTGGAAAATTAAGAAAGTAAAGGGAAACAATGGGAGGTGGAAGAGATACTTGGCAGAGGGTGGGAGGGATTGTTTTTCAGTTGAGGATGTGGACCACAGCAAGCTGATCATAACTTTAGTCAGCTCTGCTTGCTGGGTGGCATTATGTGATCAAAGGAAAGAGCTGCCCCATGATTCTGGCAGCTTTTTTCTCTGAACTACATGAAGTTTCTGCCCAGCAAGGCAAGAAGAATGTCATGATCAGCCTAGCTGATGATTGGTCTGAGACTGTCAAGCCTCTTGCACACTGCGTTAACACACCTCTCAAAATCCACTGTCATATCGATATGTTCACTTTGCACAAGTGCAAGAGTGAACATAAAAGTACAATAACTACTGGTGGGCACTTTTGCCTAAGGAAAACATGGTTGATATTTGCCGTAATAACCGTCTGATTATTACGGCAAACACATGCCGGGTTTCCTGGACTCCGCGCATGCACCACCTGCTCTCTCTCCCTTTACTCACACTGGATACTTGCTGCAACTGCCACTCAGCGGTAAGTAAAACCAACAATGTTTTTTTTTTAATTTTATGTAACTGCTGTGGCAAAAAAGCGCCCACCAGCAATTATATAAAATAAAAGAGGAGGTGGTGTGTAAAACTTGATTTTACACAAACCCTCGATGTGGGATGCTTCTCATAAACCCCCTGGGCTTCACCCTCAGGGTTTACGTAGCATCCCACACCTTGGGTGTGTGTAAAATCTCATAACACACACCACCCCATCCTTTATTGTCTATGTTATTGTTGAAGAACAGCATTTAAAGGAATGTTTCATATCTGCTGCATTTAGCCCCCCCAATAAGAGTTAACCACCAGCTTGCAGTTCTGGCATAGTTCCAAATATTTGGGGGTCTACTAGTTTACTTTATATCTTTCCTTTTGCAAGCACTCTGATCAGAGAGTGTGTTGCAACCTTGTTGCCCATACCATAATCAACTATTGTACCAACAATCCTGCTACAGCAGTAATATCACAATACAAGCTGTCTGTACAGTGTTGAATCAGGTAACAAAACATGGTACGCTATGACAAAATTTGCCAGTCATGGCAGTACATCTGGGGGCAGAACACAGCAGGTGTGCCCTCATTCCTATCTGGTCATGTTGAACTCAAAGCTTTCACAGTCTCGATAATCAGATTTTGCCCCATTCCTTTTACAATACTCAGTGCAGACAGACTGCACTGTGATATCAATGCAACGAAACTCTGGGAAGACCAGTGGATTGTAGGTAAAATTGGTGGCACACTGTCTAATAAGACATAATAAAACATATCAAGCAAGCTGGCAAATTTTAAGCCATGCTAGAAACTGCTATTGCAGTATGGGGTAGTATCTCTGAAAGCCGAATGCTGACTGTGGTATAAATGTAACCACCCAGTCCCCTGGAGTTAAAAGAATCCTATCAGTATTATTGTTAGGAAGGTAGCAGGCAGCTGGTAGGGAGCTCATTAGGGGCTTCTTACATAATTACATCGTTTACTCAGCTAGCCTGATGGAAGAGTGATTAGGTCGTTTGGAACTCTCACAGCAGCATAAGCCACACTGTGTGGACAGCTGCTCTGGGGAGCTTAGAATATTCAGTTTGTAGTTGTCAGTTGTTCAGTGAGGAGGTGAGAGTGGCAGAAAGGACTGCCAGTTGTGCTTTGAAGTGAGGGTCCAGCATTTCTCACCCCAGTGTAGTATCATTTCCAGCTTCCAGTGAAGCAGTGGAGACCATTCTACAGCAGGATTTCCTGATTTCAACTCCCAGTGAAGTGGAAGGAACTGTTTATTCTCAGTTGACTCAATGGACAATCCCCTGAAGGTTCTGTGTGTGTTTCAGCTGCCTTGGAAAGGACTTTGAGAGATTGTTTGATCTGCTACTCAGGAGAATGCCTTTTCTTTTGTTGTTCCATGCCCAGTGGACGGGACAACCATTTGTGAGTACTGTTCTAGAAGACACGATCTCCATATGCTTTAGGGGAATCATAGTCTGGGGTGTGTGTGCCCATAGATAAGGCTAGATCACACCTGTCAGTGCCTCTAGTTCACCCAAGTGAGTGAATGTTGTTAAACCATTCACCCAAGTGAGTGCAGTTTATTCTTTGGTCACCCTAGTGAGTGACAGAATTTAAAGTGTGGGATCTCTAGCATTTCATTGGGAAATGGGAGTTTCAATGGTGTAACCCTGAAGAATGGCACAGGCTGTCAGTTGGGGCAAAGGGTGGGAGGAACGCCATCTGAAAGCTTACAAGGCAGGGCTTCCTGGTTTGTAAAGGGCACCAGTTATACCTGAGCAAGGGCCAAACTGCAGGTTTAGGTGTGTGGCTGAGTTTCACTTTATTGCACCTATGTTTGAAAAAGAGTTCTGAATGTGTGGCTTAGATTCACTAAATGACACTCAAGGGAGGAAAATGTTTGGGTGCCTGGCCAGGTGCGCACTAAATGCACCATTTGGGAAATTGGGAAGAAGATGTTCTTTGTGTGTTCATGAACTGTACTGCATGCAAGGAGAGTTCATGAAATGTACCTGTCCTGCCTAGACCGACCCTTGGGGGTCCACATCTGCTTTAAATTTCCATCTGTTGAATAAAGCCATACTGCACAATCCCAGTTACTGTTCTGGACATTCTGATTATTGCTTCTGGTTGTGTGGATTTACTGGGGTCCCCTCAGCAGGTTAGATCTAGCATATGCCTAGCTGCCTCCACCCAGGACCTGGGTTGCAATGTTTGCACAAGGTTCATGTTGTTTGGTTTCAGTGTCCCATCCCTCTCTTCCTCTAGAAAATGAGCCAGGTATACATCCTAATGCCAAAGGTGGTACCTACATTTTGTAAAGTAAAATGGTATGCCAGTATGTGGGTACCAGTGTCCAGTTTTAATAGGGGGGTCTTACGTGTTAAAAAGTGGCCGGGGGTTACATAAGCCCTTCCTGTAAACGGAATATGTTTGTATCTGACAGATATTAATTAAAAATGTAATAAAATTGTCTATGTCCAAAGCCCCCAGGATTGTATGTCCCCCAACCTACTTTTTTAAAGAAATCTAAGATCTGCCCATGGTTCACATGATGCACTACGAACACTTCTGGAAGTGCATGTTTCTTACTTGGCCACAGAGCAGGGGATGAATGTGCTTTTCTCTACATGACTGTTCATTGTCCTGTGGATTGGTTGAGAGTGTGGTGAGGTGCATGATAATGTCAGCTATTGTGTGTGCCATGCCAGGTTTACTTGACTGAATATATGCTGCAATGATATATTCTGGTCTGGAGGAGGGGCATATAAAAAGGAAGACAGGGACCAGTGGTAGAAAACAGTGGTGATGTGGGGGGGGGGGAGCATCCTGTGTGCATACAAGGCATGTCATTTTTGCTGAGGGCATGAAACAAGAAGGATAAATGTGCACTTATGGAATGTTGCTTGATTTGCAGTTTTTTATTGTATAAGTGTGCCAGTTCTCCATTATAATTGTGCAATAGTGCAATCAACTGTGGACAAGTGCAATGTTAAGTCAACTTGTCCTGCTGGTTAGTACAAAAAGGTCAATCACAAATGAATGCCAACAGAATAACTAAACTTTCTTTTCCATTGAATGGTATAGAATGGGTTTCTTGTTATCTGTTCTTGTCCTGTGAAACTCACAACACTGTGGGATTTATTGCTTAATCTGTGGTTCTTATTCCCCTACCCTGTACCATTTAACTGCCCTATTTCATCTTCATATTCTCTTTCCACTGCATTTCACTCTTACTATCTCTTTCCTTTGTCCTCTGACTCTCTTCCCTACCGTAGACTAGCCCTTCAGGTGCTCCCTGCCCCTCAGGTGGGAGAAATGCAGATACCGGGCAGTTGTCGCTTCCATAGCCGCCACCTGAGACACCCAGAATGGACTCCTTACTAGTGAGGTGCGGTATTGCTGATACCCAATTAGAATGTGAGTGCTTTTCTGCTCTGGTATCTGATTGGCTCATGCAGTCTGCTCCTGTATCTCCCTCAATACTAAGCTAAAGTCTGATTTTCTGTCTAAACCTTGCACAAAAAAGAACTGTACTTACTTACTGCCTAACAGTTATGACCTCTATTTTTTCCTGTTTAGAGTGTCAGGAGTTGGGACACTGTTTGATTATACTTCTTTCTGAATTTCTGGAATTCCTATGGTTGGGCCAGTCTTTAGGTATCAAGGAATACCCAACTCTGTTGTCCTGCTATTTTGGTCCTCCCGCTGGTTCAGATGTTCCATTGTCTGTGGCCCAGTACTTAATACCAACTCCTTCCTCCATCCCCTGCCAAGGATATGCTCTCCACGGGCTCCCTGCCTATGCGCGGGGGAAACCCGGGCACTGGGTGGTCGGCGCTGCCTCTACTGCCACCTGAGAACCTAAGCTTGGACTCTCCATTAGCAAAGCACGGCATTAGCAGCCATCCAGTCAGAATGTGAGTGCTCTTTGGCGTTGGCTTCCAATTGGGTCCTGCAGTCTGCTTCTGTGTCCGTTCTAAACCAAGCATAAATCTGATTTCCATGCGAAGTTTGCCAAAAAAAAGCTGTAATTACCTCTCCTTGACTGTTAAGACCCTTATCCTTCTGTTTAGAGTGTTACATCTAGGGATACTGTGTGATTACACTACTTTTGAAATTCTGTGCTTGTGTCAGCTCCCTACATGAGCAGCCGATCACTTCTCCCTACAGAAGTTCCTACTAAGCCTCATCTTATGTCCTCCTTAAATATTACAGAAGTACTCTGAACTGATTTGACTGATGTAACATTGAGTACTTACTTGCATTAATTGTTTTTCTACTTGTGTTATTTGGCTGTAGTGTAAATATCTCTGCATGCACTGTACCATTTGACTCGGAGCTAACCAGGTCCATCTTGTAAATGAGTTTGCTCAACAATGTTCACCTGGATAAATAAAGATTTTGGTTGATTAATTGATTGATTGATGTGAGACCCTGTAAACTGGGATTAAGATTTTTCCCTTGGGCTACTATAAATATAAATCAGGTTGACTCCCACATATATCACTTCCAAGCTTGGGTTGGGGTAACATAAAACTTTTCTGGTTCATCTACTTCGGATTTTCTCATTATTGCTCCATGTCATTTTGCTGTGTTGTATGTCTGCCCACACAATCTATGCCAGCACACAGTGTGACAATGTGTAGGGTTACTTATATTGCTTTAGACACTCTGGGCCAGATACTCAAAACTTTGCCCTTGGGCTAAGTTAACACTGCCCAGTGGGCAAACGTAGCTCAGAGCACAAAGCAAGCTATATTCAAAAGGAATAGCCCGGGGCAAACAGCTTCTGAATATATCATGGGAATGAGGCTGTGCAAACAGGGCTGGGAGTGCAGGACAAACATAGCCCTGGAATAAGACAGCACTGAATATAGCAACCAGGAAGTGCAAACCACAACAACAACACAGTGCACAGCGATGTGAGGGTAGGTAGAAATGAACTCTGTGGCCAATGTGTGTGCCAGCAAATGCGTGGACCCACTACAGCTGCAGGCACCAACAGATGTGAAAGAATAGTGATCAAAACTGTATAATATTCCCTGAACTGTTAGTGCCCCGCTAACACGTTAAGATTTGCCATATTCAAAAGTGACATGCAAATGGACCTACTTAGGTAGTCTCTGGGCAGTGTCAGTGGCTCAGTAGAGAGCACACTCGCCTCTGAGGCCGGGAGATCAGAGGGCTGTGGGTTCAGTTCCCACATCTGGCACTTGGGTTAATATCCCAGTACTGACACTGTAGTGCAGCATGAGAGGGGTGCTGCACTTCTGAGGTGCCGTCTTTCGGATGAGACGTTAAACTGACGTCCCATCTGCCTGGATTGGTGGTAGTTCAGGTGGATGTTAAAGATCCCATGGCACTTATCGAAAAGAGTAGTGGAATTTTATGGGGGGAAAGGAAGTAAGATTCAAAACAGCAAATACATCCTGTACAAGAAAGCACTAGAAATGAGAAACTATACAATCACAATCAAAATAACCCTGTAGAAACGAATATAATGCAGCAGAGCAAACACAGTATCTAACCACGGAAATCAAAAATCAGAGAACTAGAATAAAATTTAATGAAGAACGATATCACATGCTTGCCAGAAACAACGTAACTGGTTAGACGAGATGCATTTGGCATCCGTTTCATAAACCTGTTGGAGTGCTTCAGTAATCAACAATAACAAGGCATCATATGGAACATAGTACTGCTGCAATACCCACTTATACCGAGACTGCCAAAGATAATACTTCAAAATAGCAAACAGAACTTGCAAAGCAGAAATGGAAAAAGGCCACCGGTGTAAAGTTCCTGGAACATAAATCAATTCCTGATAAGTAAGAACTCCAAACTGTGGTAGTTTCCAACGATCAGCCAAAAATTGCCAAAAATGTTGAGCATAAGTACAAGTCAAAAACAAGTGTTCTTGAGTTTCCAACAGTTGGGAACAAGAAGGTCTTAAACAATACCTTTCTTGTACAGCTTTATGACGATTATTGTTTTTAACATTAAGTTTACCATGTAATGTCAGCCGTACCAAATCCCAAACAAAAACTGGCAGTCTCGGGTTTAATAATTGCAGAAACTGAGCTGGACTATCTTGTTCCATACAATAAGGTAATTGGAGAGGTTCCAAACATTGAACTTGAACAATTGCATCATAAACCACCTTCCTTGTAGGTAAGTTCAGGAGATTAAAGTCAACTCTCCAAAGAATGAGTTGTTGAAACATCACCTTAATTGTTTGAGGAACTACTTCCAATCTAGAAAGCATTCTAGTTTTTTTATTTTCCCATGCTCTCAAACAAGGCATAAGCCATTCCATCAATAAAGAAATCCAAGACTTACATTGGGGTCGATAAAGCTCAAAAACATTGAAATACAAAAAAATACTAAAGTAAAACGCAATAGGATGGAGCATATCCAAACCTCCCTGTTTTATAGATCGATAGGTGATATTCCTTTTAAACGGATTTAATCTGCCACCCCATAAGGCTCTAAAAAATAAACTATACAATTTAGTATACAAACTCTTCGGTGGGGGATAAATATAACTAATATAAAGAAAAAGGGGGACAATCAAAGTTTTCAACAACAAAATACGTTTACATTTAGATAAAGGCCCATGAATCCAACGAGCCAGTGACACCTCTGCAATTGCCAATTTCTGTTCCCAGTTAACAACTGCCAGAGAATCGGATCCAAACCGGATCCCCAAAATAGTAACCGGTTCCATAGAGACTGAAATACCTGCATATTGAACTAACCTAGGAACATCAGAGGGGAAACTGATAACCAGAGTATTTGTCCATATTAATACTGGAACCAGGAGCATTAGAAAAAGCAACAAGCTGTTGGGAAATAACAGCCTCATTTGTACATTCATCCACTAAAAGAACTAAACCATAGGCATATGCAAGAATTTTTAAAGGAGGAAAGGTACAAACTAAGGATATTCCCTTTATCCGAGAATCATTAAGAATACAACGTAAAAGGGGGTCTATACAAAAAACATACAGCAAGGGACTTAATGGACAACCCTGTTTAACACCCCATCAGAGACCAATTCTATCCCCTTTCCACCCATTAACTTTAGGTACCACAGTGGCAGAATGATAAAGTTTTCGAAGCCATGAAATAAATTCAACGGGAATCCCATAACAATCCAATACTGAAAATAAATAGTCTTGGGAAACATAATCAAAGGCCTTATGTTGATCTAGACTAAGCACCAAACCAGAGATACAGCGGTTCTGACCTTTATAAAAAAATTCCCGGAGTAATATCAGATTATCATGTATACTACGATGAGGAACACTACAACCTTGTACAGAACTAATAAGAGAATGAGCACAGCTTGACAATCTAAGAGACACAATTTTACTCAATAACTTAATATCAGAATTCAACAGACAGATAGGCCTCCAGTTAAGTAATGACCTTTTGTCACCTTTTTTATATAAAAGAACCATATCTGCTTCAACCAACCAGTCAGGTATGGAAGGAAAACTTAAAAGGACATTAAAGAGATCACATAATACAGGAGCCAAAAGATCACAAAAGGTCTGAAAAAACTCTGCTGGAAGCCCATCAGGTCCAGGAGAATAGCCAGTTTTAGCCAATTTGATAACAGAACAAACTTCATCAATAGTGATAGGGCTACAAGCTGCTGCACCTGATCCGGCAAAAGGGTTTGCGGTGCTATCCGTGTAACATAAGAATGCAAAAAATTCGACTGAGGAGGAAGCCCAAACGTATTTTTAACATAAGTAGAAACAAGACGCAAAATAGAAACGCTAGCACGATAAACAGTACCATCAACATCCTGTAATTCCTCCATACATTTCCTGTGACAAATAGCCTTATGAACTTGAAAAGGACGGAACGTCTGCTTAGTACTCACCGTACCAAATCGTAATTCTTGTTTAAGGGATTTCATTCTATTATACTGGAACCAATACATAGCAGATTTGGCTTGCTGAAGCTGAGATCTAAAATCCTGACCAGTAGACTCAGCAAGAGAAATCAGCCTATGATAATGCTTTCTACATTGTAAGTAACGAAAATATTCAGTTCTAAGACACAATCCTACAGTTTTTTGAAAAAAGGTTTTCAATTCTAACTTAGTATCCTTCCACCAATCAATCAGAGAATCGTACATGCAGGACACAGAAAGGCGGGCTGCCCAAAAGGCATTGCAAGCAGCAAGAAGATGTGCTTGCTGTAATAAAGAAACATTTAACCTCCAAGATGATTTTGCAAAAGGGGAACACCCACCCCAATGACATTCCAAATATACAGCCGAATGGTCAGTAAAAGTTAAATCAAGAATACCAGAATGAGTAACAGGTACCGAATTTGAAACCCAAATATAATCAATTCTAGTACGTAACAAGCCTTTACGAAAAGTAAAGCCACCAGTAGCATGAAACATGCGGTAGGAATCCACTAAATTTGTAGTAGTAACAACATCTTTCAAGGCATTAGAGTCACAAAACATCTTATCAGTCTGCAGACCCCTATCATTCTTTTGAATGCCACAATTGAAATCCCCACCCCAAATGACCATTTGGGCTGTACAAAGAAAAGGCTGGACTTTCCTAAAAATGGCCACTCTATAGGCCTTATTCTGAGGTGCATAAATATTGATAATATGAAGTCTCCAAGACTGATAAGAGACATCCAAAATCAGAGCCCTACCATGGTCCAAGTCAATCAGATGAGAGACATGTAAATCCGGATTTGAAAACAAAATACCCAAACCATCACATTTGTCTGGTCCTAACGACCAAAATGTGGGCCCCAAAGTCCAAATAGAAGAGCATTGTGCTATCTCCTTGAACGTCTTAATTCTAGTATCTTGCAAGAAAAGTATATCGGAGTGAAAATGTTGTAATTCTGAGAAGATTAAATCCCTCCTTATACCACTCTTCATACTATTGACATTCAAAGAGAAAACACGAAAAGCCCCCATAAAAAGGAAAAAAACCACAAAGGGAAAAGCAACATCAAACATATCAACGCTGAGAATGAGTCTTCCATTTGAGCCTACCAGAGGCACCATCCTCTAAACCAGAAGAAGCACCTACAGAAGAGGCCACTGAGGAAGAGTCTGAGGCCGAGTCCTCATCATCCTCCTCAGTGCCCCTGACCTGCGCTGTCGTCTCAATACATCAAATTTATTAGATTGTAAGAGTTTTTTCTTAGACACAACTTTCTGTTCCTTCCCTTTAGGGCCTGAAACAACACTTTTCTCCCGTTGTCATTTTTTATATGAAACAGTATGAAAGGACTGATCCATATCCAAAACTTGGGGGGGGGGGCATAACAGTAGTATCAGAATCAAGAGGAACAGAAGTAAGAGGGGAAATCAAAGGGTCTGGCTCTACCTCTACAAGCATATCCTCAGAAAAGGAACCTGAATCCGGAAGAGGTAGGGATGGAGTGTCCTGAGGGCCTACTTGGTCAGAGACAACCACCACCATTGGGTCCTCAGAGGACACATGCACTGACACATCAGACTGGTTATGAGAAATAATAGTAGGGATATAGTCTGTAGGTAAATGTGATGGAGACTGAGTGACTTACAGACCCAGGATTTGGGACGGACAAAAGATCCCGCATCCACCTCTCAGAGGCCTGGGCACAACTTTTCTTCTGGGCCTGCGTAATAAGGGAGTCATGGGAGTGGGTGTCTACAGAATTATGAGAGGCCCAGGGACATTTAACATAAGAATGACCCTTTTCATCACAAAGATTGCAACGAAATAAATTCAGACAAGTAGCAGCTAAATGACCCGTTTCCAAACAATGAGTACATTTTAGAACATCACAAGCATTGCTAAGATGTAATCTAGAGCCACACTTATGACAGGATTTAGGCTGTCCTGGATAAAACAGAGGGCCCCGATCCTTCCCTAAAAAAAAACAACTAGGTAAGTGGGAAACACCAGAAATAGCCATAAGTAATTTGCACTTAATTTTCCAACCCCCAGTCCAAAATTGTTCAGAATCCATGATAGGGATGGGGTGCTCCAAAACTTCACAACGCTTTTTTTTAGCCAAAACAAAATATCAGCTAATTCTACCCCTTCATTTCAAAACAAAACAGTAATAGTCCGCACTGCAGGCTTTGTAAGGGGAATTGCCCAAAAAGGAGTCCAAAGAGGGGTATTCTTAAGAGAATTGTACTTCACCCAAAATCGATCCAGGGCTTCCAGAGTTTTAAAGCTAACATCGTAATTGTAACCATCCGTATGAATTAAGGCAAAAACTTCTGATGTATAGAATTTCAGAAAGTCTTTCAAAAGATGCCACCCAATGTACACTCTGTCCGGGTGGTCCGTCAAACCACCCTTATAGAGCAGCCAAATGACATTACGACTTGGGGCAGGTTCCTTAAACTTCGGTTTAAACAAATCAGCCATGCGGAAGATAGGGACAGATACCTTAGCTCTACGGGAAGCAGATGAGGGAGCAGGTCCTGTACTCATAACAGGTGGGCCCTCTACCTGGGAAACTGATGGCCTCTCTCTGTCCAGGAAACACCAGGAACAGGAGTAGGCTCTGAAGCAGACAGAGAGGAAATGCCAGAAACTGGCCCCAAATCAGAAATCAGGGTGGAAGGTACCGGAGGCAGAGAAGAGCTGACTGCCCCCCCCCCCGACATAGCCAAAGCAGGTTGCCGTGAAACAGTCGGGGTGGCTAAAGAAGAGTCAGAATCCTGCAAAACTTTTCCCGTGTCCAAAATGACAAAGGAAGCATAATCCTGGACAGTGGCGTCGGCTGGGTCAGGGGACCAACCGCCCTTGGTAGGGATCCAACCCGCTGCTCGCAAAACCGGAGCACTGTCCAAAAGTTTAGAAACAGGATCAACTCCTTGTTTTCCCCCTTTACGTAGCATCCCTAAACGCTTTCTCAGTTTGTCTGACTGAACAGTACCTGTCTCCGCAGTTCCAAGTCCAGCGGCAAGCGAATCTCCGCGTTCCCCACCGAGCACTGTCGGCAAAGACAATGCCGACGTAGCAGACGTGCATCCGGGTTCTGGTGGCATAACAACTCCAACACTATCCAGCGGCAAAGACAAAGGATGCCGCATTAAGGCGGTAGCAGGTAAAGAACAGGCAGAATCCCAAAAAACAGACTTCTGTGTGGCAGACAAAACAGCCGAATCCAAACCGGAACGAAACATAGTAGAACCAGGAATTAAAGTTGATGAACCTTCCAAAGCCGACATAATCGGTGAGTAAGACAGCGAATCTTCCACTTGGGTCTCTGGTAGAGGCGAGGTTGGGGAGGAGACCTGCTCCTCTACCTCCCGCACGTCTTCATCCGACGGCATCCCACAGAGAAATGGTCAGCAAGCTCACTGACAGCAACTCCCCCTACCACAGAGTAGGGGAATTTCCCCGGTGCCCTGGCCAAATTTCCCTCATTCATTAAAAATACCACCAACAGCTTAATCTGGTTCAAGGTCAGTTGGCATTCATCTGTATCCCCCTGCCCCGGGTTGTGCCTGAAAATAGGCAGGATTTGTCTAGTGCACTTACCCCGTCAACAAAAACTAAATAAAATAAATATTAGCATCTCATTATGCCCTGATTTGCATGCAGTTTGCCCAGCGTTACTGCAGGGTCCCACAGCTCCACCTGTAGGTCAGTCTGGAAGTACAGGGGCTGGCCAGGTCTGGCTGCAGCTCCACCTGTAGGTCAGTCTGACAGTGCATGATGGTTGCTGCAGGCTACATGATTGCAGTACAGCATAGCACTGTGTGCCCCAGGGGACAACACAGCATAGGCACAAGCGGTGGGGGTGCTGCATGCACCCGTCACACTGTAGGCCATGCTACAGTGCACAGCAGACACTACAGTAGCAAGAGGGCTGGTAGTGTGAGGGACACAGCAATGCCTATGGTATGTAGGGCAGTGATGACCACTGCACTGTACATAGTGACAGGCCCAGCCTGCAGGTGATTACTGACAGTAGACAGTACTGTTTCACTGTTGTGCGCTCCGCAGATGCTGCACCTGTGACATGGAATGCTCACAGTGACATATACATGGCCGGCTGTGTGTGCTATGGCATCTGTACAGTTGTGCGGTATGTGGCTGGGGGGGCATGTAAGATCCAACAGGCACACAGGTGGTGGGGTATTCCCATTACTGGCCCATGTGCACTGTGTGATGTGTCCCAGCCTTGTGGCCACACCTGGGCTGTGGTGAGGTCTGGCCACCTGTACACCCTCCCCTTAATGGCCACCATGCCCACAGTGCTGCATGTGTGTGCTGGCATCTGTTCATCACCACAGACGTATGGTCTGCAGGTGTGTGCTGTATGGCCACACTACCATGATGTCCCCTGTGGGTCAGATCACCCCTTACTGTCTGTGCTTGACTGGGACTGGTGGCAGCTGTTGGCATCATGGTGGTGCTATCCGTGAGCAGCATGTGTCCTCCATGTCTGGCATTTTCTAGGTATCATAATCATATGTTTGGGTCGTGCACGCCGTGCAGATACTGAGCAAACACTGCACATAGCACCAATGTCATGCAAAGCTGTTTGCCCAGGGTTAAGACCAGCTTTTCTTGGGCGGTAATTTGTACCACGCTAAGGGTCATGCTACGTTGTGCTAAACACCTTAGCGCTGTGCTAGTCGCTGAATATCTCATAGCACCTGTATTCATGTTCACTTTGCCCCTTGCATATAATTATGGTTTGCCCAGTGCTAATGCAGTTTGTGTGCAATATTTGGCCTTTTGAATATGGCTGACCCGCGCTAATCCCACGCTAAACCCATGCAAACGGTTTGTGCACCACGCAAAGCTTTGACTATTTGGGCCTCTATTTTTAGAGTGGTTGGCAGTTTTCCAAGCTCAGGTAAGTCAAGTAAGTCTACATGAACTACATTGCACTGCTTTGCCATTGCACCTTTTTAATCTGCCAGATATATTAGACTTCAGTCACTAACATCTTGCACAGTATACCAGTCAGTTCTACAGTACTCTTCCACTGCATCTGGAAGAGCAAATAGTGCTAAAAAGTTGAGGTTACAAAGTCCAGAATGTTTATTTTTGTTTAGCTCCTTTCTACCCTGGACACCACTCCTTCAGATTTTCCACAGGACATACTCCTGCTGCCAACTGGTCTCACCCTGCGCTGCTGGACCTATCCCCAAGGCCTCTGGTACCTTCGTCATCAGGTGGATCTGACTCATCCATGTCGGTTGGCTTTCCTGTTGCCAGCAGGAAGGACATGCCTTTAGTCAGCCTGCAAAAACCAGATGTGGAAGGGCCAGCCCACTTTGGGGGCCTGGCAGCGTGGAAGGGACTGCCAGGGAGGCCAACACTTAGGGTGCCCTGGGCAACCCTTTTCAATTTTCAGGAAACCACCCACATACATGCATCTGCAGTGGCATCCTGAGGAGGGTATGCTTGGCAGTATGTGATCACCCACACCATCAAGGGCACCACTGCAAGCCACCAACCACCAGGAGCCACTATTGAAGTGAAGTGCATCCACCCACCCCATAGGAGGGAAACATCCAATGGATGCTCTGAATCTCTCCCTGCCGGGCTCCACTCCTGACATCCTGGGCTTGGGATCCAAACCCAGGTCACCAGTGTGCCAGAGCAATGCCCCATTGCTCAGCAGCACAAAAATGTATATATATATATATATATATATATATATATATATATATATATATTAGAGGCAAAAACTCTGTTTAATGCATCAGTTAGGGTTGTTCCACAGTAAAAAAAGCTAGGAAATTCGGGGTTGGGGTTGAAAGCCCCTTGACCCCCCAGCCCACCCCCAAATGGCATCAGGGTGCACATTGGGGTCATCTCCTAACTCTCACCCCATCACATGTGCAAAGAAGCTGAGGTATGGAGAATGGGGTGAGAGTTGGATCAAGACCCCAAATGCACATCCCAATGCCATTTGGGGGTGGGCTGAGGGTCCAAGGGGGCTTTAACCCCAACCTGAATTTCCTAGCTATTTTCGCTGTGGAACAACCCTAACTGATGCATTAAATGGAGTTTTTTGCCTCTAATTTCCCTTCTTTTTGAGAATGAAGATGATAAATAATGAAAGGAATGCAGCGGCGGCACGTGATGTCTTGTTACACAGTAACAGGAACTGCAAAGCAAACGCAAGCAGCAACAGTAATGCACATGGCAAAGCAAACGTAAATGGCAAAGCAAACATTAATAGACACACAAGCGTAAAGTGACGCTGAAGCAAACAGTTACATAAATGGAGACATCAAACAGAAGTGCATACAGAACGCAACTGGTAACACACACATTCACGATACCACAATTGTAAACTCAAATGGTAACAGTAACACCTTAGTAAACAGAAATGCAAGCATGTATGAAAATGCAAACTGTAACGCACACACTCACGGAACCACAATTGTAAATGCAAATGGTTACGGTAACAGCAACAATAAAGACAATAAAAACAGAAAAACAAGCGCATACGAAAACGCAAACTGTTACACGTAAGGTCATGGTGCTGCAATAGTAAATGTAAATGGTAACAGTAACAGCAACAGTAAAAACAACAGAAACAGAAATGCAAGCGCATACGAAAACACAAACCGTTACGCACACAGTGGTGTAGACGGGAACAGTGATTCGAATGGAGACAGAAGTGCAACTGGAAACGCTAACTGTCACAGTAACAAAAGGGCACACCCTTCTTTTCCCCAAAAACTGCATTGAAAAAACAAATTGAAAACAAAGAATGTATGCATTAAAATTGACTTCGGAGCAGAAAAGTACGACTTGAAATACTAAATTGCTTATACCTCAGGAAACATATGACGTAGGAAAAAAAATTAAATTTTGTATGAATTACTACTTTCCTGGCTAGTTTTCTGCTTAGCCCCCATTTGGGGGGGGGCTAAGCATTTTTTTTTACAAAAAGTCTGTATCTCACACTGTTTCTGAGATACGGGCCCTGAAAGACGTGACGGGCGCCATAATGTTATCCTATGGGAAAAACTGTCAAATTCGGAGTGCTGTCACTTTGCCACCCTGTAATATTTTTTCTCCAAACCACCAAAATGCACATTTGTGGGATGTTGCCTTACGTCCTTCCAAATTTCAAGTAAAAAGACCAAACCATTTCTGAGATATTCAATGTCAAAAACTGGCAAAATTTCCCTATCTATTACATTATAAAAAATCTGGCGATCTTGTCCCTTGCTCGCGATGCAAGATCATGATCAAAGAATCTCACGATCAAAGAATTTGCAGCTTCACGATCAAAGACTTTGCAGACTCACAAACAAAGAATAAAAAATGTAATAAATCAAAAAACAGAAACAATTGCAGTAAACCACCACCATAGTTCGACAGAACGAAGCCCCCTGAGTAAAACCCACCCTCATTTGACTTCCTAGGGCACCCATGGGCTGAGAAAATAGATTTTTAAATTCAGCCATCTCGTCCCTCACTCACGATGCAAGATCACGATCAAAGAATCTCACGATCAAAGAATTTGCAGCCTCACGATCAAAGAATTCGCAGGCTCACGAACAAAGAATAAAAAATGTAATAGATCAAAAAAGTGAAGAAATTGCAGTAAACCACCACCATGGTTCGACAGAACGAAGCCCCCTGAGTAAAACCCACCTTCATTTGACTTCCTAGGGCACCCATGGGCTGAGAAAAATTATTTTTAAATTCAGCCATCTCGTCCCTAGCTCACAATAAAAGATCGCAATCAAAGAATTTGCAGCCTCATGATCAAAGAATTTGCAGGCTCATGATCAAAGAATATAAAATGGTGAAATGCTATTTATTCACCAATTTGAATGGACCTTCCTGAGCAAAACAAGTCCTCATTTGTGTTCCTAGCCCACCCCTGAGCCGAGATATTAGTGTTTTAGGTCACGGTGCAAGAAAGCGATCAAAGAATCTCACGATCAAAGAATTTGCAGGCTCGCGATCAAAGATCGTTAGCGAGCTGCGAATTAAGATTTTAAAAGCTTATAACTCTATTTTTTGACCGATTTGGATGGAACCAAACCCATGGCTCGATAGATCAGGGTCCCCACCGAAGTTTTACTTCAGAAGTGACCCCTGAGCCGAGATATTTGTGTTTGTGTGATTGGAAAACTGAAAACAAGATGACGGACCTCGCAGTCAAAGAATTTTGAAAATTCCTCGTGAACAAAGATTCTTGAACTGTGAGGCTGCAAATTCTTTGATTGCCAGGTGAGACCAGATGGCCAGAAACCCCATTTTTAGATCGCAAGATATACATATAAATTTTCCCATTGACTTATAATGGGAACTTAAAAGTGCCATAACTTTTGAATGCCTTAGTATTTTTTCACCAAACAAAAAGCGGCATATTCGGCCACCAAAGCATTATAAGCTCTACCAAACAGCAATTTCCCATAAGAAGGCAGAATTCCTGTTAAGGGAAATTTCTGTCACCCAGAATCGACCGGCTCAGCTCTTCAGAACTGTCGACAGACTGTGCAACCCAGTCTGTCGGCAGATCCGTCGAGCTTTTACGCAAATTGATTGCGAGGAGATCGCTCGATTCTTTGCGAATAAGGTGGAAGACATTCGGAGGCAGTGCCACCGACCTCACTCTAAGGTTGTTGCAGTTGATCAGTGTCTTGTCGCTGAGCCCGGAGTTTCCTGGAATTCCTTTAACCTACCGGATCTCGTAGGCACTATGAGGATTGTCTGTGAGATGCGCCCAACATGTTGTAGTTTGGATCCGGGCCCTACTTCCCTGATTATGGGTTGTAGTGAGACTATCGGCCCGGTCCTTGCTTGGATTATCCGGTGTTCTTTAGAGACAGGAGTTTTCCCTAGCTCTCTGAGGGAAGGGGTGGTGACTCCCCTTCTGAAGAAAGCTTCTTTAGACCTGGATGACCTAGCAAACTACCGACCAATCTCTAACCTCCCTTTTGTGGGGAAGGTTATTGAGAAAGTTGTGGCGGCTCAATTGGATAACCATTTGACCATCCATAGTTTATACGAACCTCTCCAGTCTGGTTTTCGTAAGAGGCATAGCACCGAGACTGCTCTGGTTCGGGTGCTCAATGATCTCCTGATGGCGAGAGATCAGAGACACTGCTCTATTTTGGTTCTCCTTGATCTGTCATCAGCTTTTGATACTGTGGATCATGGGGTTCTGCTCAAATGCCTGAGATCCATTTGTGGACTTTCGGGTGTGGTCCTCAGATGGTTTTCATCTTACCTCGAGGTGAGAACGCAGAGAGTGGTCTCGGGTTTGCATTCATCCGGGGCCTTCTCTCTGCCTTGTGGGGTACCTCAGGGCTCGGTGCTTTCCCCCATGTTATTCGCAGTATATATGCTACCCCTCGGAGACATTGTAAGACGATATGAGCTGAGGTTTCACTGCTATGCTGATGATACCCAGCTCTACCTGTCTTTTGCACCCGACCAGGTTAGTGCTATCTTGGGGCTGAATAACTGCCTCGCTGATATCCAAGACTGGATGAATACCAGTGGTTTGAAGTTGAATCCGGGAAAGACTGAGGTTATGGTGGTGGGCCCGGGTCGCAGGGTTGAGGGTTTAAGGGTGGGGTCCCCCTCTGGATTAATTTTGGGGGTGGACCAGATCCCCACCTCCGAACGGGTGTGTAACCTGGGTGTGGAGCTTGACACTGGTTTGACCCTTCATTATCAGGTGTCTGCAGTTGTCAAGACTGCATTTATTCATCTTAGAAACTTCGCCAGGATTAGGCACCTGGTTCCACCTTGCGACCTGCCGGTTCTGGTCCACGCCTTCGTGACACCTCGTCTTGATTACTGTAACTCCCTTTACCTAGGACTTTCTGGGGTTGATATCCGCCGTTTGCAGCTAGTGCAGAATGCGGCAGCATGTTTGTTGACTGGGGTTTCAAGAAGGTCCCACATTACCCCAGTGCTGCGCACTCTGCACTGGCTGCCAATACAGTGGCGGATCACCTTTAAAGTGGGTCTTTTGACCTACAAAGCCCAACACGGTCTAGGTCCCGACTATTTGAAAGAGCTTCTGGTGCCTTACACCCCTCTGAGACAGCTCCGCTTGGTTGACGAGGGGTTGCTGGAGATTCCAAGGGTAAATTTGAAGTCCTCTGGAGCCCAGGCCGGGTTTTATGGCCCTACCCTCTGGATTCTCTGCCTGGCCAGCTCGTGAGAGTATGACGGTGGAAGTTTTAAAAGGCCTTAAAGACCTTTTTATGGGAGAAGGCATTTCCTGCTATGTTGTAATCGGTTATTTTAGCTCGGTAATATTCGTTTTGTGAAGTTTTATGGTATGTATTGATTATGTTTGTGTTTTTATGTTTCTATGTACAGTGCCTTGAAAAATTTGAAAGGCGCTTAATTAAATAAATTTTATTATTATTATTATTATTATTATTAAATGAGCCATCTTGCAGAGCAGCACACCACATGGCGGCCGTGCAGGACCACATTAAGAATGCCAAAAGGTGCCTCCAAAAATGGATAATTTTGCATCAGTGCTGTCGTACACGAAGACCAGCACTCTGACACAAACGCAATTTGGCAAATCAAGAGATCTAGTATGCCCCAACGTGTGTACCAAATTTCAGACAAATCCATTGAACAGGTCCAAAGTTATTAATGTCCAAACTTTTGACTTTAGTATGGAACTGGTCGCTCAACCCTAACTATAGTGGCACGACTGTGCCACTATAATATATATGTATATATATATTAGATCAAGGTTGTATCCTTTTCCAAATGGACTCCTTCTACTCTGGTCTACTCAGCCCTATCACCACCTTCTCCAGGGCTAACCTCTCCTCTGTTGATGCTATGTAATGCTGTACCTACATGCAGCTACCTTGCCATAGTGAGAACAAATTACCAGTACACACACACACAGCGCACGCATGCGCATGTGCATGTGCAGACATACACACACATATACACCTTTTTTTGGGGGGTTATTATTTTCTCTCCTCCAGAGCTCCGGCTATGACCCCCGCCCTCCATTGTTCCCCCCAGCGCCATCCCCGGACATCAGACCCCCTCCCTTGTGCACCCGCGACTTACCCTTCATGGCAGGGTGGTGGGGAGCGACTCAACCCACTCCAACGGATCCATGCCAGGGGCGCCCTTCCAGGAATGGTGCGCAGGAACAACCGTGCTGCGGGCTCGCTTTTCCGCTGTTTTCCTCCTGGTCGGTCATGGCGTGCAATGATGCCAGTGACTGGGTGCACGCGACGCCCATGCGGCCCCAATCAAGCATCTGCCACGACTCCGCTTCCAAGCTTGCAGTAGCTACATGTTGTCGACCCCCCAGCCTCTGCTAGGTCAGGTAGCCCGCCGCCCAAATCCCCTCTCCCCGGAGATGGACAGCAGTCCCTTGGACGCTCAATCCATCTCCTCCCCGCCAACCCACGGCAACCCATGCCCGTTCCCGAACACGGGTCGCCGGCGTGGCGCGAGGTGTGGTGACCAGCGCCTCAACCCTCAGCACCACCGGACCGGCCCATATACACCTTTTTTGTAATTTTGCAAAAACAGTTTTTACTGTATGTCTAGACCAACATTAATTATGTGCAAACTGCAATTTACACAAAACAATGCTTCAAAAACTCAGTGCTGTACAAGGTTAACAATTATTTGCAGCCTCCATACCCTCTCATATAACATTGTCCATATGAGCTGTAATACACTGTTATTGTTTTGATTATTGACCTGAGTATGTCCAATGTCTCAGTGAGTGGGGAGTGAGCGAGCTCAAAGCTTCAACACCAGTGGGCCAGATGGCTTGCTGCAGGAAAAACATTTTCCTACCGTGTTCTTTCATTCGTCTGTAGGACTCCTCTGTGTGTTTGCCTCCAGGTTTATCTGATGCAAAACGTGCTGATATATTGGTGGAGTACCATCTTCAGAGCTTCACGAGTGTGGACCAGTTGGGGTTTAAATGGCCAAGCTGCTAGTTGTTTCTTAAAATGATAACCTCATAATAAAGTGCAAAGTATGCAAACAGTGCAAAAAGCATACATGTAATAGAGATCATACAGTACTTTTTCCCTTTGACAAAAAATAATTGAATCATAGATTTCATAAATTACTTGAAAGGGGTCGTGTATATGCTGACATGCCCCTATGGCTGAAACTATATCAGACAAAGCACAGGGAGCTAATCCCGAATTTGGTTTGAGGCTCCCTGGATTTCCAGAGCAAATTTAAACTGCACTTTTTTAAAAATGGCACCTTACTTTTCAAAAGAATAAAATGCAGCAGAGCAATGAATTAAATCTTCTGGTGTAGTTCTTTAGGAGCATCAACTAGTCCGAGTGCATTTCATTGTTGTTTTAGTCTGTTAGGGTACCCAGATGTGCACCTCGGCCCTTTCTCCTCTTGCACGAGCGTTTGGGAATAACAGTTTGGCAAGAGCAGTTCTTCTGTCCAAGTATATGGGAATAGCAGATTTTTGTGTTTTCTGATCTGAGTGTCGGTTGGTAACCCCCAGAAGTATAAAAAAATGCCTCTTTGATCCCTATGCCCATAATAGACACCCCTTTTGAAAGAACTGGGCTTGATATGGTGGGACCCTTGACAAAAAGTATATCTGGGTATCAGTATATAATGGTTATAATGGATTACACCACCTGTTACCACGAGGCTATTCCTCTGTGTTCCACAACAGCCTGGTCAGTGGCCAAAAAGCTGACAAAAGTGTTTTCTCTGAGTTGGTCCACCAAAGGAGATCTTAACTGAGTAAGGCACCAACATTATAGCAAAATTTATGAAAGAGATGTGTGCTTTAGTGAAGGTTAAATCCATCCAGATATCAGTGCATCACACTCAGACTGATGGCCTAGTGGAACGCTTTAATAAATTGTTAAAAAATATGCCGTGTAAATTCATGTGAACTGAGGTAAAAAAACTGGGATGAATTGTTACCCTATTCAATGTTTGCCATTCGAGAGGTGTCTGTTATCTACTGAGTTCTTGTCCTTTGAATGATTGTATGAGTGACAACCTTGCAGGGGCATCATGCAGTCAAAAATTCTGGAAAGGCACACAATCCTAACTCGGGGTCCGGGGAGCATGCCCCCGGAGATTTTGAAACTTAAAGTCAAATGGTGCATTTTGGTGACTTTTAGCAGTCCAGAAAGCTGTCCCCCAACAAGCTAAATGCCATGATACTGAGACAGGTTAGAGCAATGATGAATTGTTCTTGTTCTTTGTTCAGTCTATGTACAGTGTTACGTTTTGTATTTTAAAGAAAGTTTTGAAGACTTAGTCAGAACTTGTGCATTTTGTGAGTCTTTTATCATATATAATTAAATAAACTAACTACTTAGTCCACTCCTAGCTGATCCACTAACTGCTAAATGACAGGAATGCACCATTTCAATTTTCACATAATTATAGTCATCTATTATAAATGTTTTACCTGAAAAATAATGACACATCATCTGTTCTTGCTGTTTTTTTATTTAAAATTTGGTACTTGGGAAAAGCACACTGTGACTGAACATTAGCTCTTTCCCAGGTTTGACTATGGGAAGGATAACATATGAATATACAGTAATTCAGAACAATAAAAGGTTTACAATATACAGCTCCAGTCACAGTAAGGTAAGCCAAAAAACATTATAAGTAATCATAATACAGATACAGATTGAAAACAAAAATTCAGCAGTAGGACAGACAGGTAAGAAATAGGGTTTAAAGAAACTGTAATTGTTTAGTGCTTGATATTTTCATTGCGTTACTTACATCAGTTAAAATAATCAGTCATCACTTTATAACTGATTAGCAGGTGAGACAAGCATGGTAGACAGTAGAAAGATGGTAAAACAAGGCTTTTGACACCATCCCACATAAAAGGCTACTTAACAAGATGGGTATTCTGGGCATGTTGCACAAGGTGGTAAATTTGGGTTAGGAATTGGCTAACGGACAGGAAGCAGAGGGTGGCGATAAGAGTGGGTGGGTGATCAGTGGGATTCCTCAGGGATCAGTCCTTTGGCCCGTTCTGTTTAATGTCTTCATTAATGTCACTGACATTATTGAGTGGCTGGTGGGAACGGTCTGCCTGTTTGAAAATGACACCAAGATCTGCAGCAGTGTGGCTACTCCAGATGGACTGGAGAAGGAGGATGGACCTCAGTGGGGAAGCTTGAAAATGATCTGCAGAGTGACAACTGGAGTTCAGTTCAAAGAAGTGCAAAATAATGCATATAGGAGGGCGAAACCTTGGGGAGAACTACATGATGGGGGGAGTTGCTGATGATCACCACGGAAGAAAGGGACCTGCATTGTGTCTATACATTGTGTCTACACAGAGTGCTAAGGCTGCAGGGAGGGTCAGTGGCATGCTGTGGTGCATACAGGCAGAGGGATCACTAGCAGATGGTGGGACAAATCAACAGGTTGGCTAATCTGTTCTAATAATACACAGCACTAGTGGCTGGAGCATGGAATGGATCATCTCCTCAGTACTAGGACCATAACAGCACTTAATGTGATTGCATAAAAGACAGCAAGGAGGGGTGGCTAGTAGGCTAAAAGTTTTACATAGTAGCAGAAGGCAGTGGGAGGTTAAAGTGTCTATGGTGCCTGAGCCTCTATAGTCTTGGTGGCTACATTTATGCATGCATTTTATTAATAATAATTATTTGCTAATGTCTGATGACTGGGTAAACTGTGCCAGACTGAAGGTACTGTAAGACAAAGTTCCATTTGCTTCTATAATATGTTCTAATTTTGGGGGACATTTTAGATTATGGGGTTGGATGACCATCATGAGCTAACACTATCACTATCACTGAGGTGCTGCTGCATGTGGCATGGAGCAATGAGGTCACTATGAATGTACAATCTACCATCTTCTACCTTAGTTATAGTCAGTCAGAAAAATCAAATGTCAAAAACTTTCATTTCATTGCAATGTATTCTACTACATTCCAGCACAGTTTGGTTTACTTTAAACTGATTAGTGTCCTCTATGGGATATGGCAGTCATTGGAGGCTGTGACACTGCTGAGACACATGGACAGGCAGTATGTGGATGGAAGCTTTCACTGGTTGCTCAAGCTGTACCTGTCATGTGGAAACAGAGAGCATCAGTTTTCTGTACTCTCAGTCTAGCATCTTTCACGAGCACATTCACACTCGGGAAGGGGGTCTCAAAAATAAAAAATGAAAAAAGTAAGCCTTGTTCATGGAATTAATAATTACCTTTCAAACTAGAGAAACCCATAGTACCACTGTATACACAATATGCAAAATTAAAGCAAACATTTTAAAATCTCTCTATTCTGTTGTGCTGCACATAATACTGGCATTTTTCAGGAGCATGTCTTTTTTCATGTATGTTGCGTCATCCAGACAGATTCCTACCAGGCTTCAGTGAAGAAGTGTGGCCCCTTGGTCCTTGTTAAGCCTGATGTGTGATGGTGATCTGATTCTGTGGCTGTGCTGTGACTCAGACTTGGCTTCCACAAGAAAGATTGACTCCGAGTCCGTCCGTACCAGATGCCCACAAGGCCGTCGCACTGCCGCAGTGGTTTTTAATGACTCCCGACCCCTCAACCCAGGCAAACAGCCCAGAGCTCAGTCAGCCCAGCAGCAAGCACTCCCCAAGTAAAAACCGCAAGGCGATACAGTAGAAGTGGGGTAGCCGTAGCCAGCTGATGAGCCAATGGTCACATCACAGGATCATGCGGTTCAGGATTCGAGATTTTCCTTCCTTTCCTGGCAGGGTCACCTGCAGCCTAGGTGGCTGCTAGCTACAGCCTGTCCTGGCAGACTTTTTCCCTCCGTGCCTCTCTCTGTCTGAGACTCTGAGTCTCTCACCACCGCATCTCTCAATCTCCCAAATCTGAGAGATAAGATGTCATGCTGTGAGTGTGTCCAATCCGAGATGGCACTGGAAAATGCACCAGTTTGCCACGTGGCCCACTTGTTGACGTCATCACGTTCTGATTGGAGGACTTGTGATCTTCAATCGATATTTCTTTGCAGAGATTGGCTGGCTGCACAAAACACAACAGAAACTTCTTGGGGAAAAAGAAGTGATTGGTATGTTTAGGCTGATTGTCAGCATGGCCTACCAATCACTGTCTCTCTCTCTGGTGTAGTGAAAGTTTGTGTGTCTTCCATTAGCAGCCAGGCAACAGCAAGCATCGCAGGATGGCAAGACAGTGCATTTTTGGAAAGTCGCCAGCAGCCCCGCCCCAGACCCAGACAGACCCGTCAGAACCCACACCCCCCACAGCAAAGACTGTAAAAAAAGCATTGTTGTTTTTCGTCCCTCCACATATTAAAATAAAATAAAAAATCCATGATTTTTTTTATAGATTGCACCACTATATTGGAGGAGCACATGCCCCCTAGGGCCCTATGGGCATGACACCACTGCAAGCTTGTGAGATACTGGGTCTTGCAAAAGAGATGTGGGAAGAACGGGCACACAGTCCACCTAACGTGCTCCAGTAAGTATTACAAATGAGAGTAATATCTGACACACATGGCAGATTAGCCACAGAAAATGTAATCAAAGCTCAGCAGATCCAGGCAGGGTACTACAACCAAGGAGCAACAGAGTATTCATTCTGCTTTGTAGGCCTGAGAGTAAACTCCTGGGCAAATGGCATGGACCATATAAGGGCCACTTAAAGGTGGATTGGTTGATTCCGAAGTCTTACAACTGGACAGGAAAAAGGAAAAAAATAATTTACCATGTTAACTTGTTGAAACTCTGGAAGGACAGGGAGGTATTGCTCATTGATCCAGAAGACCTTAAAGGGGCCCCAAGGTCAGGCGATGGACTAGGACACTGAGAACAGAATCCTGGACTTAGTCACTAAAATTCTAAAGGATCCGAATGCCATCCCAGTGGATGATTAGCTCAATCATACCCAAAAACAAGAAGCTCAGAGGTTGGTAGAGAATTTTTGAGATGTTTTTTCTCTGAAGCCTGGATGAACCCATGTGATCCAACATCACACAGACACAGAGACAGGTGTCTAGATATGCCAACAACCACACAGACTACCGGAAAGGATCTGAGAGACAGTGCAGGAAGAAATCCAGTCTATATTGGAGTTAGGAGTCGTTGAGGAATAAAGTGAATGGTCTAGCCCATTAGCCTCAGACTTTGTCATACTGAGCCTCACCCAAGCCAGGGAAAAGATCTTGAGCCTCCCTCAAATACTGAAATAATCTTGGGCCTCCCACAGAAATATAGCATACTTTGCACAGTACATCAGAAATAAAGAGAAGCTCCTTTGATTAGTTGGCTCTCATTTTATTCAGCTTATTGTAACCCTCCCCCCCAGTGACCCCCATTGTAATCTCCCTCCCCAAGCCAGCCTACTTGCTCTGCTATTTTGACTCTCGAACCATTGTTACTCCTATGAACATACAAAAAATGCTAGCAGATACAGGCCCTAAGGTCTATAGAGTCTGCTCGAGTGTGCAGCTATCAGTTTTTTACTCTGAAGCTGCCTCCCCATACAGTAGTGACCTTCCCCTTGACCCTGTCCCACCCCCTCTTAAAACTGCCCACTAACCTCAACAATACCACCTCTTCTGGTAGTGTGTTCCACCCAGCCACCACCCTTTCTGTGAAGTAGTGTCTTCTCATTTCCCTCTTGAACCTTCCCCCCTCCAATTTCACACTGTGCCCGCTAGTGTCTCTCCCTCCCTTTAATCTAAAAATCCCCTCTGTACTAACCCTGTTTATGTCCCTCATATATTTGAAGGGTTTGATCACACCCCCTCTATCCCTCCTATCCTCCAGGGAGTACATGTTGAGCTACCTCAGTCTGTCCTCATAGGGTTTGTTCTCCATTCCTGTGATCATACTGGTTGCTCCACATTGGACTCCCTCCAGCAGCTTGACATCTTTAAGTAGGGATGCCAGAATTGTATGCAGTGTTCCAGTTCGGCCTGTCTAGCGATCTGTACAGTGGTAGGATAATCTCCATCCTCCTTGAGGTGATTCCCCCTGGTAATACACCCCAACATCTTATTAGCCATCGCTGCTGCCTTCCTGCATTATGTGGAATGATTCATTTGCTCTGTGATTAGCACCCCAAGATCCTTCTCCTCCATAGTGGATAACTGTATTCCCCCCCCCCCCAAGCCTGTAGCAAAACATTTGATTTCTGGCTCCCAAGTGCATAACTTTGCACTTCTTTATGTTGAAACCCAGCTGCCATGTGTCTGACCAGTGTCTGAGTTTATCCAAGTCCTCTTGCAGTCCCAGCCACACCTCTGTGTTGTCCACCACTGCACCGATCTTTGTGTCATCTGCAAATAGAATGGTCTTATTGCTAACCCCATCTGGGATGTTGGCAATAAATATACCAAACAATACTGGACTCAGCACTGAGCCCTGTGGAACACCACTTATCACATCCCTTAGAGATGAGAGTTCTCCCCCTTACAACAACCCTCTGCTGCCTATCCCACAGTCAGTTTTTGGCCCACTCCACCATCGTTTCCCCCACCCTAGGTAACCCAGTTTACTAACCAACCTCCGATGTGGCACCAAATTAAAGGCCTTGCTGAAGTCCAAGTACAGAACATCCACTGCCTGGGCTCTGTCGATTGCCCTTGTTACCCAGTCTTAGAAATCAACCATATTTGTCTGGCAGGATCTAGCCAAGACATACCCATGCTGCCTGCTGTCTTGGAGATCATTCTCCTCCACAAAGGCTACCAGCCTCTCCTTGAGGATAGAATCCATGAGCTTCCTCACAATGGAGGTGAGACTGACTGGCTTGTAGTTCCCTGGTTCATCCTTGAGCCCACTTTTATGGATGGGCACCATATGCGCCATCCTCCAGTCTTGGAGCATGCAACCAGTCCCAAGGGAGGTGCTGAACAAGTCTGCCAGTGGTCCTGCCAAGATCTCTGCCATCTTCCTCAGCCCTCTGGGGTGCATGCTGTCTGGACCTGGTGCCTTATCCACTCTCAGGGCTCTAAGACCTTCTAGCACTCTGCTCTCTGTGATTATACTCTCCGTAAGCTCTGCCCCACCTGTACCCACTGCTCACTTCCCCTGTGACATGGGCCCCAACTTCTCCCTTGTAATCACAAAACAGAAGTAATTATTGAGCACTTCTGCCTGCTCTTCCCCCTTCTCCGCCCACCATCTGTCCGCCTTGAGCCTAACAATTTGATCCTTACAGCTTCTTCTCTCTCTTATGTACCTGATGAAATCCTTCTCCCCTTCTCCTATCCCCTGTGCCAGCCTAAGCTCTCTTGCTGCCTTGACTGCCCTGACCAATCTGCTCACCTCTCTTAATTTCTTCATGTACTTCTCCCTATCCTCCTCCCACTTGGATCTCATGTATTTTCTGAAGGTAGCCCTTTTTTCCTTAACCTTCCCTAACACCTCCCTGCTTAACCAGCTTGGCCTCTTGGACCTGGCCTTCTTGCTTTGGAGTTTTGAATATGAGTTTGTGGCTTCCACTAACCCAAGTTTGATATTCCCCCATTTCTGATTAGTATCCATATGTGGTTGGATTCTGGCGAGGTGCCCTTCCAGTATATCCCTCATCTTTCCAAAGTCTGCCCACCTGTAGTCAATCACCCTTAGTCCTGGTACTGGCTGTCTCCTTACTCATACTAAGTGAAAACCACACTGTGTGGTGGTCACTCCCTGCCCGGGGGGTCCTCCACCCCCAACTCCTTAATGCTCTCACCATTTGTCAGCACTAGGTCCAGTATGTTTCCTTCTCTGGGTGGCTCCCTTATCAACTTGACCAGGAAGCTGTCCTGGAAAGCTTCCAGGAGGAGCTGTTTCCCTGATGTTTGTGGTAGCAGGGGTACTCCACTCCACCCCCCAGCAGGTTGAAGTCCCCTACTATCATAGTGTGATCCTTTGCACAGACCCTCCTTATCTGCTCTCCAAGCTCCTTATCAATATCTTCTCTTTGAGCCGGTGGCCTACACATCACCCCCAGCTTCACCCTCCTTCCTTTCGGGTCCTGTATCTGTACCAATAAGGCCTCTGTCCTCCTCCTCTTTTCCCCCTCATCCCTGCTACAGGATATTCCTTCCTTAACATAAATAGCCACCCCTCCCCCTTCCCCCTCTCCAGTCCTTCTGGTACATCTTTTATCCTGGGACCACCAGGTCCCAGTCATTGTACTGTGTGGCCCATGTTTCAGTGATAGCAGCTATGCCCACCTCCCCTTCTGCCATCAGTGCCTGCAACTCAGCGACCTTGTTTCCCAGGCTTCTCACATTCAAGGAGACCACCCTCCAGTATGTCCCTCCCCATCTGTGCCCATCTCTAGACCACTCTTACTGCCCCCCTTTGAATTTGGATTCCTCCTTTTCCCTTGTCTACTGGCTCAGGGTGGGGGGAGGCATATTGGCCTCCCTGGCCTGGAGACTTTGTTTGTCTTTCAACCTTCTGTCCTCCCTCCCTCTTAGTTTAACGGAGCCTTAGTCACTATATACTCCCCCAGCCTCTGCTTCAGGACTACTGTGCCTTCTCTACTCAAATGTATCCTGTCCAGGGCATACAGGTTCTCATTTCAACATGTTCCACCCCACTTCCCCACCAGCCCATACCCCTTGGACTGACACCATTGCCCCAACCATGTGCTGAACTCCTCTATCCGCTGGTTCCTGACTGTGCTAGCCTTGGGTACTGGGAGAACTTCTGAGAAAGCAACTGAGCACCCTGCCTTCTCACATAGTTCTCCCACTTCCCAGAACCTCTCTTGCAGCTCCCCGACTGTGCTTCCTGCCAGGTCATTCCTGCCCAGGTGCACACCTATGTGAGAGTTCTCCCTTTCCTTCTGCACACACTTAAGAAGAAACTGCCCCACCTTCCCTGCTGTCATGCCTGGTATGCACTCCACCCATATGCGGACCTTCCAGGTGCTCTTGCCTCCCCATCTCAGCCTTTTTAGAATTCAGTCCCCCAAAACTATGACCCTACCTTCTCCTTCTTGCTCACCTCCTGTCTGTTTTCCCCTATACTGGTCATAGTCCTACTCAATGTCTTCATTTCCCATGCCCCTGTTCCCTCCTGCCTCACTCATTCCCTTCTTCGCTCCTCCCCCACCTGGTCCCCATCTCCCTTCCTTCACCAGTTGGCCCAACCTCATCCCCCTTCAGCCTATCATCCTCCTGTTCACCCATGCCCCCCACTGTCTGAATCAACCACATCACCCCTCTTCCCCCTTTGCCTGCTCACCCTTCCATTCTTTGTGCCTCCCACACCCCTTAGCTTCTACCCTCCTGCATATACCCCCCTCCTCCCCGTCACCTCTTCCCATCAGACTGCTAATCCCATTGTTTTCTCTACCCCCCTTTCTCCTATCTCCCTTCTGAGATCCCCTGCTCCTGGTCATCTAGACTTGCCAGCACTGAGAATCTATTACTGCTCACCTTGGCCTTGCCCTGAGCCACCCCCAGTCCTCCTTCCATTGCTTTCCCTTCCTGCACAACCCTAGGCTTTGATTTCCCCTTGTTCTTGACCACTGTCCACTTCCCTGACTCTGGTTCTTTTGGTTCTTGCCTATATGGTGGTTTTGGCTCATTTAGTCCCCCCCCCTTTCCTACCCTGAGCCTGTCGGCTTATCTGTCTGAGTAAGCCCCTCTTTGGCCCCTTGGTCCCAGATGACCCCAGTCCCTCCCCCACAGCTCCCTCTCAGCCATACAATCTGTCCCTTAGGTGCCCAAGCTGTTTGCACACCAAGCACCCCCATCCCTCCATGCAATCCTTGAGGAGCTGCTGATGCCTCAAAGAAAACTTTGAAAAACATAATAATTTGGTATAATTCAGTTTGCATTCTGAATATATTCTATAGATTTCTCCTCCCCATCTTTTACTATGGAGGAAATCTGCATGAATACATGATCTTTATCTGCTAGAGTTCATCTGCCTCTATAGCTTACTCCCTACTTCATGTAATAATCCTCTGTTGTGACATCACAGTCTGTTGCCATGGGAGTAACTGTGATGCCACAAGCGGTGCATTATTACTTCAGGTGGGGAGAAAGCAACAGGAATAGGTGAACTCTTTAGGAGAAGAGATCCTGTTTTCATGCAAATGGCCTCAGTAATAAATAATGGGGAGGAAAAACACATAACTAATGTAAAATATAAAATGAACTATGTCTAAATATTGTGTTTTAAGTTATCCTGAAGGCATCAGCTGCTTTTTAAGAAGGTGGCTGCCCCACAGCCATTGCAACCTACTACCCTTCCTCCGTCCCCTCCTGCTCTACTCCTATTCAACCTCGGCCCCCCCACTCCAAACCTTTGATCCTCTCTGTTCCATTCCCCTGGACCCTTCATTTCACTAGGCCTCCCCATCTAATTCCCCCCGTTCCAGTTACCCCTCACCCCTGCCTTGTCACAGATGTATACAGATTTTTTTTTTGTTATCTCTCCTCCTTATACCCCGCCCTCCCCCATGTTCTCCTGTGTGATTGTGGACCTGGCGTTCTAGTCAGCACAGTATAACTCCTTGTTGCAGTACCTTCATGGGTCAAACTGCTTTCTCTGTATGTTTCCCCTCTATATGAAATAACCTTCCTACCCACTTCTGCCTCTCCCCCTTACCCTGCTCTTAAGCAGCTCCTCGGGATCCTTTTGCTCCCACCTGCTCTTGCTCCTGACCCTGGTACTTCTTTGCCTTGACCCTTGTATTTGGGCTGTTCTGCCTCCAGTCTAATTGGTCAGTTGCTACCTCTCATTATTTGTTCAGTGTTTCAATTTGTTTGTACTATTGTTCATTTTGTATTGTTTGACTGCTTTGCAGTTACATTTTGAATTGTATTCACTCCCTACACTTCCCTGGGTACACCTGAAATGAGCTTTAGCTGTGTGTACCTTTCCTGGTCGCTGATATGTAAATACATTCATAAATTCACCTATTATCTTCTTTTAATTTGCCTCCTCTCTTAGCACAAAATATGTAAAACTTTGCTTGAGACTCCCTTGGAACAGGTTAGGAGCTCCCTAGGGAGGCTGGCCTCAGCATTTGAGAAACCCTGGTCTAGTCCTATTGTGTTAGTCTCAAAACCAGATGGGACCCCTGGTTTTGTATAGACTTCCAGAAAGTCAATGTTGCATCCATGTTCAAGGCATATTCTATGCCAAGGGTAGACAAATATTTGAACTGACTGCGGAAGTCAGTACCCTGGACCTGACCAAGGGGTATTGGCAAATCCCATTAACTCAAAAGTCCCATTAGAAAATGGCCTCTGTCACGCTGTTTGGCCTATATCAATTTATCGTGCTTCCCTTTGGATTGCATGGAGCCCTGGCTACATTCCAGAGAATGATAGACCACTTCCTCCGTCCCCAAGGACTTTATGTGGCACTGGCAGGGTACCTGGATGACGCTGTCATATTTAGCTCTGACTGGGACAGCCACCTGTGAGATATGCCTGCAGTACTTATACTGCTCAGGGATGCAGGTCTCATGGCCAGTTCCCCAAATTGCACCCTAGGGTGGAAGGAGACAAAATACCTTGGATATATAGTTGGGAACAGCCACGTATGCCCGCTTATCAACAAAGTAAAGGCCATAGCTGAATGCCCCCTCCCAGCTACCAAGAAACAGGTTAGGGCTGTTCTTGTACTTTTGGGGTATTACCACTGGATTATTCCAGAATTCTTGACCCTTGCTGCCCCACTGACTGACCTAACCATGAAGACCACCCCAAATAAGGTTCAGTGGTCACCTGATTGTCAGATGGCATTTCAGGTCATCAAAAATGTGCAGTGTGAGGGGCCAGTTATATGAAATTTGTCTTTCAAATGTTCTTTAATTTTGTATACAGAGGCTTCTGAGGTGGGGCCGAGGGGGCAGTGTTATCACAAGACTTTGAAGATGGGAGTCACCCCATTCTGTACTTATCTCACAAACTGTTTTGCTGGAAACAGTGCTATGCCACCCTGGAAAAAGGTGCTTGGCAATAAAATGGGTGGAGGTTGCCCTGCAGTGCTATTTTCTGGGATAGACGTTCACCCTCATCATTGATCATGCCCCCTCAACTCGATACATGCCATGCAGGATACCAGTGCCCATGTTACCAGGCGGTATTTGGCACTGCAGCCATTTTCCCTTGATGTGCACCACAGGGCAGGTACCTAGCATAGCAGTGCAGATTTTTTTTTTCTATGAAGGGTGGGTCTTTAGTGGACCTTACTGAGCATGCTGCGAGCAGAGCTTGGGAGTGTGTGACAGAGTATATGTCTGTCACATTCCCTACATGCATCAACCACATCACAACCCCACGGCAGCAGAGGTTTTGGCTGGGGCCTGCAGGGGATTTAAACCAAAACCTTCTTGCTTTAGAATTTGCCCTTTATGATCTCAGTGCTCTGTATGCTCTAATTGTTGGCTGTTACTCAAAAAGAGGAGGAGTGTTGGACGGGGAATGTTAACAAGCAACGCCTGAGCCCAATAAATGGAGGGGGGAGAAGAAACAGGAGAGTGCTTGCTAGGGCCAGAGACTGAAATGCAGAATGTGTGTAAAGCTGAATGTAAACCTTATTCATTTATTTTTTTGTTGAAGTAAAGCTGAATTTTCATTTAAAGGGAAACTCTCAGGAGCTTGTGGCCAGGGGACACTGTAAGTCTAATAAATGAGTACCAGATCACAGTATTAAATGTTAATAAAAGTCTAAAATGTAATTTTTTTATTACCTTTTTATCCTCTGTGCAGTTCACCCTCCATTTTAAGTGCTTCACGAGTACCCGTGGACTGGAAGTGACGTACGCGACGGGCTGTGTCACAGACTCGCATCACGGAAATGAATGGTTTTCATATGGCATAATTTAGTTCCTTATATCAGTCATGCAGCGTCTCATTTGAAAGAGATAATTTTTCTGCATACCAAAGTATGTCAAGACATATTTATTTTATAGGTACTGTTATCGACACTTCATACAGAGAAAGATTTGTATTTCAATGTGTTTTTAGTGGTTAGCATGTATCCTGTTAAGATGCTCATTATGCCTCCTGAATTGCATCTGTCCATTTGTTTTTGATGTAAATGTTCATAGTTCAAAACATGTCAAAAACACTGAGGAAAGCATATAAGTGAATACTGGAGAGAAGACCACTATGTGTGCAAGTCGCAGTTACTCAAAGGTGTCTCTCCGAATGTAACATTTCGTTTCAAGCAACTTTCACCCGCGATTGCATACTACGTTTTCAAATGTGATTTAGATCTCCACGATAACTGCAGCTTTTAATTCATGTTTATTGTTGCTGTTCACATAATTATTAGTTGAATACACTGCGTTTATATTTGCGATGCATATAGATGTATCCTGCTAATCTGCCTGCTGACGGTACTTTGGAATTTGAACCTTTGTCATTTTCTGTTTATTTTTCATGTTCTGACATGTCCCTAGTAATAATAGCGTTTGTGATGCCTGTAAACTACTTGGCATTGAGTTCCTATTGCCGTTCATCAAGGTGCAACTTATTCTTGGCATGTTTTGTCTGATCAGCTTAGTCAGCTCCATGGTAGTGCGTGCGTCAGTGCACTAATTTATATACATTACAATATATTTTGGCAATATACTTTTACTATTTGCCCTGCATTGTTGTGATTTAGCACAATTCATCTGTTCCTAGTAGTGTCATTTTGTCCTAGCATTATCAGTTAAACTAAACTTGGTGGGGGGGTGGAGGGCAAGGGGCACTGTACCTGTATAACACATGGTGGTGGGGGGGGGCAGCGAGCCACACCACAACAGACAACAGAAACAGGGAGGAGGGGGTTGAGGGTCTTGTGTGTAAATGCCATAAGTCTGTGAAGGAAGATCCCACATGTAGCAGTGACAATGGTTGAGGAGAGCCTTGACATTGTGGTGGTAACAGAAATATGGTACCACCGAGAGCAAGGATGGGACATGGCGATAACAGGGTATGCGCTGTTCAGGAGTGAGAGAGAGGAAAACAGAAGAGGGTGCACTGTACATAAAGGAGGGTATCTGGGTGTCAGAATTGTAGGATAAGTGGGGGGGTGAAGGACTGTGGATCTCCTTGGTGGCGTGGAAGGGGGAGGTGGTGCATACTGGGATCGTTTACAGTGCCCCAGCACAGCAGGAATCTGTGAATAGATGCGTGGCTGATGAATTCGTAAGAATGGCGGCTATGGGGGACATTGTGGAGGGCCTTGAGTGTGGTGTGATTCTGTTTGCAGAAGATATTACAGTCTGTAATATGATGGACACTGTGTAAGAGTTTGAAAGAATGTGGAGAGATCCGTGGAGGCTCGAGGCATGGTCAGGGAAGTGTCAGCTTTCATTCAACAGGGACAAGTGTAAGATTATGCATCTTGGATACAGGAACCAGAGGGCAGGGTACTGTATAGGTGGCCAAGACGTGGAATCAACGAAACAGGAAAGGGACCTAGGAATCAGCATATCAAGGAACCTGAAGGTGGAAATGCAGTGCAAGGGAGCATTGGCCAGGTGCAGTATAATGCGGGGAAAAAAGGGGGTCATAGTACCATTGTACACCCATCTAGTCAGATTGCATTTGGAGTATGGTGTCCTGTACTGGAGACCATACCTCAAAAAGGATGTGGGGAGGCTGGAGACAGTTCAGGGGAGGTTAAAGGTGTCAGCCACCTGTCCTACGAGGAAAGGTTTGGAGATTTGAATATGTACTCCCTGGAACAGAGGAGGGAGAGTGGGGGACATGATTGAGACCTTCAAGTACCTTAAAGGGAATGTCTCATGTGCCTGCAGTGTTGTTTTCTGATTCCTTGCACTTGTAATTGTAGGATTGCAATGTAAAAGTTTTAAAATGTAATACCTGATTTTATTTTTTGTTTTTAGTGAGCTGTGCTGTCCACCCTCCATTTTGAGTACTCTGCCATTTTGCCGAAACCGGAACTGACGTTTGCAACGGGCTGTACAATCCCAGAGCCTTTCAGGAAATCCTGTTGCACTGTACTGTACTGTACAAGGTTGCTGCATATTTTTGTATATGTTTCTGCTGCATTATAGCCTTTGGTGAGCTGTTGTCAGGTCAGTGTCACTCACAGGCAATCTATTTATGCATTGTTCCTATTCGGTGCTTGTTGATGTGTATTTTTACTGTGTCTGACCTCCGTGCCCAGCTGCGCGCCTATTCGTAAGCAGTCAGTGCCACTGTTGTAGTGTGGCTTGTTTTGAACCCAGCAGAATGTGTTGTGCAGCCAGTGGATATTGCATTGTAAATTGATCATTGTTCTGTCATTTTTTTAAATTATTGACACGCTCTATTCAAAGTGCCATGCAGTGCATACCCTTAACAACAGATTGCATAAATTATATAGATTACATAGACATTACAGAGCATAAAGACATTTGTCCATGAGCTTGCAAGAGACACTTTACTTATACCCTTTTATATTTTTACTTAGGAGAAATTTAACTAATTGTGTTTTAAATTCCTACATTGTAATGCTTTCCACGACCTCACCTGGTAGCATATTCCAAATTTCTGTTACCCTATTGCTAAACCAATATTTCCTTTTATTTGTATTATATCTATCTTTTAACAATTGGTAACAATGAGCTCTAGTATTGTATGTTTGGTCCCTTTTTACCAGGCCTAAAAGATCCCACAAATTAGTATTGGTCAATGCCCTATAAATCAGACACATGTCACCCCTCATTCTACGATACTCTAGTGAATACACCTCTAAATATTGCAGTCTCTGCTCATAGTTCAATCCCTCTGTCCCTTTGATCCTTTTAGTGACTCTCCTCTGCACCCTCTCCATCAATCCAACATCCCTCCTCTTGTATGGGACCCAAAACTGAACACAGTACTCTACGTGGGGATGCACCAATGCATTATACAGGGGTATCACAACTTGCCAATCTCTACTTTTAATATGCCTCTGTATACAATATGTTATGCTGCTAGCTTTTTTAATAGCTGTATTGCAATGTAAGCTAAAACTAAGATCATTGTTGACCATGATCCCCAAATCTTTCTCTTCACCTACAACTTTTAGTACTGACCCACCTAGGGTATACTGGAATTTGTTATTTTTCTTTCCAAAGTGCATAACATTGCACTTATCAATATTAAAAATAGATTGCTTCTGGGAGGCCCACTTATCCAAACTATCCAATGCTGTTTGCAGGACTAAATGCTCCTCCAAATTATTTACAGGACACCCGATCCTAGTGTCATCTGCAAATTTAGACAGCCAGACCAGTGAGTGCACCTGCATAGATGAAATATATAAATTAAGTAAACATGGTTCCAAAACCGACCCCTGGGGGACACCACTAGTTACTCCAACCTGGCCGGAATATTCCACCTTTACACAGACTTTCTGGCCTCTGTCTGTAAGCCAAGCCTTTACCATTTTTGTATCCAAATTGGTATATCTAGATTATAAAGTGATTTAACAAGCTCCCCATGGGGAACTTTATCAAAGGCCTTCTCAAAGTCCAGGAAAATCACGTCAACTGGATTTCCCATATCCATGGCTTTACCAACCTTATTATAGAATTCCAGTAGGTTGGTTTGGCATGATCTTCCTCTGGTAAATCCATGCTGGGTCATGTCTATCCCACCTGTACTTTCGATGAATTCAACCATATAGTCCTTAATTATACCTTCCAGACTCTTACCAAGCACGGAGGTCAGACTAATGAGCCTGTAATTTGAGACCTCCTGCCTACAGCCTTTTTTATGTATAGGTATAATCACTGCTTGTCTCCAGGCCTCAGGAACCTCACTGGTGTCTATACTTTACTGAAAAAGGTAAGTTATCGGACCCACTAGTAATATTGCCATTTCTTTGATCACCCTGGGATGAATCCCATCTGGCCCCTGTGCTTTATTCTGATTTACCTTTTGTAGTCTAGTTAAGACATCAGCAGGGTCTATTCTAAAGCTTTGTTCCCCATGTCTAGCTATCCCACTGTCCTGGAAAATTTGAGGGCTTTTATTGAATACTGATGAAAAATATACATTATATTCCTCCGCACGTGCCTTATTTTCTGTTATGATATTCCCATCTTGTGTTTTAAGGGGTCCAATAGCATTGTTTTTCCCTTTTTTGCTGTTAATATATGTATAGAAGGTCTTATAATTGTCCCGGACCTTTGTGGCTATTGTATACTCATATTCTCTCTTGGCCTGAGCTATAGCCTTTTTGGGAATTTTAAGATTTTTCCTATATAATTCCCAGTCTGCTTCCATTTTGTTATACCTTGCTTGATGGTATGCTTTATTTTTACTTTTAATTAATCCCTTAACAAATTGGGTCATCCAAGGCGCAGATGGACTTTTGGTCTTTTTATATTTGTTTCTAGTTGGTACATGACTTGTAATTAAGCCATTTATGGTATCTGTCAATTTTTCACACATTTGAGCTACTGTCTGGTTCTCAGACTCTGATTTCCAGTCCCATGCAGCGAGGTCTTGCCTCATCTGTACAAAATTAGCTGAGTTGTATCTATGGAGTACAGTGGTACCTTTATTATCACATAGAATACCAGCATACTGAAAGCCTACTATAGCATGATTACTTGAACCAAGGGGGGAAATAAATTACAATTTATAATATTGTCTCCAAAGTTACTTAATATTAAATCCAGGATATGATTTCCTCTTGCACTGGCTGTAACATATTGATCCAGACCTATGAGACTAAATATCTCTAAATATTTGGATTCGACCGATGTACTTACTTTCAAGGTATCCCACCCAATACCTGGGAGGTTGAAATCGCCAACCAATATTACATTACCTGCCAATGACAATTGGTAGATAAGATCTAATATAATTTCATCCTCCATTATCCTAGTGGATGGTGGCCTATATATTACTGCCAAATTGATCTTGGCTGCTCTGGGGGGGCTAATCTTAACCCAGATGACTTCAACATCTAGCCACCTAGTTGTATCAATACTCTCTGTAGGAATACCCTCGGCAACATATAGTGTCACCCCCAGCCTCTAAATAGGGGAAGATCTTTATTATAAAATGTATACCCCTGAATTTGCCTGTCCCAGGTATCCTCGGGTTGCCACCATGTTTCCACAATTGCACAAATGTGTATGCTATGTGTATTTAGAATTAGTTGTAATTCATCAAATTTATCTGTTAAACTCCTTGCATTAATGAGCATAAAATTCCACTCAATTTCTGAATGACCTGATTTTATAACCCCCACATCCCCCTGCTTGTGGAGTTTAAATGATGACGTACAGAATTTTTTAGTTGTTGAGCTAATAAGCGCGTGCCCATTTTATTAAGGTGTAACCCATCCCTTGCAAATAGCTGATTATTCTGAAATTCCTGCCAATGATCTATATGCAAATATCCTTCTCTAGCAGTCCATCTCTTAAGCCAACCATTAAATCTGTAAATTTCCTGATTTGTTTGTTCACTTGCCATTGGCGTGGGTAGAATCCCAGAAATCTACACCTCACACCCTCTACTTCTAAGTGTAGCACCTACTGCTTCAAAATCCCTCTGTATTTCCAATGTATTCCTTTTTTCTATGTCATTAACACCCACATGCAACACTGTAAATGGGGTAATGATGTTTTCTAATAAACTTGGCAAAAGTTGCTTAATATCACCTATGCCTGCCCCTGGCAGAACACTCACAGTTGTATGCTCATTTTGCTGCTTACATAGCACATTATCTGCATATCTCAATACTGAATCCCCAATAAATAAGATGTCGCATGGGGTATTACTTGCGAGGACTTGAATTTGTGGTGGTAAATGTTGTGCTGTATTCTGGGTACTGCTACATACATTTATTGAATCAAAGGGGCCTACATCAGTACTTAGTGGTTGTGTTGAATGCTCTACATTACTCTGTGTGCTTGTGCATACATAATCCACTGCCATGGGACCCAATTCAACATTTGTTGGTTGAGTTTCATCCCCCTCCTCAGTTGTTATCAGGGCCTGGAATCTGTTTGGGGTTAGGATATTTGATACACCTCCAATATTCCGCCTGCCTCTTTTGTACCACCTTTTCTTTGGAACCTCTGCCCATTTCTCAGGGCTTTTAGCTATCTCGCTTGATAACAGAGTATCCTTACAATCCTCCTCCACGCCACAACCGCTATCCTGAATAATACCCTCTGCCCTGGAGTCAATATATTGTTCCAGCAAAGATATTTCTAGCTGCACCTTAATCCTCATTTTTAACTCTACTATTACAGCCTTAAATTCATTAATCTCACAGCACTTGCTGCAAACAAAATTGTCCACTTTTTCCGCTTGCATGAACATGCCACATACGCTGCACAACAACATTTTTATAATGGTATTACTCACACTTTAATCTCCTGGTCAACTCAGCTTACTCAGCTGACACAGCCAACATGTTCTAGCCACGCCGAGTCTTCAAGAACGCTGCCTCCGCGTCTCCCGCTCGTGACGCTTGGAGATCAAGTGTTGTCGCTGGTGTTTTATTCAGCACAGTTCTACATTCATGACTGAATTCCACTCTTAGCAGTGTAAGATTGTGTGTTGGTGTATAGGTAGGAACAGAAGAAGGTGTCTCTTTTCTGCTGTCTTATCTGAGCTATATATACCTCTGTGGGGCAGATAATGAAATGATGAAGAATAGCATGCCTCCACCCAGCACCAGCCAGCTTTCTATGCTCCCCCTCTGGATTACACATTGCAGGATGAGCATAGAAAGTTTGCTTGTCCTGGATGGGGGCCTGCTATTCTTCATCATTTCATTATCTGCACCACAGAAGTATAAAAGCCCTGAATAAGACAGCAGAAAAGAGACACCTTCTTCTGTTCCTACCTATACACCAACACACCCTTTATACTGTTAAGTACATGTTGTGCTTACAATCTCTACAATCACCTCCCTTTGACTACCCCACCATCATATTAATGTCCTTTGACAGAGCCATTACTCGGAGGGGGTAACCATGGGTGATCCAGACTTCTTATTTTTTTCAGTAGGGTATCCAGTATGTAGTGCATCCATGTGATCCATCCCCAACCCCCTGCTCCCAGGGTTGACCGGACCTGTAATTTCTTAATGTGGAAAGTAGACCATGCAGTATTCAAGTTGTGGTGTAACCAGGTACTTGTATAGTTGCACTGGCACCTCCCTGCTTCTCAAGGTTATCCCCCTGACTCCTCAGTCAGCTTTTAATTTACTGTTGCTGCAGCACTCCTACACTGATGTGACTTGTTTACTTTGTTATTCACTACTACACCGATGTCCCTGTCCCCATGTAAAGCCTGAATCGTCACCTCTGCCAAGGTGTACACATGGGCTGGGTTCCTGGCCCCCTGTGGCCCCAGGTCGACAACCCTGCACTTCTCAGTGGTAAATTATAGCTTTCAGGTGCATGACCAGCCTTTCAGAGACTCCAGTTCCTCATGCATGGGGAACCTATCCTCGTCCCCAACCACCACCGCCCACCAGGTGTTAGCCATCAGCAAAGAGGTTCATCTTGCTCCTGATGCCACCTGTGGTATCAGAGATACAAGAGATATAAGCATTAAACCATAAATGCTCCACCATTTACCCCTGAGAGGCACCACTAATGACCATCATGGAAGTTGTGGAACATGGAAGCACAGTGTTACCGGACATTGTGCTTGAATGATGTTGTTGCTTGTTTGATTCTAAAAGGTTTTACAATATTTTTAAATTATATACTGCATAACGATTTAATTTCAGCCATTGCTGTCTGCTGTATACAAGTGATGCATGTTACTGTGATGTTGCATAAACTGTAGTTTTAGTTTCTTTATGGGATTATCAGTAATATGTTGTGAACAATACAAATTAAACAGTTGGCTGTGGAACATCTAGTAATACTGCTAGAATGGGGTTCGACTCCCTATGAGTGTCTGTAACGTCACACATTGGTTAACTATTACTTATTTACAAGAGTAGCATGGTAAATTGAAGTGTGAGAAGTGTGTGATTGACAGCAACAGTGACAGTATGTAATTTAACTTAATGGCTTACTCTTCAACATTTTAATTCACATTTCTTACATCAGTTTCCCTTTGACATTTTTTGGAATTAAACAAGCAACATTGTTTTATATTGCATTGCTGTGTCTGTGTTTTATGCTACTACTAAGACCTTTATTGGTGTAGTTAGTACCGAGATAACCGTTCATCCAGAAGCAAATGGTGTCACTCATCCGCAGGCCATCCCACTTCTGCATATGGCTTTCTGGTTATCCCAATACTGCTAACAACCAATGCATTGTTGAACATGTTTAAACCCCAACCCCCCCACCACCACCACCATCACACACATATATTGATAACATGGAACACAGTACTGCTACACTGTTCATGTTTCAAATGCCATACACTGAAGCATTTCTCCAGCCATCACCTGATAGTACTGTGTAATGGGTCACTGAAAACAGGCTACAGTGCTTTTAATGAAACTAGATAAATATTTAATTTTTATTATAAAAAGGGATCTCAGGAATGCTGCATGGCTTATGGATATTTGCCTTTTTACTGCTAGCTCTTGTTCTTACAAATTCATGTAGCATATTTCATGTACGTTTAAGTAGCCAGTCACATAGCTGTATTTTGCATTCTGCGTATTCTGTATTTTGCATTTTTGTATTTTATAAATGTGGATGAATTATTGTGTGTGGGGACTGCTCCATATATTGCTGGCCGCTGATGTTGGTGACGCGATGCATGGGTGTGGTCCCCCACAAGGCACTTCTGTCTGTATGATTTGCACATGGTACTAATGTCTGGTGGCATACTGCTGTGAGTACGTACTGCAACACCCTTCTTGAAGAGTTATCCCTTGTTTCCACCAACATTGATACTGTGTTCTGTTTGAATTGTGTGTCTCTTTATATATGTACCACTAATTTGGTCTTTTTATCTGTTATTAATATTCTTCACATGCAACGTACACATAAGCGTAAGTAACAGTCACCGTCATTCCTGTCACAACTACAGTCTTGCAGGCATCTCCATCAGGATGTGTGATTTGACTGTTTTATAATTGGAGGAAGGGTGGATTCATACACTTAGAACCATTGGAAACACAAAAAAATACCAGTAAGTTCAATGCATGACTGGTACATATAGTATTATACATTCATGTTTGAACTGTACAGCTATACATTATGAAATCATTTCTTTGCTGTAAATATTATATGTCCAATGGATGTAACTATGATTCATTTTTTTTCCCTTTTGTAGGATGTCATCTGAATCAGACTACAATTCTGATGAAGGTATCAATTTGCTGTACAAAGTGGCAATATTCGACCATATATGTTGGAACCTGAATACCCTCCAGGCCAAGCACATTGGTACATTAATAATGATTCAGGGTCATCTGACGAAGACACATAAATCATCTGAAGAATGTGTTGGGAACGTTGGTTGGTGCTCATGTATGAAGTGTGAGTCAATGCCCACTCACCATGAATCTTTATGCTGCCATGAAGCTGAACTAGTGAATGATAAGTGTCAAGGTAATTATTTACATATTTTACCTGGTTTAAACTTTTTGGGCATGATGCACAAAGGAGTTTCATTCTGCGCATCTTGTCTGCCCCAGCGCAGAGGAGATGCACACAACATAAACTGTGGTATTCACAGACCATGCGAGTAAGAATGGCCACCGGCGCATCCACTCTGTGATTAGTACAGTTTTTACCAGCCTTGGCTGTGCCACTGCAACCACGTATATATTATGTGCAATCACCCTGCAGGACTGTCAGTACAACTAGAGTCCAATACCACAACCTTGTACCATACTGGATCCCCAACCCCATCCATAGGCCCAAACCCCTGCCAGTGCCGCAGTGCACATCTCTGGAGGCATGCTGGACTCCCCACCATGCCAGTTCCACAAATCATCGTGAATGACATCTATTATGGTTACCTACTGGTATGGTTGTTCCCCCCCTCCCTGTCTGTAACTGTTAACCCCTTTTTGCAGAACACTCACAGAACACGTGTTGGTATATTGGGCCCTCCACCACCATCATAACCCGCCCTGACGGCAATGGGAACCTGAATGGGCAACATCCATGGTGGTGGTGCAGTGGACTCACTCCCCCCATAGCCCAGTACTGTTAATTACACCGTACACTACACAGTGCAAGCCCATTTGTTGATGTGGTGTACCAATGTGCTGACACCTGTACTGTGTGTTGCCATACATGGACTGCACAGTCACTGGTCAGCCGGGGTGGTGTGTGGGTGGTTTGTCCTGGACAGCATACTACATCTACTTTTAGGTCATGGGAGAGGGCTAGTGGGTGGGTCTCTACTGAACCTCCAGGCACTCATTGTAGTAGTGGCAGGGGATGTGGGTGTGTGGCCCACCATACCACCGTGCATCATATGGATGTTCATCAAGGTGTTAATAGCTACAGGCTGGGAAGGGGGAGCCATTATACAAGAGGGGAACCATACTATGTGGCATTCATGGACATCTGTGGAATATGCTGTGTGGTGAGTCTACTATGCATCCAGAGATGTGTAGTGCATCATTGACAGGGGTTTGGGCCTATGAATGGGGTCGGGAGTCCATTATGCCACCAGGGAACATATCAGTCAATCATGTCATATCATTTATTATCTTTATTCTATAATTCACATTTCAGATTCTGCATGTGTGACATATGTTCCAGATTTTGAAAATGTGTGTCTAAGCCAGGAGGTTCTATGTTGCACGCTGATTCTTTTGCACAAGGTGAGACATGACCCTATTCAGGACCCCATTCCAAACAGGTATTGAAAACGTTTATTAATTGGTACCTATACAGCTGTTATAGTGTATAATGGAGAGTTGTTCTGCACAGAATTCCATCACTTTGAAAATGATGTTCTACTACAATTGCCAGGTCATGGAATGCTGTTGTACCATACTGTGGTACAACAGCATTCTATGATCGCAAGAGACTGCATGAGACAGTATCATTTTTAAAAGTGGAATAACTCATAAAACACATTTTCTCACAGTACTATACCTTATAAAGAATACAGGATGAGCAACTGTATGCACAGCCAGTGTGTTTTGCCACCTCGTGGTTCTTATTCCCATGAACCAATCAAGCTGTACTCTCAAGGTCAGAGGGAAACAGAACCCCTGTGTGGCACAACACAGTGGTTATGAATGGTTGTTCATTCAGTATTCGTAAGCAGTGCACCATGACAGGGAGTGGGTATATTGGTGGATTTACCACACTTGGTGGGGTTTGATTACAAGGCGCAGCCGAGAGATGTAACCACACCAGGCACGGTAAATCCACCATTATACAATGGGGTAAGAAAATCCTGTAACCTCATTTGTCAAATCACATCACATGACTGTGATAAATCCTCCAGTATACCCACTGTAAAAGTTTTATATCACTATAAAACCAAAAAACAAGTTGAACATTGTATAATAGCAATATACCATGACAGAGAGTGGGTCTATGGGTGGATTTATTACTTCTGGTGTGGTTAAGTCACTCGGCTGTGCCTCATGACCAAACCACACCAGGTGTGGTAAATCCACCAATATACCCACTCTCTGTCATGGTATATTGCTTAAATATACCCAATTCATCTCATGGTATATCGCTATTACATAATGTTCAGCTTTTTTTTTTTTGTGGTATAAAATGTTTACAGTGGGAATATTGGAGGATTTAGCACAGTCATGTGATGTATTTTGACCAATGATATCACAGGATTTTTCATTCACCATTGCATAATATATCTTTGAAATGTGTGCATAGCTTTTGTTCTGTTTTTACAATGCAACTGTCTGGTAGTCATGCATATACCTCCTTCCTCCCCATGTCAACTTTCTTCCACACAATTCTAATTGTTTCAGCTCTGTCCGTCTTATCCTACCTCCTCTGTCATCTATGACACACATGGTATTTTATTCTTGCCATCTCCAAAACTTCCTGCATGGAATGTCATTGGGCTATTACTCTTGTGAGTCCACCATGTGGAGCAATGACACAGTACTTTCTTCAAGCAGTCTTCTATAGGGCTCACCACCTTACATCACTTCTTCTGCATGTGTATAAAAGAGGGCATCCATAGGTGCATCCTCATCTTGTATTTTTCTGCATCTCCTCCTTGCCTTCCGCATGATTTGTGCTTCACTTACCTGTTTCCATTTTAATCAATGTGTCTTCTTGGCATTGCTTGATGCTGTGGCTTATATTCTAGCTTCCTGCTCTGCCTGTCATCCTTTTCTTATAACTGCTTGGTACTCTCTCAAGCATTATAACCTACTGAAAGAGATCAGTATGCAGTGACCACACTGTACTTGAGAGTTTACCATGGCAATGTAGTAAACCTCAACAGCAAAGCTTGAGAGGTTTACCGTTGATATGGTAACCTTAAGAAGCGATTGCAGCGAGGCGACTAGTTGGATCCCAGTCATTATAATTTATAGTGTAAGGGATCTAACATACACTAAAAGTTGCTTAAAAAACACTGCTGATGGTGGGGAACACAATGTATCTGTTGCATCTCCCTTTCATACATAGCCACAATAAGTTACGTAAGGTGGTCGGCCATACAGAACACTGCTGGAAGAAGCTACAGAGTCATTGCTCCACCTTCTGTACTCACAACAGTAATAATCGACTGCATCAGACTGTTCATCCAAGACCTAGACTGCATCAGACCATTCTACCAAGACCTACTGTCAGTATAGTGTATGGTAGAATGTTATGGATAGAAATCCATAACTAGAATGCAGTTGTTATGCTGCAGCAGCTATGTCATCAGAGTTGTTATGCTGCACTAGCTATGTCACTACTGCAGCATAACAACTTGGAATGCTGCCACATAGTTGCTTTCCTCAATCCAGTTAAGCCAGAAGTTGTTTTTTTTAACTTGAACTTGCAGAAACATCTGCAGCACACTGTGTCAGTTAAAAAAAAGAAAATGTTAACATTTCTATTCTCTGTTGTCTTCTCCAGCTGGTTTTGTGTGATTTTCTATGCTGTGACTAGCATAAACTATAAGGTGTGTATGACGGTCATACACCATTTCAAAAATTCTTATATCTTGAGGTTCAATTGGTAACAGGGTACCTCCTTAGCTGCGCTCTCAAGGTAATCTGTTACCAAGGAAACCTCTCAATACAAAAATATCCTTGTTATGTATGACTGCTCATACACAATCCTCTATGTTATGGTATGTTATTGCATAACGATACTTTCATGCAGTCTTACTTTTTAAAAGATGTTAGATTTTGCCATGTGTTGTGACATACAGTATATCTTATGTTGTTATACAGCAACGAAAATGACCTTTGTTATTATTCAGTGATCACTACAAAGTCTTTTTGTCCATCAAAGTTCACTTATAGGTACAAGGGCCATCAACACTGATTTAGAAAAAAAGATGTTCTATAATTATTAATATTTAAGCAATTCATTATAACAGTGCATATTGATAACATTTCAGATTCAACGTACTAAAGATTTCATATTAAACTGTTTAACTGTCAATAGAACCTATTACATTACACAAAAATAAGGAATTAACATCACAAATAGATATTACATTTAAAAAAGCAGAGGTAGTTCAATGGTTACTTAATAAAGAACATTTGTTTAGGAAAATGGGACTTTACTTGATCTCAGAAGAGGAGTGGCCAAAGGCAGTAAGAACTAAAATGATAGGAGACTCTAAGGTAAAGATAGATAAAGGACTAAAAGAAAAGAATGATAGCTGGAACCAATATATGAGTTCCAATAGATATCAGGTTTAGGTCATATGAAAGAAAAAGAAGATTGACAAAAAATACAAAGGAATAATCAGGAAAGAAAGCAAGATACTGATAAAGTTAAAATTAAAATTCTATCTTGGAATATCGAATGCACCTACTTAAAAATCGCAGATCCAGAAATTGATCCATTCCTTGCAAACTTTGATCTTATCTGTTTTCAAGAAACCTGGTGTAGTTCCAAGAACGCCCCTAAAATTTCGGGATATGTTAATATATCTAAATCTGCAACTAAAAGCAATAAATATGGGAGGCATAAAGGAGGAGTAGCCATATATTTGACCACTAAAAATAACTATAAAATCACCAGACAATATCCCACTCCGGGAGATGTGTTAATGGTGAGAGCTAAAGAAGGAAATGATAAAGGAGAAGGGAAAATTGAAATCATAGTTGTAAACATATACTTGTCCCCTATGATTAAAGATACAGTTAAAATAATGAATAGAATTAAAGTAATATTTGATCAATTGATGGACGAAGAGCTGAATATTCCTGTTTATATAATTGGAGACCTCAATGCTAGGATTGGGAAAAATCTAGAGGGCCAGGATTTCTGGAAATAATAACAGAATTAAACCCCAAAATAACCTGGATAAGAGCTTCAAAAGATAAAAGGGATAACATGAGAGGGAGAATCATTTATCCCTATTTTTCTGAGGAAAATATGCTCCTAATTAATGGAAGAATAGAGGGAGACAGGGATGGAGAATTGACTTATAATGGTCCCAAAGGCTCCTCTATTATTGACCATGTTTGGAGCAATTTAGAGGGAACAAAAATGATTAAGGAAATGACTGTTGTTGATAGACCGGAGTCATCACATAACCCAATTGAACTTATAATTGAAACTAATCAAATTACAAGAGGAAATAATTGTAAGAACAACTTAAGTACTATTAAAGATATGGAAATAGTCAATCTAAAAAGGATAAGATGGGACTCTAAGGCAATTAAACAATTCGATACCTTATTTAAAGGACCAATAAATGATATAAGAACACTGATAGTAGAAAATACAAATTATTATATGGTATTACAACACTGGACTGATTTAACCAGTCTGGTACGCCCCTACTGCACTTTTAGTAGGAAAGGGTTTCAAAAAGAGACCTAACATGGCAAGGCCTGGTTTAATAAAAACTGTAAAGAAGCTAAAAAAGAACTGAGTAACGCTATTAGAAGATACAGGAAAATTAAAAAAACTAAAATAATTAAGAGTAATAAAGTTAATATAAATATTAACAAAGAGAGGAAGAAGTATACACAAATTTTAGAAGCAGACAAATGTAAATATTCTATAATATTATGGGGAAAACTGAGGAAAACGGCAAAAGAAAAAGACACTAAAAAGTTCTGGACATTGGTTAGTCAAGGATTTGATAAATATGCAAAGATAGTAGAGGCGTACATTCATCCTGAAACTTGGGTTCTTTATTTTACAGAGCTCTATTATTCTCCACAAGATGAAGCTCTACTGGTGGAATTAGGAAAGACAGAGAATTTAAAATATTCGCAAGCAATTTATCCAATTCCAATCTCAATAAATTTAGAAGAAATATAAATTGAAATTAATCAATTAAAATTTAATAAAGCACCTGGTCCAGATAACATAATAGGAGATGTGTATAGATTCTACGCTGATTGGTGGGCTCCAATCTTGGAAAAATTATTTAACATCATTTTGCAAAGACATGACTACCCCATGAGTTGGAAAGGGAGCACTATATTTCCTATTTTTAAAAAAGGTGATCCAAGTGATCCTAAAATGTACCGCCCAATAAGTCTAATAGACATTTCACAAACATTTTTTACTAAAATTATTTTAAAAAGATTAGAAGCCTGGGCAGAAGGTAATAATATTTTACATGAAACTCAAAATGGATTCCGGAGAAACAGATCCACAATACAACACTGTTACAGACTTAAACATCTAATTTGGAAATATATAAAATTAAAAAAATGCTCCACTTTACTGCTGCTTTGTGGACTTTACGTCCGCATTCGACAACATAAGCAGAGTCATTTTATGGAGCAATCTAAAGAAATTAGAGTTAGACCCAGAACTCCTTAACATCCTTATAAGATTGCACTCAGACACTTGGGGTGCAATAAGGTATGATCATCTTGGGAACATCTCCAGGCCTTTTAAAATGACACGAGGAGTCAGGCAAAGATGCCTATTGGCACCTTTTCTGTTTAACATATATATAAATGACATCTTGAAGGAACTGGAAAATCCACAATTTCATGCCCCAAAATAGGAAATATTCGAGTCGAATGCTTGGCATATGCCAATGATTTGGTCTTAATATCAACCTCAATTTTGGGATTACAGAGGAAACTCAATTATTTTTCCAAATTATGTGATGATCATAAATTAAAAATAAATATGTCTAAAACAAAAATTTTGACATTTGGAAATAATAAAACAAATATCAAAATGTTGTGGATAAAATCAGAGAAAATTGAAAGAGTCAATTATTATGACTACTTGGGAGTTAGATTCAGCCAATCTTTAAGATGGAGAGATCATATTGCACAGATCTTAGTGAAAACAAAGAGAACATTTAACGTCTTTAGGATATTTAACTCAAAGATGGGACAAACATCAGTTAAGGGAGTCTTAAGGTTATTTGAAGCTAAAATAAACTCTAGTATTCTTTATGCTGCTGAAATATGGGGAACAAACGATTTGAAAAATTTAGAAATACTATGTAATAAAATAAAAAGGTATATCTTAAAAGTACCTCAATCAGTACCAGCTGAGTTAGTGAATTTGGAATTGGGTCAATTTTCCATTTCTACGTTAGTAATTGAAAGATTGATTCTTTCTTCTTTAAAGATATTTTTATTAAATGAAATTAGACTACCCAGGATATGTCTGGAGGAAGAAATTAAATATACTCGGATGGGAAAAATCTTCCCAACTCCGGATATTTTAAAACATTTTATTTTTCCAAATGGACTTGGAGACATTTTGTGGAGAATGTCCATATACCCTTGGCAGATGATTGCAGAGGAAGTGAAGAATAGGTTAAGGGATAAGGAAATAACTTAAGATTTGATAAAAATGAAGCAATTGAAGTTATATAAGTGGTTCAAACAGATTAAGTTAACACATGGTCTCGAACCCTACCTAGAGAAACTGATTAATCCAAATGAGAGAAGAACTATGGTTAAATTTAGGCTTGAAATATACAATGCCAATTATGTATTTTTAGACAAAAAAGGGAAAACATATCCATCCCTTATTGTAAATGTGACACGTTTTCAGAGGATGATTTAAAACATATATTGTTGCTATGCCCTTTTTACAAGGGACTACACGTGAAATGGCTTGATGACATCATGGCAAATCTCGACCTTTCCCCCAATGATATGGTGAAATATTTTATGAATAATGAAAATTTACGTATACTGGAGAAAGTTGTTGGCTTCAGTCAGGCCACCCATTTATGAAAATATTCGCAAATTCAAGATAAATGCATTCAAATGTATTTAGTGATATAATATTTTAATTATATCACTTATTGATTACTGATTGAATGTCATATTCATATGCTGACTATAAATGTTTCTGAATGGAGAGATTTAGAATGGACTTATTAATGAACTGTATATATCTTAAATTAATATGAAAGTATTCTACTTACAGAAACTTTGGAATTTGATGTTAATTTGTTCATTGTATTATTGTAAATTTTAGAAATGTCATGTTGTAATGGTTTTAACTGATCAACAATAAACAAACTTGAACTTGAACTGTCAATGTATTAACATAAGTACAAAAACCAGAATGTGGACTTCAAACATACAATACAAAATTCAACTAAAAATGATGACTTACACACACACACACAAATGGTGGGGAACACAGGAGGTCTGCCCCCATGAGCACTAACCATAGCGTGCTTGTCAGCTCTGTGTGTCCACAGGGCTGAAGTACAAGGGGGTTTCCATTAAACTGTTATCCCATTTTTCCTGACTGTACTGTGGTCTAGCCAAGTCATGTCTGTGAATGCATGCGTGTGGGCGCATATGTGTCACAATGTTGTGCTACCCATTTCCGAGGCTCTGCCACTTCCCCCACCATTCCACCATTGTAGGTGCAGACAGTGAGCAGCTGCCAGCTTACTGGGTTGGTGCATCAAGTTGTGGTACATGTATTCCTCCACACAGACACGCACACTCTCAGTGAATGTGGATGAGGGTGAAAATGGGTAAATATGCAAATAAAAATAATGGATACAAAGCACACAGGAAATGGTCACCATTACCAACAACACAGATGATGAACAGTACATTGTTGACATATACAGAACTAAACATAGCAATGCACGTGTATGCATGCATTGTGATGTAATGTTATTTTTTCTTTTGCTGGGGTTAGGTCATTCAGATGGGCAGCCTATACCCAGTCCACTCACTGGGTGCATCAGAAGCTGGGAAAGAAAGTTCATCGTGTGATCCCAGCATGTGCTGTATGAGTCATTAGGAATCGGTATCCTGAGGAATCTGGGGAATATAAAGGATTTCATGAGGCAGATGAAGATATATTTTTCCAACATTAGTCATGATTCCAATAATGCAGCAGACAGTGTTGTATGCCAATGAAGAAGTGTTTCAGGCTCAAGTTGTTTTTATGTTTTTTGTCTCTCAAAGTTCAATAAATTCTTAGTTTGATGCTGATGCATGTGTATTGAAGTCTTTATTTACACCAAAGTGAGATACATGACTTGCAATTACTGTTGCCCTGTCTGGCCTGTCTTTACTGGTGATATTTTTAGCATGATGTTTGTAATTTGTTGGTGTTGGTGGATGTCTGACTGCTCGACTTGTGATGACTTTCTCCATCATGTTACGCTGTATGGCATATGTTTTTTTCCTTTATTCTCTTCGCAATTCATTCCTTCTTGCTCTTTGGATACACCAACCTGTATCATTTATCTCCATACTTTGTCCTGGCTTGAGGTCTACTCACATTCTGATTGTGGTCGATAGCAGCAATTTGGTGCTGCGCTGTCATGGATTCGTACCCAAAGTTCTGTCACTTGGGAGCATATTTTAGTAACAGGGAATGAAACACCTCCAGTCCACTGGTGTGACAGAAGTCTGTGACTTTCTCAATATCTTTTACAAACCTTTGTATTGAATAGTACTTTCTGCAATGATTCATGAGCCTGTGAGTTTGGTTTTAACTATATTTTCTGTTGACGGTCTTCTGCTGGTAGTCATGGATGTGCACATTTATGAAATTTCTTGGATCCATTCCAGCTGTGCTTGTCCACAGTATGATGAACAATTGATGCCACCATCTCCCTCAGCATAGTTGGGTCACCATTACACTTGCTACTGGACCACCAAAAGTGATTTGAAATGGATGTTTTCCATGGCATTAGATTTTCTCAGCCTTTACTTTTGGCTTTAGCAAATAGTTGTTTTTTGACCCATTTACATAAGTGCCACACGTCGAACTGATGTTTTATGTGATGTTCGGGTGTGTATTTTATGTTCATTAAACCACCAATCTGGGTGTGGCGGTCAGTTGCAATTGTTGATATTTGCACACCCTTACTTAATATTCCATCAATAGTTCTAAAGAACCCCTCCTTCTTCATGTTTGTTGAACTTCCCACTTCAGTCACCTGTATAATATTAAAGTAAATTTTTTTCTCAGTATCCATATCCACGACAGTGTAAGCTCCATATTTCGTTGAGAATCCAGGCGAATCACATTTGCCGTCACTACAAATCCTAACACTGTCCTTTACCTTAAGTTCATTAATTATGTTTTCCTGCATTGACCTCCACTCTTTATCTATTATGGGGAACAGGTATTTCTTTTGTATGCGGTGGAATGTGTGAGCACTTATGAACTTTAACTTGAGTAAGTCAAAGAATTGTTGTATCTTAGAAAAGTAGTTACCACTTAAAAGAATGGCTGACGAAACCTCCAAATGACCAGCTGCCATGCGGTTCACAAATGGTTGTGAAGTCCACTTAGTATCATGTCCGTTACAGCAGTGCATTTCCAGGGTTAGTTTTGTACCCTGCAATCTTGCAGCACGTTCAACCACATTACCTGCACACAGGCTACAATGTTTGACAAGTTCAAGCAGCTGTTCATAGTATACTATGAACTTGTTATTGCCAACAAATAATGTGCTGCTTTCATCTTCTTCTTGTTCATCTCCCTCTTTAGACTCACTTGTGTCTTCCGTGTCACTATCCTGTTCAGACGGTATGTATTCGCTACAACTTGAGTTATCATCTGTACAGTCATCGCTGTAGGTCAGTAGAGCACTCAAAAAATCCAGATGCTGATAATGTTGGCTCCTCATCTTCCAAGCAAGATGATGAGAAATATGAGTGGTCCTTGATCACCTTGCTGTAGTCACCTAAGTAACTGAATTCATACTCTGGCCACTAAACTCCTTTATCCAATGCAAAGTATTCAGTTTGAGTACCCACCGTTCCAACAGACTTTCGTAGACGACAGTGACAGCAGCACGTTGATACCTGTTGCGTTGTTTAATTAGGAAAAAAGAATAAACAAGTTAATATTATCAGTAATGTTTAAATTGGTAAAACAGACATACAAATATATGATAACTGTTTCTTACTGTATTCATGACCTCCATGTTCATGGAATGTATGATGCTCTCAGATAAGGGTACACAATTCTCTTGATCTTCATTTCCAGACTCCATGAAGTTTTCAGCATCAGTGCTTTCTGGAATTGGGTCATTGTTGCACTGTGCAGGAGGGCGTTCACTTATGTTTAGCATGTCTTCCAACACCTAATAATTAAAACAAATTAATGACACTTAAAAATGCAATTTGGCTTACAATGGATAATATTACCTGAATTTAAATACAAACATATCAACATGTAAAACTGACAGCAGACACAGGTCATGTGGTACATCTAGTTAGCTCAAGCATGCAGCACTTCAGTTCATTACACTAAATCTACCCCCTACCTCATATGCCCTCCCCCCATATCCCACCCCCTCTTGAAGCAACCAACACTGTGCAATGATACAACTTGGTATGCCACAGCGTTCAACACTGACACCACCCTTGCTGTGACATTGTGCATCCTCAGTTCGCTGTTGAACCTGCACCCTTCCAGCTTCATAGACTGTCGCCTGGTCCCAATCATATCCCATTTGTCATGTACCTCCATGTGTCTTTTCCGCTCCGCATGTCTCTCTCTTGACATGTGTGGCCTTTGCTGCTTATCTTTATTGTGTGGAAAAATCATAGGGACTGCATCAGGCTTCAGCTTTGGAGGATGCTTCAAATTCAAGAGTTCTGCCCGTAATAAAAAATATAAACAGGCATGTATAAATATTGGTGTAATACCATGAATATGGAGAAGAAAATCATAATTAAGTAATTGGACAAAACATGTATTCACCAACAAACTTAACAGATTGACAAGGAAGACACAGACACATTTGGGTGTATGTAACACACAGGAGAATGATGTTAGTGTTGAATTCATGAAAACAAAATTGTTTTTTCAACTTCACTAACTTGAATCTTAAATTAGACAATGGTCACACAGAAAGCCACTTTGTGATTGGTATGTTGGCACTTCCAACCCATTAGAAATCATCAGCAGTACCAATGGTACTTTTATCCTTGTCCTTGACTCACCGCTACGGTACCCTCTCACACATTTCGCGGTACAGCACTTGATGTCATCGCCTGCTGTTGAGCACCACCGCGGGAAATGTAAACAAATGGCAGCAACATTGGGCTCAATAAACAGAAATGGTTCCCCATTATAGTCTATGGGAAAAGTTACGAACAGATGTGAAAGTTTCGCAAACAGTCCTTTTGCAAACAATGACACATGACAGGGTGTGCATAGATCATATCCTGTGACATGGCCAGGGGCACGATAAGGCACAAGTCTTTGACCAAGTGCCTTTAGCCACTGGCATGCAGTAAAATATGTTTCATACACACCTTAAAGTGTCTTATCACGCATATAAAATGGTCTACTTTCTGTTTTTACTTTTTAGAGCAAGAAAAATAATGTTAATGTGTATAAACAAATGAACTGCAGGTTCAAATTTATGAAGTGTTTGCTTTCTCCCATAGGAAAACATAACGGCGTCCTTCCGCCCACTAGGTGATGATGTCATTGCCTCTTGCATTTGTACTGCTGTGGCATCCATGCCAGCACCCCCATGGAGAGAACAATGCAGCTGAGCTGTGTGGTTAGAAGGAAAGGTCTGTGTCCTTTTAAAAGAGCAATTGAAAGAAATGAAGGATATGTATGTAAATACTTTTTGTTTGACTGTGGGAACAGTCAAGTAGCTCCTCCACTCCTGTGACAGTCCGAGCATCAGAATGGAGCGAGCGGAAGTAACAGGTTGTCCCCGACAGGTTGTGCCAGTTTTGCAATAAATAAAAAAAAAGAATAATGAATGCAGATATTTTTTGCTTTTTTTGTTAAAGGTACTGGGATGGAAGTGCGATTCGGTATGAGACAGTGGAGGCGGCATGGTGTGGGATCTTGAATGGGAGCAGGCAAGCTCTGGAAGCAGCTCCACGATTACTGCATCTAAACCAGTCATTATTTATTTTTTTGTTTATTTAATGGTTCCATGTGTAGGGTTCAGTTAGCGAGTGGCACCAAGGTTTTCCTGATCGGAGGCAAGTCCGAGATGATCTGCAGTTAGCAGTGAAAAAACAATGGCAGAATTTCAAACGTGAACATTATAATTGCACATTGATTTACTTGCCAGTACCTTTTTTTTTACTATGTGTAAAACACATTTGCCACTTCCTTTTCAGCCAATCAGAATGTTCAATTTTCCTTACCCATTTTATAATAACATATAAAGCACTGTGATGTTATGGTCAGATAACATCAGGAGACATGTTCACGATCCTTTAGTGTGGGTGAATGCCTCCTGATGTCACCCAGTCATAGCCGCATAATGCTTTCTATGGGTAAATTCTCCTGCAAGTGGCACTGACACCCAGTACAATGTGTACTACCAACATGTATTGGCAATTTGGGGATTGACATGAAGAGACTAGAGACATGCTAGATTATTGGCATATAAAGCACTATGATGTTATGGTCGGATAAGATCAGGAGACATGTTCACCACCCTTTAGTGTGGGTGAATGTCTCCTGATGTCACCCAGTCATAGCCATATAGTGCTTTCTATGGGTAAATTCTCCTGCAAGTGGCACTGGCCGACAGTACAATGTGTGAGCACAACATCTGTTTGCAGTCTGTGGCACCAGCGCAACTAAACAGTCATGAAAGGCGACATGGCCTAAGAAATTCTCCAGTAAAGCACTATGTGGCTATGACTGGCTAAGATCAGGATGTATGTCTACATCACTTTACTGTGTGGTACACCATCATGATGTTACCCAGTTGTAGCATGGTAGACATGTCACAGGCAGCCTTCAGATTGTGTTTCACATATTGGGAAAAATATATTGAGGGAGTTGAATATATGTCACATACAGGAAGGTAAAAAAATATCCCCACCACCCACACCACCACCACCAAACAGAAACACGTACACACCTACACATACACATACACATATAATAATTGATTGGCAGTAAAATAATGATAAAAAATTAGTGGCAAGAAACATTAACACAAACCAATTAAAAAATTAATTTATATTGTGATGCTGTTAGGGCACAAATTATTACAAGACGCACACAAAAATACTAACGCAGCCGCACAATATTGAAACTGTACACAGAGAAGGGAAGACACAGACACATAACATCAAGGGATATTGTTTTATTACTTGAAACAACATTCAGTATACCTTCAGATTCCTTTCATAGGAATTGGTGGTAAAATGCAGCGAACATAGAACTGTATTTCTACTGCTAACGTCAGGAAGATTTACTCGTTTTTCAGCTATGATTCACTAAGACAGTACCTGCGCTGTTTAGGGTATCGAAAAAAAGAGAGCGAGTGGCACTCTGCCTTGTGTGAAGTGCTCACACACCCGACCACTGAACAAAACACCATCCTAAATAAATAAAATGTAATGCATACAATCTGTATCCCCTTGAACTGTCCGTTGTTGACTACAGCGCTGACAGCTGACAGATGCTGAGGGCAAGCGTGGGACAATTTCCTGCTACTGACAGTCAGCTGCATGACACAGAGCCCATTGCTTACATCACTTATTAATGGAAAGGCCATGCATGATAGTAAAATGGAGTGCTGCTGGCTCTTGCTTGTAACGTTATTGCGGTTTGTGTAAATACAATAATTACACATACTTTATGTTATTTGCCACTGAAGAAGGTTGTAGTCCATCTAAGGACACATTATTCTCACTGTAAAAAGCCACTACATGTGAGAGATTCCCTTTAATCTGAACTGGTGTCTGAAGTGTTCTATACCTGAGCGTTCCCTGAAAAGCCACCCAGTTCGTTACACTGTCACAGGCAAAGTGTCAGAAAGAGTGGAATAAGGGGTTACAATGTGTGAGAAGCTCAGCTACACATCACAAAACACTGTAAAACTCCATACTTAGGAGACGATAAAACACATAGGCCCGGATATTCAAACTGCGCCAGGCTGTGGTGCAAGCCTGGGCGCAGCTCAACTTTGTTGCGCAGGGGTGTGGCCTGGGGGAGATTCAATGGAGCTGCGCTATGGTGCAGCAGCTTTGAATATCGCACCTAACACACCCACTGTGCATAGCGCAGTGGCACTGCACCAGTGCAAGTGGCCAGAGTGGAGCATGGAGATGCACTAAGCGCAAGTGCCATTCGCCATGCACAGCACTCACGATATTCAAAAGGGAACATGCAAATGGGGCCATAATTTATGCAAGCACACATGGGTCCATTTGCATGTCATTATGCCCTTGCATTGCATTAGCATGCAGGTGCACCGATCCCGATGACTTGCGCCTAGCGCCCTGCCAGGCAGCAGCCATCGGGGACCGACGCCCCCTGCAGCCCAATCGCGAGCATTCGTCTAAAAGAACCCCCTCGTCCAATATCCCTGGTGGTCCAGTGGTTCGTTATGTGCCCAATCACGGGCATTTGTCTACAAGAATAAGCCCCCGTCCTATATTCCTGGTGGTCCAGTGGACTGATCACTGCCCAATCATGGGCATCTGTAAATCATAAAATACTCCTATTACCCTGGTGGTCTAGTGTCCCCCTCCCCGCCCACTGAGGCCCCGCCGCTCCCCCCGTCAGCCGGTGGGCGGCGGCACCCCACCCGCCTGCCGCCTCGCCACCCGCCGACTGACAGCTCGGTAGGGCTGCACGCCCATTGGTTCACAGTGTGAGCCAATGGGTGTGCAGCCCATACTGTACAACACAGTCCAGATATGTGAATAATAGGGTAATAGGAGTATTTTATGATTTACAGATGCCCGTGATCGGGCAGCGATCGGTCCACTGGACCCTCAGGGATATTGGATGGGGGGGGTTACTATACCGATGCCCACGATCAGGTACATAGTGGTCCACTGGACCACCAGGGATATTGGATGTGGGGTTATAATACCGATGCCCGCGATCGACAGAATGCGGTCCACTGGACCACCAGGGATATAGGAGGGGGGGATTTAGCTACACGGATGCCTGTGATGGGGCATGGGGGGGTGCCGCCAGGTGCGGCAGGAACTCAGGTGGCCATCCACAGGTAGCATCTGCCGTGTTGCGCCCTGCAATGCGGCAGCTCACCTGTGGGTGGCCATCGCTTGTTCCTTTTTTGGGGGGTGCTTAACTTTGTGCAGGAGCAGGTAGGGGTTGCACATGCATGACTCTGCATATCCCGGGCTGAATATCGGGCTGTGCAGGTTATGCATGGGCACGCCTCCTACCTGTGCCTGCATACGTACTGATGGCCAGCCTTCGAGTTGTCTTGCGCCTTTTCTCTTTGAATATAGCGCCGATCGCATCAGTGGTTGTGCATGGCGCAACACTGTTGGCGTATGTGCAACCCTTTAGAATTTCTGGGCCATAATGTATTTGAAACATTAGGTAGCACCCCCTCACTAAAACACGTCAACATTTCATGTTGCTCTGAAGCTTTATCGAGACATCACTAGTTACATAAAGATGCTGTTAAATATCCCGTCAATCCATAATTTGCATATGCAAATGCAGACTTAAAAAGACACGCATACATAACACCAAAAAGATCCATATGGAAGCCTTTTCCACAAAAAAGTAATAATACCACCCAGCATTGTAAAAAGTTGATAACATACTAAACAATAAAAAAAAAATGTCCATATGCAGTTCATCAATATACAATAATTATTTTCTCATATTCCTTAGAAAAGGAGTGAGTTGAAAATGTTCATTCAGACCAGGATAAACACTGGCACAGAGTTTGTACTGCCAAAATGTTTCTTTACACATTAACTTGTTATTTTGTCCCCCCCGAGTGTAACTCGCTGTAACCTCCTAAATATGAAAGAATGTCATGGTTCAGAATTTATAATGTGTACTGCCAACACATTTTTTAAATTGCCCATCTTGATATTCTCATGTGTTCTAGTATTCTAGTTCTAAACTTCCTAATAGTTTTCCCCATATAATAACAGCCACATATGTGCATGGCCAATACATCACTGATTCTGTCCCACGAGGATTAAATGATTGCACTTTAAATTGTTCACCAGTATAAGGTAAAATTATTTCAAGTCCCACCTGAATATGACCATGTGCGGGGGTTTGTTTCTAACATGAGGGTTTTTCATCCTGAATGAGCTATGGACCAAAAGATATTTCAGGTTCTTGCCTCTTCTATATGTAGCCATAGGACATTGATTCACAACTTTCTCCAAACTGGATTCCACTTGTAAAATATACCATTTTCTTCTGATAATCCCTTCACATTCGAAGCCAGTGTGCTGAAAGTACTGATAAGGTTGGGACATCAATGCTAGGTATTAGCTGATTTGATCTTCAGTCTTAATACAGAGGCTGTATCAATGTTATTGACTGTTTCCTTTGTCCTTTGTAAACATAATGGATCATACCCCCTGTTAAGGAATCTATCCGCAAGAATGTTGCTGCCCCCTGTATAGCCCTCATCCATGCTGCAATTGTGTTTTAAATGCATTTATAACATGGGTTTTTAAAAATGTGCAACTCCATTGGTAGAGTACCTCAGCGTGGTCATGCATTAAATTCCCTTTTTAATGTATGGTTCCATGGAGGGACTCTGGGCAAGAGCTGCTGACACTTGTTCCTGATTTCTGAATGTAAGTGACTCCAGCAGCCATGACAGGATGTGGGGAAGTGAGACATCCCAGCGGGGAACATACAGTCCAATGGCTTGGTGAGGTGTTGTCAGGTGTGCCATGTCATGCTCTGTCAGCAGCAGTGCTAACATTACTCGCCCCAAGGCATGTTGTCACTGCCAGTCCCAGTACACCACGGAAAGTGGGAGAGACAGTGCAAAAGAGAGAGACATAATGAGAGCGGGCGGGACATATAAATAACAATTACTGCTCGCTGTGTCTCTGTCCATTGTTCTATAGATACAAGTTGAGCACACTGTCATGGTTTCTGCTTGCCTGGGTATCTGGTGTGCAGGAGAGGCAGCTGGAGCAGAGGCCCCCCTCAACCCATCTTGACACCAAGACTGACCCAAGTACAGAGAGAGGTGCCCATGTTTTTTCCTACTTGCTTCCTGCGTCAAACCTGTCCCATGCCAATGTGCTCCATCTCTGTACTCTGAGTTGTCTGAATTGTAATGCTGATGCCAGTAATGAGGGAGAGACAGTGACAGAGAGATATAGTTTTTATCTCCTGCAGTTGTCTCTCACATCTGTCTCCTGCCTTCTAGAAGTTAAAGAATTGGCAGGGCTTCTGCAATGTCGTGCTCTACAGAGAGAGAGAGAGAGAGAGAGAGAAGGCAGTAGCACACGCTGCTCTGGGGAGAAAGAGAGAGAGAGAGAGAGAGAGAGAGAGACACCTAACCAGCACATCACAGACCATGACAGAGAGAGAGAGAGACAGAGACACAGTGACAGTGACCGAGAGACTGGGAGCTTACATTGTAAAATCTTCCACTGTCCTGTCTCTGTCTCTGTGCAGTCCTACTTTTGCAAACCCATTTCCAGAAGGTGTCCTGTATTTGCGGTGTTGCAGAGGTCATCCTGCATTCCTGTTCCTTGTGGCCCCCAGCCCCACCCCCCAGCAGAGCAGTAGCAGATAGGATATGCAGTGAGAGTGAGAGGTGGAGCAGAGAGACAGAGCCCGAGAGAATCACAGGATAGAAGGAGCCGGAAAGAGAGAGTGAGGCAGTCTAACAGTATCCCCCCTTCCTGATAGCTGTTCTGCACAGTGTGTCTGTGACAAGAGAGATCGAGGTGTAGTGACACCGGGGAGAGAGAGACACACAGACAGGGTACAGTTCCCCCCGATCAGCGCATGCTTCAGTAAACTGTACACACATACATGAAGCAAACAAGTATGTGTGTGTGTGTGCCTCTGTCTCTCACATTGTACCCAAACAGACAGTAAGTGAGAGAGCAGCAAGGAGGAACAGAGACACAGTCCACGTCGTCTGAGCTTTGCAGTTCAAGCTCCATTAGCACTGTGTGTGTGTGGGGGGGGGGTCCCACACAGCTCAGTGCCAAAGTAAAAAGAGTGCTATCCATAAGAGATGTCACACATCACAACAGCTGTGTCTGTGTGACGTTGCTATGTGTAGAAGAGGCATGCAGCATGATTTTCTTCTCAGGGACTATTTTACCAGGCAGCAGGATACGGTACCTTTTCCTGTCTTCCCAGACAGGGAAAACAAGGTTTTGCGCCTATTTGTGGTGTTTTTGCAGAACCCATGTTATAAGTGCAATAACCCACTCCAGGGTATGGGGTTATTTATTTCTAAAAAGCACAATTCCAGTCAATTAAAGCGTTGTACAAACAAATAATCCATAAAAACAGTAATATAAATACCAACAAAAACAGTTAAAATTCTTAAGTTAATGAAACAGAGATCAATTAGTTAAAATCAGGGAAAGCTATTCCAAATAAATGAGTTTTGAGAGCAGATTTGAAGCTCTCGATGGTCAGGCACTCTCTAATCTGATGAGGTAGAGAGTTTCACAGGGTGAGGGCCATAAAAGCGAAAGAACGGGCCCCCGAAGTCTTAAGTTGAACCCTGGGAAACTCTAGCAATCCCTCATCGGAGGAGTGGAGTGAGCAGAGGGGTGATGGGGCAGAGAAGATCTTGCAGGTACCATGGTCCCCTTCCCTGTAGGACATTATAGGTCAGTAACCCGACCTTGAAGGTGATCAAGTTCAAGTTCAAGTTGATTGTTTGACTGTAAAACCATCAACAAGTACATATACAAAACAATAACATATATAAATACATATACAAAACTGTACATAAAAATAAATACAATAAATCTAAATTACTCTATTTTAAAATCCAGCCATTGTAATTACATTACTAATTTTCTTTTTGATCTTACCTGCCACCTGGAAAAATTTGCTACTCTTAGAACAGAGTCTGCATCTTGTGTATTTATTAATATGAGAGTCAGAGTTACAAAGTCCACACTATACATATTGTTTACAAAGGGACCCAGCCAATACAGTCTCTCTTTATTATACCAGTCGTAATGCCACATAACATGTATTAGGTCTTCACGCCCTCCAATTGTACAACTACAGTTTTTGTCTGTTGTTATTTATATCTAAATCTGAGAACACTACTATCAAACTGTTCAAATTTATATATGGAGAATATTCTACACAGAGTAGGATCAGATAGAATGTCAAAATATGGTTTATATCCAAATTTGTAATTATAAAAAGCGAACCATTTAGAATAGGCAGAGTTTTTAATTAATCCTAAATCTTGTTCTTTCCAATAATTACCTATTTTTAGTAACATATTTCTTATATTTGGTACTTAGTTGAATACACTTACTAACATGCCCCTCAAGAAATTCCAATTTATATTTTTTCAGCAATTGAACAATGTTTGTATACCAAAAACCCTGTCTATATCCCATATCGAACCACTTCCTTTTTTCCTCCATGCATAAAAATGTTACTCTAGTTGTTAAGAGTCTAGTTATCCGAATCCAAAAGTTAACCTGTCTAATATCACATAAAGCATTAAGATTAATAATTCCTAATTCAGATCTTATATAGGAAGATGGGCATGACTTCCCCACTCCTACTAGGTTTCTTAAGCTTTTAAACATAGGGGTAGTTAGTTTCTCCATATGGGGAGCATTCCATATTTCAGTACCATATAACAATTGTGTTTCCAGTTTCAATTTAATTACTTGTATTAAGGGCTTAATACTGGTTCCACCATATCTATAATTAAAATAAACTAAACCTTGCATAGTTTTAGTTGAGTTTTCTACACATCTTTGTAATTGATAATTCCAAAGCCCATTATCACCAAATGCAACCCCTAAATCAACATATGTTTTCACTACTTCTAATTTATTACCCTGGAGGAACCAAACTCCTTTCTTTTCTCTACCTTTAGGGGTAATAATAAGTATTTTAGTCTTAGACAAATTAATTTTCAAATTCAATTCTCTAGATCTTTCATCAAGTATATTATTTTTTTCTTGAAGCCCTTTCTGCGTCAGAGAAAATAAAACCATCTCATCTGCATACGCAAGAGCTGCACATAGTTGATCCTGTATTTTTGGAGAATCTATAATTTGATTGTTTAATTCTGTTAATAGCCCATCAATATATAATGAAAATAATGTAGGGGCCAGAACACAACCCTGTCTGACCCTTCTATTTATTTCAAAGGGGGACGAGAGTTGTCCATTCAAATTGATTCGTATCTGTGCCCAGTTATTCATATAAAGATTATACATAATTCTAACCAATTCTTTGTCTATGCCACGATCCAATAGAATATCCCAAAGCTTTTTCCTGGATATGGTGTCAAATGCTGTCGAGTAATCTACAAACATTATATATAATTTTTGATTCCTAAGGCATACATATTTCTCTACTAAATGGTACAATATATAAATATTATCCAAAGTTGAAAATTCCTTCCGAAAACCAGATTGAAATGGAGAGAGCCCACCTGTACCTTGTATAACTTCATTTAGTCTTACAAGAATTATCTTAGAAAAGATTTTTAAATTATTATCCAATAAACTAATTGGCCTATACATAGCTGGGTTTGCTTTATCTCCCTTTTTATGAATAGGTATTATATGTGCTCCTTTCCAAGTATATGGATATTTGTTTTCCTGTATACATTTATTATACAGAGTGGTCAACACTCTGCACCATAAACCAGTATTACATAAATATACTTCTGCTGGAACATTATCTGGGCCAGGTGCTTTTTGCAATTTCAATGAATTAATAGCGAAATACACTTCTTGATAGGTGATTTCAATTTTTTTCTGGCTTTTTATTATATTTATATTATTATCCAGATTTGGATCCATAAAAATCTGGGCAAAATAATTAATCCAGACAGATTCTGGTATATAGTTGTCCAAATCTTCTTTAACATTTGTGGTACCTCTCGCTACCAGTTGCCAGAAACCTTTTTGATCTTTATTTATAATAACTTTATTCATTTCTTCCCATTGTTTATTATAATATTTTTCCTGTTTATCTTTCAATAAAGCCTTGTAATTTTTCTTTGTCTGTTTAATAACCCTCAATAAATCTTTATCTTTAGACCTCATATATTGTTTATTTAGTTTTCTTAATTCTTTTTTTATACCTTAAACAATCTTCATCAAACCATCCCCTCCTTCTATTACCCTTAATATTAACAATAACTTCTAGCTCATTCCTTATCCTCTCAAAAAGCTCATAAAGTCTATTGATCAATTGTTCAGCAGTATATAATTTCAGTAATTCTAGACTTTCTATTAAGAATGATTTATTAATTAAATGCAAAATATTATGAGGTGCCTCTATTCTCCATATAATTTTTTTGTTTGTTCTAATTTGTATCTGAATCATTTATCTGGGTACAGATAATTGTTTAATTCCTTTTTATTTTACTCTTAAGAATAATAGAGTAATAGTCACTTTCTGATCTTAAATTAACAATCATGCTTTCTCAAAATTCTGTTGAACCTGCCCATAGTGCCAAATCTATTACAGAAGATCCTCTACTAGATAAATAGGTACATTCACCCATTTGGTCTCCTTTCACTCTTCCGTTCAATGGATATAGATTAAACTCCTTCAATAAATTAATCAGTGCAATACCCGCTTTATTAGATTTATATCTTTAGTTTCTCTTTTATCCCAATAATATGGAGGTATTGCACATTGGTAATAAGAGTTATCTCCCAGTCCATCATATTTGCCTATACGGGCATTTAAATCACTGAGTATTAAGATATCTACTTCCACAAATTTACTTATAGTTTCATTCAATAAGTGACTCGATTGTTCCCATATAGTCACACTATAAGTTGGAGACCTTTCTGGGGGTACATACCCATTTATTACTATTAAACTCTGACTCTCATACTTTAACAAAACAATAATAATATTCTCAGTGGACATAATACATTCAATAGACAAAAAACTTTTAACATTTATATATGTAGCAATCCCACCAGAATTCCTCCCACATTTAACAGACCTTTTCCCTGGTGTGTGTAAAACTTGATAACCATTTAGATCAATCAAATCATTAATACCATGCCATGTCACCTGCAAACAAATCACATCATAAATAGTTATAAAATTAAGCCAATCATCATCATGTTTTCTATCTTTTATGCCTGCAATATTCCAGGAGATAAATTGGTAACTATCATTATTGCTTGTATTGAAAATAATTTCTGAATCTAAAGTAATTTCTCTATTAATTAAAGTTCCTAATACCACTGGTTGTCAGTCTGAATAATCAGCTATTAGCTGAAGTTTATTATTGAGTGGATTTGGCAGAAGATCATAACTTCTATCTAATTTTCCATAGTAACTGTCCAAGATTTTTGACTCTACTATATTCAAGCCTGTAGCATCTAATATAGATGCTTTCTGTAGAATTGAATCAGCAATTCCACTATTCTTAACTTGTATATTAACTTGAGATCCCATTCTTGCTCTTTTGACAGATAATATCCCATCCCTTCCTAACCGTACTTGTAGAAAATTCTTTAGTAAACTACATATCTCTCTGGTTAATTTCCTGTCTCTCTATATAAATCATTTAATCCAAAGAGCACTAACTCTACAATATTTTGTTCTGGGTTTTTGAACTGAGGGACTTGTATATTAAATAGATGCCTATTAGGGAAAGTAAAAATGATCTCTTTATCCTTTTGATTTATACCATTAAGCCAAACATAGTTGGCCATTCTAGGCGAATGTAAATAAATATCAATTAACAATATCGAATCAACTCGCATGAATTTAACCTCTAGTATCTCCTCTGGATCAATATTCATATCCAACTCTATTTTAAATGTTTCTACCAGTTTCCTTATTTGGTCTTCGCCTTCTAATTGTGACCACTCACTTGGTACAAAGACCCTAACTAGTGGTATAGAATTCACAAACTCTACTGGATTGCATACAATTACTTGTTCATCCTTTCTTTTATGATTACCATCTAGATATACCCCTTCATTTGAAGCTAAAACCTTGACTATGGGTGGAGAATTAGTAAATTCTATTGAATTACATTTAACTATTTGATCTTCTTTTCTATCATATCTACCACTTGTTTCTTTAAGTATATTACCCTTTGTATTAATATGAGAAGATACACATTTAATCTCTGATTTTGGTGTATCTTTTACTTCATTTGTTGCAGTTACATTCCTGGTCTCCAAATCATGATTTAAATATGTAATTTCTTTTTCCAATTGATGGAGATGTGTAATCAATTGAGATTGAATAAGTGGCACATTAGTTACTACAGCAGCTTGTAGGTCTAATTTTAAATTGGTGTCCTGTTCCCCCTGCACTATCAATGGATTGTGTTTTAAATTTTCTCCAATTAAAGCTTGAGGCTCTTCCATAATCGAATCTGTCAGTGTTAGCTTGGTTTTAGAGACCATTGACTTCTTTTCATTACATTTAGTCGATTGTCCTGGCATATTAACTACCAACTGAATGGATTTTGATCCTTCTTCAATTAAAGCTTGAGGCTGTTCCGTAATTCAATCCATCAATACTAAATTATTTTTAGAGACACTTGTCTTCTTTTCCCTACAATTAGTCCTTTTCCTAACATGTTATTCTTTCTACCCTTCTTACATCCTTTTTATTATTTTTTTCTTGTAGGGCTATTAGGTACATGAATACTATCAAAATCTGGCCTTCTACAGTAATCTTCCATCAGTGTTCTCCTTTCCTGTTCTTCTTTAGTTTCCATAGAATCAGTTAGAATCGCTCTTTCATGTGCTATATCATTTCTAACGGTTTCTATTGTATCTTTGTTTAGTAGGACTTGTTCCATTATCAATATATTTGCTGTATGTTGATGGGATAATAGGGCAATTAATTTGTCACTCAGATAACTTGATTGATAATCATACTTTAGCTCTTCATTAGGATTCATAACAGATTCTTTATAACATTCTTTGAAACATTCTTTACATAGCTCTGTTATATTGTTGTGCTCATTAAACTGTTTTAAACCTGTAATTATACCTTGCAAATCCCTTGAAACTTCCTCCAACACAGTCTTCTCTTTTATTAGATGGCATTCATTACTCCAAAATTCTGGAGTTGTTTCATGAAGGCTGATTGAGGAAGCCATTGTGTAACTAATTAGAGATTTATTAATCTCAATTGTCTGTTGTGAACAATTTAATTTAGTTTCAAGATGTCCACTTGTTTTCTGTACTGCTCCTTCAATTAGGGATAGGTCAGGTATAAATCTATTATCTGACATCTGTGTCAATGGTAAAGTAAAATTACATAATTTACTTGTCGGAGTGGAAGTTCTACTAAGGTTATCACCCTCTTTAATTATATTTAAATGATCTGTAATTTTGGTCTGTAGTATCTGCTTCACCAATTGCATATTAACAGAAGATGAATCATTTAATGGAGAAAGATTTGGATTATTCATTCTTTGAAGTCTGGTTTTAACCATAACAAACACAAAGCAACACAGAGCTCTGATATCAAAGCCCCTAAGTCCTAATTAAGAGTGCTCAAATAAACTCATGGAATTAAGCACAAAATAAGCTATAAAACTTTTCACTGAAATCTAATTTACGTAATTAATCAATAGCATTAATTTCCAGTTCTCTAGTTCTCAAAAGCAAATAGCTCAATCACTTTCCAAGAGTAGTGCCAGAGTAATGCCAGTTCAAGTAATCAAGTAATCAATTAACCAATTTCCAAAGTATACATGTTGCACTCTATGCTTGTTGTTGAACTCTACGGCAATAAAAATCAAGTATAAAGCAGTTCTTAATAGAATGAATTCAATCAGTCCAGAGGAGTTTTCAGATTTTCAGGAATTATGAATTGTCCAAAGTTATCCTATGCAGTGTTAATTCTCCTTTATACTGTGCCCTTTTACTCTTGTCTTTAGCGAGGTTTCAGATCTCAAGCTAATCAGAAGAAAAACAAGATAAGAAATCAAATGTATGGAATTACTTATCCTTAAATTGAGCAGGTTAACTCCACTAAGTCAGGTATAACCAAGGTATAACCAAGTAAAAAGAGAACTAAATTCCAAACTAATACTAAAATTACAACATACACTGCTAAATACTATGTACTACTCGATGTAACTGTGTACAGATATACACATAAGCACATACAAACACTCAAACTTACATCGTGTGCACTTTCTGCCTCCCCTCACATCTCATGTTATCCTTTGATATATACAGCGTTTCGAGGGGAATCAGTACAGCAACAAGCTGAATAAACCCCCAAATCTCCAACAGGTCTGTGTAACAGGTCTCTAATAATAAAACAGTTCTTAGGAAAAAACAAACCCCCTCACAGAGCAACACTGTTTAGGTCCGCTCAGGAATACAAGGTATACAAGCCAGCGATCTGATTCAGAATGCCGCGCATGCTCTATAAGTACAAAAGTAAGATCAGCTGACTCCCAACGGTGCGAAAATTAAAAAAGGAGTAAAATCTATTTTCAAAATTAAAAGACAAGCTGGATAAAAGGAATTAAAATTACAAAATTACAAAACTCACTTAGTATCTATCATAAAAAAGAGCCAAAAAAAAAACTAAACAACTTTTTTAGCACGGAGTGCAAATCAAATTTTCCCTGTTAAATAAACAGAGTAACCAGTCAAACTTATCTTAGTTAGTTTGAAATCCAATATTTCAGTAAAAAAGTTCATCCGTCTTTTCTCGATCTCTTCTTTCATTCAACTCAGTAATCTCAATGAAGTAAAGATAGAAATTGTTTGCGGTGTTCACTTGAAATGTTCCACCCCTGCTATCATACACTCTGCAGCGCTTCCCTCAAATCTTCTTCCAGCTTGGCTAATCCATCCCAAAACTCCAGACTGTAAAAGAAGCAGAAAGAAAGACAGCAGAAGGAAAACCCCAAGAGAAGCCGCGCGAGGCAGCCCGGAAAGACTGCACACTCAGACAGGTATGTAAGGCTAGGATGGCATACCTCTTCTGGAAAAAATTAAGTGTTGTGCAGCTCCTACTCAAACAGCTACTCCTCAGCTGGTTAGTGTGCAGTGACTCCTCGAATCACCCAGATTCAAACTCAGATATCCAGGTTTGCAGCTCTGTGCCCTTAACCACGTCGCTATACTGCCTCCTCCAACTTCATGATTCTGTTTTAGTCTTTAGTACCACCAGCTTACAGTTCAGATCTACACTACTTAGAACTGCTCTTCAGAGTCTGGGACTAGAAGGATTTCAATAAATGTTCCCAGAAAACAAGTTCCCACTGCTTCTCCCTTTGTGTGCTCCCATTTTCTGAAGGAGATCAGCCACTGAACCGACAACCAATGTAGACCACGGAGCATAGATGTGACATGACGAGATCTTGGTAAGCCAGTCAACAGCCTGGCCACTGCATCCTGCACCAGCTGCAAGCAGTGGATATCAACCCCCGGAAGCCCTAGGTACAGGATGTTGTAGTAGTCAAGGCGGGAGGTCACAAAGGCATGGACCAAATCTGGAAGGTCAGCGGGCGGGACCAGGTGTTTAATCCGGGTGATGTTCCTCAGATGATAAAAAGAGGTCTTGATGACAGCAGACACCTGAGACTTAAGCGTCAAACCACCGTCAAAAACAACGCCCAGATTCCGCACCTGGTCTGAGGTCAGCAGCTGGCTTCCCCCAAACCAAAGCCTGGAGGCTGTCCAGTCAACAACCCCAAGCACTGATGACCTGGGTCCACCACTAACACCTCAGTTTTATCCAGATTCAACCTCAGCCAGTTGGCCCTCATCTAGTCTTGGATCTCAGAAAAGGCAGCCATTAAAGACCGAGACAGCCCCACCCTGTTCGAGTACAAAGGACATGTATAGCTGCGTATCATCTGCATAGCAGTGAAAACTCGGCCCATACTTAAGCAATAAGGCATGACAAGGGGTGTGTTATGGTGGGATAACGGCCCACCTTAGGGTGGGTTGAAGCACGAGGCATAGCCAAGGGCTTCCACCACCCGAGAAGGGCCGTTAGCCCACCTTAACACACCTCCTGGAGTGCCTTATTGTGATTATGAAATGGGTCATTTTTAAGAGAAGTTCATGCATTTTTAAACATACTACTTTCAGCTGGGCCATTGTGCTGGGATAATGGCCCAGCTGAAAGCAGCTCTCAGCCAATCAGAATTCAGCATTCTTTCTACCCATTTCATAATGCCTTATAATGTCTCCCAATGGCAGCATATACACCATGAACAACATGGGTGATAATACAGAGCCCTGAGGAACCCCACAGAACAGGGGGAAAGGGGCAGAGGAATAAATTCCCGACACCACTCTCTGGGTCCTGCCTGTGAGGAATGATCAAAACCATCTGAGGACTGTACCCAACAATCCACAGATCAACCGCAAGTGCTTCAGTAACTCCCCATGGTCCACAGTGTCAAATGCTGCAGAGAAATCTAAGAGGACCAAGATCGAACGGTTCCTCTGATCTCTTGCTATTAGAAGATCATTAAGTACCCAAACCAGTGCTGTCTCGGTACTATGCCTCTTCCTAAATCCAGACTGGAGAGGATCATAGACATCATGGATGGTAAGATGATCCTCCAGCTGCAATGCAACCACTTTCTCAATAACCTTGCCCATGAAGGGCAGGTCAGAGATGGGTCCAGAAACACACCTGTCTCCAACGAACACCAGACTATCTCAGCCAGGACTGGGCCAATCACCTCAACACCCCCCACAAGGAGATGTGTTGGGCCCATGTCCAAACTACAGTAGGTTGGTTGCATACCCTGGCTGATCCTCATGATGTCAGTGATCCCCAACCGGCCGAAGTCAGACCAGACAAACTGGGCACTCGCAACCTCCTGCCAACCTCCACAACACCCATTAGAGAGACCTGATGGTGGCAACCTTGTCTTCTTTGTTTTCTGCCCCCCACCCAATGATTTAGCTCCTTTTGTTCCCTCTTAAATTCCTAACTCTAACCATTCTGCCTTCTTATCCCCTTCCAGGCCAGCCCCAGTCGTGGGAGCACCACCGTAATATCCGTGGGGGTGGCAGCAGTAGAAAAGCCAGCCCAATTGTGCCTCCTTGATTTGCCCAGAGATCCCTCTCCTCGTACAAGGTACTGTCTTCAAGTTTACCAGGACTTCTGATTTGGACGCCGATTGGCCTCCTCTCCCTGCTCTGTCTGCCATTGGTTACTACATAATATGGCTTGCAAAGCGATTGGACAGAATATAGTTGCAGTCGGAGTGAGCATTTTTGCTTCAACTTCTTATTTTGTCCCGCCCGCCTTCTCCGACCCCAGCCTCTATTAACTACATCTTAGGCCACTCTCTCTTCACCCTTCACTACCGATCATTGGCTCAGTTTCACCCATGTAAGTTGAAAAGTGTACTTAAACAAACAATCCCCTTATTGCATCCTATGAACCCTCCCCCTTCCACTGCTAAGCGGCTTATCCACAGGTTTTTAGGCCCACCAAGCTTGCTGTGCCATTTTGGCAGTGTGACACTTTAGCTTTATTTTCTTGCTTCCTGTAATCCGTCCATCATTCAACTGCTAAGTGGCATATTCATAAGTCTTTTTGGCCATCATAGATTACTGCTACTATTGACAGTGAGCCAGCTTCACTGTTTCTGATCCCTCCCTGCTTTCTTCCTACCCTGACTGTAGGTGCCTTCCCTCATTTACAATAATATCCTTCCCTCACTTCCTGCTTCCTACCTTTTTAATTCTTGTTTCCATCATTTTAACCCCTGCTCCTCAAGCCCCTCAACCTAATAGTCCCACCTCGCCCTCCCTCTGCTCCCCTAGCACCTATCTTCATTCTTGCTATTACTCCTTCCCCTCCACTAATACTTTGGACTCATTCCCCCCCCTCAAACCCATATCCTCCTTAATCACAATATCTAGCCACCTTGCTTTTCTGCACCTCCTGTTTTGCCACTCACCTTCCCCCACTCTACCCACACACACCCAAAATGCTCTGCCCACTACAAATGTCCCAAACTTCACTTCCTGATACTCACACTCCTTTTACTTGACTCAGGAAATGTTCACCCTAACACTGGCCCCTTCTCCCCCAAATAGCTATCCAACCACTAACGCAAATCCTTCCTACATCTCCTCTGTCTTCCCTAAAGGTCTAAAGATCCTTCACTTAAATATCTGTAGCCTCATCTCAAGAATTGACCTTCTGCAACCGCTAGCAACTTCCCTCAGGCCAGATAAACATAGAAACAACAGATAAGGACCTCAAGACCCATCCAGTCTGCCCATTTTTTCTACCTTATGAATGTGCCATAGACCTTTACTCTGTCAATGGCCTATTTATTCATACTCATCTGCATTGCTCCCTTATGCCTATTGTAATTGGGTAATAAAATTACCTTTCTCAGGTTCTTATTGGAACTGTACAAAAGTGAAGAAACGACAGACAAGTGGTGTCCAGCACAAAAAGTGATTTATTTCTGGAATATAAAGCAGGCTTACAACCAAATCACAGTGATAAACACCGGGGAGAACACCTCCAATCTTTCTTACCTATAGGCAGCAACAAGTCTCTTCTTCTCAGAGAAAAAGGGTGCAGTGCAAAGGGTATTATACCCCGATAATAACCACAGAAACTACCAAAAAGATATATAAAAGTCTCATCATTGGATAATGGCAAATAACCTGACTTCTTACTAGCCTGGGAAAGCATGCTGAGCTAGCAGAAAGACAAGATAACTAAACAAAGGACCTGTATTCATGAAGGCCACTTGTGGTTACATACATAACTGCATAGGTAATTACTGTTCTGCACTAGAACTGAAGATGGCAGTATTGTCTAATTAAAGATTATAAAATTGTATAAACAGAGGTGTCTCCAAGTGGTACAATTAGAATGATGGCAAATGCATTATAATTCTCAGTAGAAATACAGTAGAACTGAGATCCTGACACTTATGCTTATACGTTAAGTGCCTGTGCCCTAGGTATTACTGTCTGTGGGGTAGGGGGCCAAATCAGGGGGGGATGTTATCATGCTGGTCCATGGATAACATCCCCCCCTTGTTGCCTCAGAAGGGGCAACAATCCCAAGTAGGCTGGTAGGGATGGAGCTAAAAAGTCGTTTACAGGCCCGACACACGAGCCTTGTAAAGGAATTTGAGTTGCTCTCGACGTTGTTTTAGGCTACGTCACAGACAGCATAGAGTGAATATGAGGAAAACAAACAAGAATGCTTGAATAATAACAAAAACTTTGAAGCTAAGAAGCTAAGTTCTACCCAATAATTGCCAATGGCAAAACTTAAATCACCATCATGAATCAAATCATTAAGTATATTATTAGCTTTAGATATATTATTGCTAATGTAAATCAAATGAGCATCTTTTCTAGCTAAAACAGATCATTAGAAGAGAATCAAGAGATCAATGTGGATGTTAAAAACAGGCAAATATTGAGACAGGGCAAGCAAGCATTGGGGGTCAGTATCGATAATGTCTGGTTCAGGGAAAGGAACAGGCATGATCACAGTGTGACCAATGACATTTTTCAGCTGTGGAGTAAAACAAAAGTTAGGTTTATCAATATTGCAAGTACAAGTTCCATATGTAAAGGATGGATAATTAGTGACTATATAGAACTGACCCTCAGAGGTACAGGTGACTCTGAGTGTTGGTATGCGCCAGTGATGTAAGCGTACAGGGCAGGTGAAGGTCTGATTTGTCAGCCAAGTGGTGAAGCGATGTATCTTTTCAAGATAGCTTCTGGATGGTGCTGTTTCAGCATCGAACACTGAAGATGCAGCAGGAGAGACATCATCTGGATCAACGTCAGTAAGCTTGGTTGGCAAGTCTTCACACAATGTCAAAGCCCAGTCAAGATGTTCTAGCGAGTAGCCGCAAACTGGTTTCATAATTTCAAAGATGTCACAGCGGCACAAGAAGTAGAATCCTTTCTTGGCACAACAGTTAGTGTGAGGAGCCACCCAAGCCTGGAGAACTGGGTGGTAAACCAGCATAGAAGGAAGTTCAGTTCGTTCACGGAAAATGTCATTTTCAAGATGTCCAGTGGAGTGTATATTTGCCAGCTTGTCGAAGACAGATGTAGCCGGATCAAAGCATGGTAAGGAGACAGTGAATGTGATGAACACAGTGTCCCTAATGGAGCAAGATTTTGTTAGGTAACATGGTGCTTTGTTAAGAAACCTGGAAACATAACCAATATTATGCACAGTAGACATGGAAATGTTAAGGGTATTCTTTAAACACATAGAAATGCAACCAGTGGCGTGCAATGTGGTCAATACCATTTACCCAGTCTGAGATCATGAATAACACCTGGAATTTTGCCTGATTCCAAGTCCCTTAAGAGACTGTTGACAGTAGAAATAACATAAGAGCCATAAGCAGAACATATAATTTCATGCCTAATATATTGTTTGTCCGCCTCACAGTTGTTCTGAAAAATAAGATCATTAAGTTTCTGTCTCATATCATTAAACTCTTGAACAATCTCCTTCATATTATAAACTGTATAACGCTCTTCCTTGCTGAGAGAATTAACACCTTGCCAAGATAGGGGGCATAACATCATTGCCAAGTGTTTGCTGGAACTTAAGTGTCTGTGCTTTAATAGAGGCAACATCTTCTCTATTCCAAATAGACATTCCTGAGCCAAAAAGGCCAGTAACAGTGCTGGATACTCCAGTTATACCAGAGACAGAACTGGCTGCACCAGCGACGTATGAGGCGGTGTCTGGCTTGGTGCGTTTTGGTCTAGGTTTAGCATATTTACGGGAGGGTCTAAAAACACCAAAATGGTCGGTGGTGTGAGGTCCAACAATAGGATCATTTGTGCATGTTTGGTAAGCAGCTACAATATCAGTAAGCATCATACTATGAAATTTAGAAGTATTAGTATGTTGACATAAACCAAATTCAGCCATATTCCAATGCGATAAATTGAAAATAACTGGGACATCCATAAATTACACATTGTTTATCAGAGCTCCTGGGAGTGATGTGGCAGTCAAACCACTAGGAGGGCGATCCTCCTGGCGAGGACAGGCAAGCAGTTCTTCCTGACTGGGTGGGACTACAGAGAGGTAGAGAGAAGAAGCAGCAGCATCATTTTGAAGACAGAAGTCAATGGCCTCCTGTGAAGGGAGTCTATCACAAAAGGCAGAATCTATGAGCGCAGTAAGATTATACTCACCAGTGTGTCGTGCAGAAGCCTGTCTAATAGACAGAGTACCATTTTGAGATATATCAGTATTAGGCCAGCCATGGAATGTACCTTTGGCTAGGCGAGCTACAGGGATTGTGTAAGCCCATTGCATCAGTTTGCCATTGAATGGAAAGTAAAGATTTATCCGGGGAAATCACTACAGTATCCAGAAAGGCATCTTTGCCTTAAGTAACCTTAATGTTTTTGTTTGGAATGTTAATCTGAACACCCATGGGAGTTGAATGTTCCATTTGACCAAGCAAGTGATCCAACTGATCCCTGTGAGTCTGTAGGGGTTTGAGTGGGGGGTGCTATAATGGTTAGAGGCAGTAGTCCCACCAGTAGGAGAAGAGGATGCAATATAGCCATCTTGCTGATATCTGAAAAAATAGAAAAGGATTAGTTAGCTGGAAGTATTAGTCCGCCCTATGGGGTTCGGAAAAGTAAGTTTTTAGTCACCTTTATATAGTATGAGTTGGTTAGCATGGAACCACTTGTCAGCAGTATTTTTCTGCTGCTGTAGTGTGACCCGATGCACAGCAGGGCTGAGCTTGTTGACAATGGGATAGGGACCTTCCCATTTACTGGCAAATGAGTGTGTGGGTTGTCTGTATTGAAGAAGCATTTCTTGGTCTCCAACTTGCCAGTCGACTTCATTGACATGCTTGTCAAAATGAGCTTTAGCTTGTTCAGTCTTGCCCATCTGCTTTGCAGCAAACAGGTGTGTCTCCATGATGTCATTGTGAAGCTTTTCCACATACTTGTCTACAGATACTCAGGGTGGGATATTCAAAGCAGTTGCACAATGCACAACAGGGTTGCACCGGCGCAACTGCAAAAATGCACCGGAGAGCGATATTCAGCAGCAACAACTGCGCAGCGCAATTTGCCATGCGCCAATACGTAATGGTAATGTATGCATGTGCAAGTGCAGGGGGCATAGCCATGAATAAGCGGTGCAGTACGAGATTCAACGCCAGACAAATGGCGCAAGCGTGGAGCAAATGGGAAATGTGAGGAGCAAACTTGAGCCTATAAAAAGCAGGAGCAAGCACAGGAAGGACGCTTGTGCCAGAGGGGAGCAGGAGAGAGGGAGATAGAGTGGCCAGGCTGAATGGCAGGAGGGGTGCAAGACAGTGACAGAGGCAGTGAGAGAGTGAGATGGAGTGAGCGAGCAGGTGTGTGTCAGTCTGTCAGTGTGTGTGTATATATGTGTGTGTATGTGTGTGTGTGTGTGTGTGCATATGTGTGTGTGTGAGACAGTCGGGGAGGCAACAGCCAGAGTGTGTGCCTGTGACACTCAGCACAGAAGGGGCAGCACAGGTGCCCAGACAGGTGGGAGGCAGAGGCCACAGCCCATAAGCTGCCAGCTGGGAACACAGTACCCAGGTGTGTGCTCAACACAAATGCACACGCAGCAGCACACAGCTGGGGGGGCCTGGGGTGTCTGCTGCCCAGGGGGGGGGTCAGGACACCCGAGGCCATGGCCAGTGCCACGTTCCAGATGGAGGCGATAATGAGAGGGTGTGAGGAGGCAGAATGGTGCAGCCGTGGAAGGGCCCATCGGCGGTATGCCCAGAACAGGTGGAACCATGCCCGCACCACCTTCGAACAATACAGTGATACAGAGATCGTGGGCTGGTACCACCTGAACCAGGCAATTTTGAGGTGGCTCTGTGAGCTGTGCAGTGAGGAGATCAGGCACCCACTAGACAGAGCCATGCCCCGATGGTGGAGACAAGGGTCACGGCTGTCATGTGCCTGCTCACCACGGGTACCTTCCAGAGACCAACGGGACACCACAGGCATAACCCAGTCAGCCGCATCATGGCTCCTCACACAATTCCTCAGTGCACTGCTGCCACATGCTGTGGAATACATCCACTTCCTCAGCACACAGGCAGAGTGTACAGCGAACATGCAGGAGTTCCACAGGGTAGCACGTATACCTGGCATGCTAGGGGCTGACTGCACCCATGTTGGCATCCGCACACCACCTGGCCTGGAGGAGGTACCCTACATTAACAGAAAGGGCTACCCCAGTGTCAACTGCCAGGTGGTGTGCGATGCCAGGGGGTGCATAACCAATGTCTGTGCCACACACCCTGGGGGAGTACACGATGCCTTCATCTGGCACAGCTCAGCACTGTGCCACAGGTTTGAGAGTAGGAACATCCCCACTGGCCACCTAGTCAGTGAGTATGCTGTGAATACGGGCAGCCTGGCACAACAGGGCAAGGTGTGGGGGCTGCCAGGATAGGGGCGCCACAGGGTGCGGCCGGGAAGGGTGGGGGGTGCAGCAACACAGTCCACCATGCTAACCATATATCTCTCCACACTGGTGACAGTGGCTACCCACTCCGGCCCTGGCTGCTCACCCCATACTGGTGCCCATCGACCCTTGCACAGGAGCGATACAATGAGGCACACGCCAGCACACGGAACATCATCAAGCGTGTGTTTGGGCTGCTGAAGGCATGGTTCTGTTGCCTACACAGGTCTGGCGGTGCCCTACAGTACAGCCCCTCAAAGGCCTGCGGCATATTCCTGGCCTGCTGTATACCACACAACATGGCCACTGACTGTGGGATAGCTGTCGAGGTCGAAGAGGGGAACAGCAGTGGGGATGACATGGATGCCAGGCCATGTGGCGGTGGGCAGCCCCCCCCGGGCGAAGGGAACCCCGGCTGCACAGGATGGCCCAGCGGCACTGGGACATGATTACAGAGGAGCACTGTGGGGCACGCAGGTAGGTGAACATGTCTCCATGCATGGAATGGCGACTATGGCACAGCGCATGTGTGGGCGAACCCTGTGACAGGAACGGTTGGGGGGAGCATGGATGGGCATGGGACACCATGGAAACACACAGCACAGCACACCCCACCCACACACCCCTGCCCACACACATGCACACAGGCACCTGCAAGCACGCGCCCAGAGGCTGGCACCAGCCGTGTGTCAGCCGCTGAGCACCAGTGCACAGTAGCAGTTGGCACTGTGCTGTCATCATCATGCACATGCCACACTGGCCAGCAGCCAGGCAGGTGTGCACATGGCCTGTGTGCAGTGACAGCCACGGATGCCACATCTGTGGAACACGCACACTCACGCCACACCAATGTGCACACATGGTGGCAGCAGAGAGCAGACAGGGTGGTGGATGGTTCAGGACCACCGTGGACATGTGGACGGCCCCACTGAGACCACCCAGTAGACCCAGGTGGTGCGACGGCCACAGGGGCTGTCTGTGACGGTCTCCCAGGGGTGTTTCTGAATGAACACAGCTGTGCCCTCGCAGGGGTCTGCAGGCCCCCGAACAAGCCCGCTCCAGGCGTGCCTGGAATGCCCACAGCAGATCCCGGTGTCAACACCATGGGGGTCACTCGACACCGTGACCAAGGGGTGGAGAATGCACTCCGTGGGGTCTGCGGTGGATGGCCATGAACCATGGTGGACAGTGGTGCTAGGCCGGCCATGACCGCAGCGGTAAGCCGATCCAGGGCTGCAGTCGTGTCCTTCCGCAGTCGATTGTTGTCAACCAGGAGCAGCGCAAAGTCCCTGTCACTCAGCATGGAGTGCACACACCCCTGCCACGACCAGCACCTGTTGCTGCATGGAGGCCCATAGCAGACGGGTGTGCTCTGGAAAAGGGTCGGTGCCCAGGGGGTCCCTGGGGAATGTGCCTACCCCCGGGTGGCATCCTACCCCACTGTCCAGCCCTCTGTGCAGATGGGTGCTGCACAGCAGGCCCTCTTGGGGCTGCACATTCACCGGTGCACCATCAGCGGGTGCTGCACCTGGCCCCCCAATGTCCCCGTCCACCTGCCACTGGCACCCCTCTGGCCGCTGTGCGCCGTGCAGTGCCTGTGTGGCTGCACCACCACCACCATCAGCCAGTGCCACACTGCTGGCAGCCATGGCTACACCGGGGTCAGTGGCCAGTGGGTGGACAACTGCCACCAGGGCACCATCTGCGCTGCTGTGGTGGGTGAGTGGTATGGGTGCCTCCCCCTCAACGACAGCACCACTAGCCAGGATGATTGTCTCATCGTCATCGGTGTTGGACCCCGCCTCGATCTGTGTCTCGGCATACTGTACGCCATGGCTGGCATCCTTCTGGAACACAGCCAGTGCCTTGTCCGCAACCACGCCACGGGCATCCGGCCAGACAGCGGTGTTGAGCTGCAACCGATCAGGCCCCCGGACACCAGTGGAGGTGGATGGATGTTCCCTCAGGTCCAGGCTCTCCCCCATGGTGGACACCCCTGCCTCTGCCACCGCATGCTGGCACTCTGGAGCTGAAAGGGAACACAGTCTCATCATTGCCGCTGTCACACCAGCCGGCTCCCCTGCCCTATACGCTGCTGTATCTGCCATGCAGTGATGGGCTGCCACCCATCTGGAATCTGCCACCAGGCACCCCCTCAATGGCACTGCACCACATGGTGGCTGCCACCAACTCCTCCTGCGGCCTCAGCTGTGGCATATCAGGCTGTCCACCGCCCGTGGCCGCATGTGCGGCCCAGATGGCTGCCACCTTCTCCTTAATCCTGCACCTGTCTGTTCCGACCTTTTTCTTGCACTCCTGCACAGACCTCTGATGGCTGCCCTGCTGGTTCACAGCCCTGCCACCCCCTCCCATGCTGCGGACCTGGCCTGTGGGGTTCCTGTCGGGTCACTCAGCAGAGGCTCCTTGTCGAGGTAAGCCTCGAATAGGGCATCCGTCTCAGGCTTTGTAAAGTTGGGCCTATGCTTCCGTGCAGGCCCATGCTCCTCACCTTCCTCACGATCGGTAATGCTGTGTCCTGTGAGTGAAGACATGTGGTCAGTGACTGCTACTACCCACACCACCCACCCAAACCACTGTCCCGTCACCCCCTCAGTGTCGCAGCTTACCTCTGAAGGATGCAGTACCGGTCCATGTCCTGTGCTGTCCCGTGGAGCCTTTATTGCACATCACATGCAAATGAGGGGATGCGCAACTGGAGTGCGATGCCAATGCCCCCAATGCACCGCAGATAGGCTGATGAGCCAATCTAAATATGCCAGCTGAATATCGCATTTTTGCGCATTGTGCAATGGATTTGCAGGCTCAAGTCATGGGGCAACATGTGACAAGGGTAGGCCCGGCAGTATGCATGCACTGCCAGCGCTTACGCCACTGGCACAGCATATGCACACTGCGCAATATGCAATACAGTGCACGGCCACTATGGTACATGTGGCGCTCGAGCACTATTAGCCCCACGGTGCCCGGGCACTATTGGCCCATAGCCCATGGTGCTCACATGCCCCTATTGCGCACCTAGCATGGTAGTGCCAACAGCGCAGTCGCGCACAGTGCACGAGTTGACCCCTTACCCCAGGTGTGCCCTTTGCCCCTCAGGGAGCCCTGCACCACGTGCCAGTGCTGCCATGCCTGTATCATGCATCTCTGGGGATGCGTGATAGCGGTTGGCAATACATCTCCATGCGAGGCGCGCATCCCCAGCACGTGGGGCTCGTACACTATGGGGTACCATTTTGTTTGCTGTATTGTGATTCAGCAATGCCACACTGCAGCAGAGCCAGGGCCCCTAACTGGACCCAGATTGAACTAGTGAACCTTGTGACCTTGGTGGAGCCACATGCAGGCAGCCTGTTTGGGCAGGTGCCCCTTGACAGGCCACAGATGGATGTGTGGCAGGAGGTGGAGGATGGGCTGGAGGAGGCCACTGGTGTCCAGCACACCAGTGAACAGTGCCACCACTGATATGGGGACCTGCAGAAGAGGGACCCAGAGAGGCTCCAGACACTGCAGGCACGCATTCGGAGGAGTGCCGTGCCACGGCCAGGTAAGTGTGCATCGCACGTGTCTGTGCCCAACCAGTGATCTGTGGGGCTGGCAGGGTGGCACACCATGCTGGGGGGGGCTAGGGCCACACGCCCTGTAGCCCGGGGTGGTGTACCATGTGTGCACTGTGCCACCACACTGCGGCTGCGCTGGGCTGGGGTGCACACTGTGTTGGGGGGGCATAAGGTGATGCCAGGTACTGATGTGTTCTTCTCTATGTTTCCTTCCTAGGCCCTGAAGACAGGAGGAGAGCCTGATTGGCTGGCGCTGTGGGTGGGCCAATGCAGGCCACTGCTGGGATACTGGCGCAGGGTGCAGGCCGCAGGGGCGTTGTTGTGGGACCAGTGCAAGGTGCGCCATGGTGTGCAGGTAGGCACTGTTACATGCTACATTGTTGTGCAGGGTGGGCAGCGCAGGTGGGGTTGGGCTATGGCCCCTAGTGCACAATGCCATTGCAGCTGTGCACTGCCCACGGTGACTGTTGCACCACACTGTGGCTATTGCACATGTGTGTGGCTGCCACAGGTGGGCTGTGGGTGCATCCGGCCACCAGCTGTGCTGCTGCCATCCTGCCACTGTACCATGCGGCTGCCTGCCACGGTGGTGGTGTGTGGCCCATGGGTGGTGTTGGTGTGTAGTGTTCTGCATGGCTGTGGTGTGCCGGGTTGGTGGCACATGTGGGCGCGCATGCTGCGGGTGGCTGGGTGCCATCTCAGGGGTGCATGTCACCACTGTCCACTGCACATGCTGGGTGGGCTCGGGTGTTCCAGACATGCACTCATACCGTCTACTCTCCTTTGTCCTAGGTGTCCGTTGGCCTGCAGTGAACACCTGGCTCCTGAGACAGATCCTTGAAGTCACCACTGCCACGCTGCAGGTGGCGAGGCTGCTGTGGAGGATGATGTGCAGGCAACAGCACCAGGCACCTGTGAGGCGAGGACGCCCGTAGGGCCCATTGGCCCACGACCCTTATCATTCCCTGTCCCCCCTTCCCTTGCTCTCCCTTGTCCCCTTGTCTAGCCCTGACCCCTGTCCCTTTACCTCCCTTCCCTGGCTTCCTGTTTTGTATGTAGCATCCCCATTCCTTGGTCCCTGTCCCCTGTTTATTGTAATATTTATAAATAGTAGTGTTTTCTATACGTTGTAATACATTTTTCTATGGTTACTCATCTGTGTCTGGGTCTGCTTTGCAGCTGGAGTTGGGAGCCATGCTGCAGTGGTGTGCATGGTGGCTGTGTGGTGTGCCTGGGGTGGCCTGGGGGTTGTGCCTGGTGGTGTTCACCCATTGGTCACTGGCTGTGCCCTGGGGCGGCCATGGGCTTTCTGTTCAGGTTGGGTGGCGTGTGTGATGTGTGCTGTTTGTCTGTGTTGCTGGCTGTGGTCCTGGTGGCATGGCATGTGCCTTCCTGTGGGGGGTTGCCGGTGGTTGTTCACCAGTGGCCATTGGTGCCACCTTGCCTCTATGCCCCACTGTGGTGTGCGTGGGTGGGGGCCTGCTGCTTCCCCATGCACACTGGGTGGTGTTACGGCATGTGCTTGCCATGCCCCACTCCTGGCACCCTTGGCACACTGGTGGCGGGACATCCCGCCCCAGTGGCTTGCTCCTTACTGTGCCTGTTGCCGGTCCATTTGTGTCCTTGCACATCCTTGGTTGCACTGTTGTGCATGTTGGTTTGCTCCCTGGTGCAGCCCCGGTTGCACTATGGTGCATCTGTGCAATATTCAGCCGTGTTGTGCTGGCACATGCCGTCATGCGTAACCTTTGAATATTGCAGTCTATGCACCACGGCGCAGTAGATTTGCGCTGTGCAAGTCTTTCTTCTGCCTGTGGTGCATTTCTGAATATCCCACCCTCTATCTGCAGTAGGGGCATGGAGATCAATCAACAGGTGCTCAGATAGTTTCATAGCTCTACCAGTCATAACCTAATAGGGTGTGCACTGGGTAGTAGCTGCAGAGGTGCCCCTAATTGCCATTAGTAACAGTGGCAAGAGGGAATCCCAGTCTTTGGGATTGTCATCAATGAATTTGCATCATATCTCTTTTATGCATCTGTTAGCTCTTTCTACCTGACCTGATGATTGAGGATGGTAAGCAATGTGGAATTTCTGATCAACTCCAAGAAGTTGGAGTGTCTGTTGCATCAGTTCTGCTGTAAAGCGGATTCCCTGGTCTAAGTCTACCTTTAAAGGCAGGCCCCACCTGGAGAACAATTGATCCACCAGGATCTTGGCAGTTGTCTTTGCCATGTTGTTCTTAGTGGGAAATGCCTCTACCCACTTGGAGAACAAATTTGTGACAAGTGCATACTTGTTGTTCTTACTGGAGTTAGTAAGAGGGCCAATTAAATCAATCTGTATCATATTCCAAGGTCCAGACTGCCTTTGGGGCAGCAACTTGTCATTTTTCTTTACTGAAATGGGGTTGCTCTGAGCACACACTATGCAGTTGTCCATATAGTGTTCCACACCTTTGGCCATACCAGGCCGCCAGACAACTATCTTGAGTCTTTGGAGAATGTTTTCTGTCCCCTGGTGTTCACCAGTGGGAGTGTCATGAACCATATGAATAAATTTGGTTCACAGTGATTGTGGTGCCATCCACAGTTTGTCACCTGTATCCTGTTTGTGATACCAGATGAGTTTCTGATCACTGGACAGATGTAAATTGTTGTTCAGTTCCTTTGTCTAGGAATTTGAACACATCTCTGATCTCTGGGTCTGCTTTCTGTGCAGCAGAAAGATCTAATGGGGGTTTTGGTACTGGTTTCTTGGTGGCAGCAATTATAGATGTCACAATTGCTGCTATGCACTGTGGATGAGTCATTTCCCATGTCTCCCCCCCTCAAGCGCCTGCTTTTGCAAGCGAGTCCGCTTGTTCATTGAATTCATGGTAAGGGTCAGATTTGCAGTGAGCCTTTACCTTTTGTATGTACAGCTTATGTGTGAACATTTGTGTCAGGGTGTGTAGATACACAAATAGTTCCCTATATTTGACAAGGGTACCATTAGATGAGGTAAAGTTGTTCTTTTGCCAGAATGGAAAGAACTCAGTTAGGGATGAGCATACCCAATTGGAGTCCGCAAAGATGATGGCATCTCTGTCACCATGGGGCATGATCTCTAATGCACATGCCACAACAGCCAGTTCAGTGTACTGTGAAGAGATAACAGTACATTTTCTAGCAATGCACCTGAAATCACCCTCATGATTCAATACGAGCACTCCAAGGACTGCTACCCATTCTCCATCCACGTAGGATGCAGAGCCATCTGTGAAGATGCAGACCATTTTTTTATATGTCTTCCAGGAACTCAGGTGTGGCTGGTGGGAAGGGTCCTAGGTCAGGTGGCTGGAGGGCACAGTCATGGGCTTACCTGTGTAGAGTAGGCCATGGGCCAGGATTAATGACATCTTGGCAGGCAGTACTTTGATGTCTCTATCCTGCAAAAGCAAAGACCAATGGGTGAGTTTGGTGTTAGAGACTGATCCATCTTTTACTTTGTCTGAAAGCAAAAAGTTAGTTGGAGTGAGACAGGTATGCAGAATAATAGGAGTGTATTCAATAATGTAGATGAAGTGTTTGACAGCCCAGAAGGTTGCCAAGAGTGTTCTTTCACAGAGACTGTATTTTCTCTCTACTGGGAATAGCATCTGTGATGCATAGGCAATGGGCCTGTAGTACCCGTTGTACTTTTGTACCAGCACTGCAGAAATGGCCACATCAGAGGTTGCAATTTCCAAGTGGAAAGGTAATCTTGGGTTTGGGTTGATCATTGCTGGGGCTGAGGCCAAGGCCTGTTTGAGCTGGGCCACAGCTTCAATGTGTGTGGGGCCCCATGTCCATGGGACATCATTTTTCAGAAGTTCATACAGGGGAGCAGCCTTCAAGGCAAAATCAGGAATAAAATCCCTGGAGTAGTTTACCATTCCCAAAAAGCATCTAAGTGTTGCCATACTAGTGGGAAGTGGTAGATCTTGCAAGCCCTGGATCCTTTTGACAGCTGGGCACCTCCCTTGGTCAGTCATGCATAGGACAAGGAAGATGACCTCCTTCTTGCACAATTGTGCTTTAGAGGGGTTGCACTTGAGGCCTGCTGTCCTGAGGAGAGTCAGTAGTTCATCCAGAAGGGTCAGATGTTCTTCTTTGGTGTTGATGGTTGCTAAGAGTAAGTCATCCACATACTGCAGGAGACACTGGGGAGTGGAAAACCTTGTAAAGCATCCATCATGCGGAGATGGAAGAGGGAAGGGCTGTTGTGAAAGCCCTGGGGCAGTTAGATCCAAGTGTACTGGCACCCATCGAATGTGAAGGCAAATTTATATTGACTTTCTTGTGCTAATGGGAGTGACCAAAACTCATTAGAGATATCAAGAGCTGAGAACCACTTTTTGTCAGATGTCAGCAACTTGAGCACATCAGGAGCTGATGCCACAGTTAGGACACAGTTGGGGGTAACTTGGTTGAGCTTTCCGTAATCAGTTGTGAGTCTCCAAACTCCATTCAGCTTTTTCATCGGCCAAATGGGCAAGTTGACTGTAGAAACACAAGCCCTAATCACTCCTTGTTGTAGCAGTGATTGGATGGTCTCCCTCAATGAGAGTAGGGCTTCAGCAGGAAATGGATACTGCTTCTGCCTTACAGGATTAAGCCCTGAGATTTCAGTGGTGGTGTGCATCCTATCACAACCATGTTTGTTGGTAGCAAATACATCAATATGTTCCTGTAGCAGTCATTATAGTTCAGGAAACAAGTCATGACTTTCAGAGCCATGACGTCATATTCTTTGTTGTTATGGGAGATGGCTGCCGCTATATGGGAGTCTGGTATGGTGACAGCATGACATTGTCCCTTGATCTGTAGCAATAACCTGTTAGCTAAGTCCACCACACAGCCATGCTGTGCAAGAAAATTCATTCCCAGAATGCTGGGGTGATGACGTAATACCACAAGGCCAAAGACAAAATTAGTCTTAAGGTGGCCTACCTGCACAGGGAGAGATACAGATCAATAAGTTTGTAGTTGGGTACCATCTACCCCTTGTGCACTAGTCTTTCAGCTGGTAGACCAGGCAGACATGGCTGGGTTCTCATCATGGAGAACAGACATGGCTGCTCCTGTATCCAGAAGCATGTCTAGTTGGCGACCGTGGTCCTTACACAGGGCTGTCCGTTTGTGTCAACAAGCAAGTCACTCACAATCCAGACTGGGGCCTGTAACTGTCAATCAGTGCTGCTCCCGGCTTCTTCCTCATCCTCCTGTCCCTGTGACCTGAGGCCTTTGAAGGACCATTGGGCCTCCTCTCAGCGCTTCACAGGACATGAATACTGTACCTCTGATGTCAGGGCCAAGATCTCAAACTGTTCATTTGGCAGTTCCCAAATCACTGCATCAGCCTGGCCAGTAGCCGATGCCATGAAAGGGTTTTATCCTCAGCTGCTGGTTTGCTCAGTAGCCAAAGACCAGAAAGGGCTGGTGCTATTACTAGCCGGTGCCAGGGCCACCACGGAATGTGTGGATGCAGCCTCCTTTGCAGCACAGGCCTCCTCCAGCTGTTTACATAGGGTCTTGTTTTTGTCCTTTATGTCCTGATAGCTAGGCCCATTATGGTATTTGCCATCAGAGTTTGATTTCCCATTCATGTTGTAGTTGTTATTGTTCCGGTTATTCTTGTAGTTCCATTCCCCCCCCCTGTGCGACTGTTGGTCATCAGAATGGGCTTCCTGTTTATTGTTGTTGCTTTCCACTATATAGTGGGTTGGGGCAGGGCCTATCGTGGTGACTTTGGCCAGGGTAGCCTGGGCCATTGGAGTTTGGATGGCAGCGGCCCTGTTGGTGTTTTTACCAGAAGCTAGGTTATGAAGGTAGACCTGGAAGGCATGCTCTGTCTTTGATTAGGATGTCAGCGAAGGTATCAGTCTGCGGGTAGGCGTTGAGTTCAACTTTCTCCCAGAGAGCTGGAGTCATGTTCTGGATGTACAAATCCTTGTACTCAAATTGTTTTTTGTCAGCGTTCTCACCCGCTAGGCCTTTGTCGCTCTCATAGGCGAGCCACAACCGCTGATGGTAAGCCGCTGGGCTTTCCTTCACATTTTGCTTGCCCTTATAGACCAAATGGGTCCCAAGGATACCTGGGGAATTGGCAGCAAGAAGTGCCTGTTTGATATCATTGTAGTCGAGCATCTCGCAATTGCGGACGGCCTCTGGGAGTTTGGCCCAGAAGGTAGGCTCGATGGTTTGTCTCAGGACTTGGACCTGGTACTTGGGTTGGAGAGAAAGCTTCTTGCAGAGGGAGCGCACCTTCTCCAAATGACAACTGAGGTAGTCAGTTGGGCCCATCTGTCCAATGCCTTGGGCAATTTGCTGAACAGAATGAGTGATCTGTAGGGGATTGGAAGTGGGCGAGTGGGGAGCAGTGTTTAGTTCCCCACAACGCAAAGCACTGAGAAGGGCAGCTTCCACTGCTGCATCAGTGACTGCTTTGAATGCATTTTCCTGGGTTACAGCATTTTTGAACATGCGTCCGATCTGCTCCTGCATGGAGGAGCTTCCCTCAGGGGTTGATAGTCTAGTCAAGATGTCCTGTACAATGCCTCGCACTTCCACACTGTCTTCCCAGGAAAGGGGAGCCAGTGGAATCGGGCTCCTACTTGGAGGTGGTTGGCCTCCCGTATCGTGGGGGCTGCCATGTTTGTTTTGATGTGGCAGTGTAGAAGGCGTGCCAACGTGACATGGGAAAGGGCTATAATGGCCACCATCTTGGGAATGGCTGGCAAAGGCCACCACCCTGTGGGGTGGGGTCTTGGATGTGATGAGGCATCCTATGTCCTAGTAATCAGAGTCATTGTCACCTGATGAGGTAATGTCAATGGGCGTGTACTGAAAACCATTCATGGCTTTTACATGGCCAGCGAGAATATCTCACTGATGGCACATTCTTGACATCTTGTCTCTATATTTCTTGTGCCCTGCTCAATACCTTTCTCAACCTCATGCTGCAATACTCTGTACACGGCGCTCAATTCGAAGTTTTCCCTAAGCTCTTTGTCTAGCTCATGCATCAACCTCACATTCTCTTCCTTCAATTCAACATTATCCTCTCTCAAACTTTCATTCGTATCACTCAAAATGTCATTCAAATAAGATAGCTGTTTCTTATCACATTTTAACCTTTCATTGTCATCCCTTAACATGCACAATTCATGCTCAGAGTCTTGAGCAGTGCAGTGCAAAAGTTTGTTATTATGCTCACGGAGTGACTGTGTCTCCTCCACGAGTTTCTGTTCCCTTTTTAGTAACTCTGATGCCTGCAAGCCCATCTCTTTTTTTACAGAAGCATTTTGCAGCTCAAGGGAGGCACATTGTGCTAGCAAACTTTTGACAGCTATATGTAAGGCTGCGACCAAGAGATGTTTGGTGTGGTATTTCTTGGCTTTTTGCTTCGACTCTAGATATTGATTGGAGAACGTAAGCAGAGGGTCTTCTTACAACTTCGTGTCCAGCGCAAAATCTGTCCAATCTCCATGGGAGGTAAAGTAGTTTGAGATGTCTAGTCTCAGTTCTGTGCACAGTTCAGGCATAACAAACAAAGGGATAAACAGACAAACAAAGAAAGCAGTTGAAAGACCGGAATAAAATCCTTGGTGCCATGACCCAACAGCTTTCCGGTCCCCCGTGGGCAAACAGTGGTGTCAAGGCGGTATGCTGCTACTCACAAAGGGAGTGTACCAGTGGTTCAATGTGGGTCTGCCATGCCCAAAACCAAGATGGAACAAGTCCGTAAAGGAACAACCACAAGAAATTCGAGTAGGTCCAAGTGGGCAAAAATGTACCACACTACTCGACATTCAGTTCAAAGAACTCAAATGGAATCCTCACTTTGTACATTCTAACCTGCACACGGTCGCCAAATGTAATTGAGTAATAAAATTACCTTTCTCAGGGTCTTGTTGGAACTGCACAAAAGTGAAAAAACGACAGACAAGTGGTGTCCAGCACAAAAAGTGATTTATTTCTGGAATATAAAGCAGGCTTACAACCAAATCACGGTGATAAACACCGGGGAGAACACCTCCAATCTTTCTTACCTATAGGCAGCAACAAGTCTCTTTTTCTCAGAGAAAAAGGGTGCACTACAAAGGGTATTATACCTCTGATAATAACCACAGCAACTACCAAAAAGATATATAAAAGTCTCATCATTGGATAATGGCAAATAACCTGACTTCTTACTAGCCTGGGAAAGCATGCCAAGCTAGCAGAAAGACAAGATAACAAAACAAAGGACCTGTATTCGTGAAGGTCACTTGTGGTTACATACATATTGCATAGGTAATTGCTGTTCTGCACTAGAACTGAAGATGACAGTATTGTCTAACTAATGATTATACAATAGTATAAACAGAGGTACAATTAGAATGATAGCGAATGCATTATAATTCTCAGTAGAAATACAGTAGCACTCAGATCCTGATACTTATGCTTATATGATAAGTGCTTGTGCCCTAGGTATTACTGTCTGTGAAGTAGGGGGCCAATCAGGGGGTGCTGGTCCATGGATAACACTCATGCCTGTTTGAAGCCCTGCACTGTATTCATATCCACCACTTCCTGAGGTAGGCCATTCCATGCCTCCATCACTCTTTCTGTGAAAAAGAACTTCCTCACATTACCGCTTAAATGGCCTCTCTCTAATCTCATGCTGTGTCTGAAACATGGTTAAATGCCAGAATACCAGATCCCTCCATCAATATCCCAGGCTACTCCTTACTCAGGCAGGACAGAGCTGGTAGGGGAGGTGGTGTAGCCTTCTATATCTTATCCTCACTGCAGTTTACTACCATCCCCTCATCCTCCTTACCATCCAGCTATGAAGCCCTAGTTGTAAATATTACATTGCCCTACTCCTCCCCCATCTTTATTGCTGGCATCTATTGCCATCCGGGTACCAAGCCCTCTGCTACTTTGGACCTCATTACATCTATAACATCCTTCTCACACAAAGGAGAACTATACTTACTAGGCGATATAAACCTAAACTGGTTATCACCAACTACCTTTAAGACGAGAAAGGACATCTCTGCCTCAGTCTTTCCCAACTCATCCAAGAACCCACCCGTCTAAATCACAAAATCCTAAATCACTCAGTTTTGGAATGGACCCTCGCCTCCCACCCTCACCGAGTCATTAAGTCAGGCATCCTCCCGGATGCCCTCACTGATCACCATCCAATATTCATGGTCAGAAAAGTCCATAGACCAAAGACGCCACACGAAACCCTGCAGCTCCATTCTTTCAGATCCCTAAACTTAAACCCCCTCCTCACTATATTATCCAACACTGGTCCCCAATAGTCTCTGCCTCAACTGTCGACCAAGCTCTTGACTACGTCAAAGTTAAATTTCTAGCCACCTGGAACTCCTATGCCTCTCTCAAACAAACAAGAATTCATGGAAATCATCATCCCTGGATCACTCCCGAGTTAATGATCTGCATCAGGGAGCATGAGAAAGCTTGGAGAAAGCACAAGGCCTCTCAACTCCCATCAGCTACACTCTATATCACAGGTTAAGAAATGCCTGTACAAAAGTTACCAGGCCAGCCAAGTCCGAATATTTCCAGTCCTCCTTTCTAAAAAATATTAACTCCCCCTCAAAATTCTGGAAAGTGGTCCATTCTCTATCCCCCCATCACACCCCCAACCCCCAATGCTTAACATAAACAACACTTCAGTGTCCGAACCTTATCTAGTGGCTCAGGAGTTTAACTCCTACTACACCTCCTGTGCCTCAACCCTTCTAAAGTCCCTTCCCACAGTCCCTTCTTCCCTGTTCCATCCCTCCCCTATCCCACCTCCCTCCTCTGCCCACCCTTCCTTCTTCTTCTCTCCTGTCTCTCCTGTGGAGACACTAACTGCCATACTCTCTCTCAACCCTCTCAAAGGTTCCTCACCAGATGATCTTGACCCAAAACTCCTTTATCTCTCTGCCTCTGCTGTTGTCTACCCTCTCTCACTAATTCTAAACCTCTCCTTTAAGAACTCCTCTGTCCCCTTGCCCTGGAAGCATGCGGTGGTCCTCCCCCTCCCTAAGGGTGGGGACCCCTCCTCCCCTGCAAACTACTACCCAATCTCCCTCCTCCCTACCCTTGCCAAGCTCCAAGAACACTTGGCCCTCTCTCAACTAACCTCCTTTCTAGCTGACTTCTCCTTTTTCACTCCGTTCCAGTCTGGTTTTTGGAAGACTCACTCCACCACCTCCTCCCTCCTTAGGCTTATTGACTCCATCCTCATCGGGATGGACAATGGCCTCATCACCTCTGCTATCTTTGTCGACCTCGCTAAGGCATTCAATACAGTTTCCCATGCCCTTCTCCTTGACTCCCTTATAGTTGCTGGTCTCTCTGCTCCTGCTCATGCCTGGTTTAGAACCTACCTCACAGGCAGAATGCAATCCATCAAGATCCTTGATAAAATCTCCCCCCCCAATCTCAACAAGAGTCCCCCAGAGCTCAGTACTTGGCCACATCCTCTTCTCCATCTTCCTAAATGACTTCCCTGCAGCCTGTTCCCCCTCTCATCTTCTATCCACATGTACACTGGCGACACTGTCCAGTATACCCCTGGTAATTGCCCAATCGATGTAGCAACCATCCTTCAGCAAGACTTCCACCAGGTTCAGCTATGGTTTGCCTCACATCAGCTATTTCTAAATGCCAAAAAGACAGTCTTCATGACCTTTGGCACAAGGCAGAGACTTTCTAGGCTTCACTCCCTTCCCTCTTTCCATACCATTGATGGGACAATCCTTGAGGACACCTCCTTTTTCAGATACTTTGGGGTCTGGCTGGACCAACACCTCAGTTTCTCTGGACACATTGACACCATTCTGGAAGAACTACACACCAAGCTTGGTGCCCTATTTAGGAAATGTAGTTGTATCCCTCCTATGGCATGGTGCGAACTAGTCCAGAAGATGATCCTCCTTATTTTTAAGTACTGCGATTTAGTCTATGGTGCTGCTCCCAAATCCTCCCTTACCAGATTGGACTCTCTCTTTAACTCCTTCTGTCACTTTGCCCTTGATGCTCCACCACATACTCATCACTGCAACCTATACCATGCCTTGTCCTTTCCCACTTTGGCTAAGAGATGCCTTGCTCACTGTGCCAAACTCATGTCTAAATTCTGGCTAGGGGAACTCCCCCCCCCACCTCCTATCCTCCCTCTCCCCTCCTCTCCCCCTCCTCCCTCTCTCCCACTCCCTGAGATCTGCCGACACTTGTACTCTGATGATCCCCCATCACACCACCCTTATCAGTCAATCAGGCTTTTCCCATCACTTCCCTAAAATCTGGAACTCCCCCCAATTCATCATTCCTCTTCCCCCCATTCCCTAGCCTCTGCCATTCATAACTTTTTTGCTGTCAACTGCTCCTGCTTTAATGCTCCCTAATTAAGTTTCCCCTACTAAATACTCCTTCTTACCTACTCTGTTAATTACCTACTTACCTTGTCTCCCTTCTTTCTACCGCCACCCTCACCTCATTCCCCCCTCACTTCTTTCTCCCTCTGTGCCGACCGAGTTTCAGCCCCTGGCAGGATTCTCTACACTCTGGAGGGGCTAGCTTTAGGCCATTTCCCCCTCTTCCCAATTTCCCCGACTCCTTATTTCTTAGCACTTAAGTAGGTATCAGTTTACTCATACCTGTACTTCTGCACTTTCAGTTCTGTCTGGGTAGTGCATATCACTGTATGTATAAATTCTCAGCCATGTTAAAAGTTTAATTCTGTAAATCACCTTTCAAATGTATAAAATATGTGCCATTTTAACTGCTTATGTTGTACTTTTACACATTGCTGTCAAATGTTATGTATATGCGTTATTGTCACATCCTATTGTACCCCCCCCCGGCTGCACTGGGAGATGAGCAACTTGTTGTTCAGTGTGCCTTCTTGGTGAAACATTTCAATAAATAAACAAACAAAAAACCTTATCCGTGAAGAACCGAGTAACTCATCACACTTACTCTGTGAAAATGCTCCCCAGGTCTGAAGACAGGTTGGATTGCACAATCTGTCAACAGTCCGGAAGAGCTGAGCCGCTCGATTCTGTGCAGCGGCAATCTCCCTGGGCAGGAATTCTGCCTTCTTATGGGAGACTGCCAATTGACAGTCTTTATAATGGGTCATCAATCTAAGTCTGTCCTCAGCCAGGCCCGATTTCTGCCAGCGCTGCTCCAGCCTTCAACCCCTTTGTCTCAACTCCTTCAAAGTCCCATCAAACCAGAGGGACTTAGGGCAAAGAGTGGGGGGGGGGCGAACACGAACAGGAGCTAAGGAATCCAGGGCCACTGTCACTGCTGTGTTATAGGCAAGTAAAAGGTCCCCTGGCTCCCAGCTTACACTTGGCACACCTGATAGGTTCAGCACTGCTATAAGACCATCCATGGTCAACCCCCTTAAAGGGCAGTACTGACCATCTCTGTAGAGGCAAGTCTATTAGGGGAAACCTCGAAACTGAACCTTATAGTATGATGGTCCAGCCATCCAACCGGCTCCACCGCCAGATCAGAGATCTCCATCCCCTGTAGAAATACCAGATCCAATGAGTGACCATGAATGTGGGTCACAGAGGTAATTACCTGTGTAAGGCCTAACGAGGTCATAAGTTGGAAGAAGTCCTGACCAAACTGTGAGAGTTCATCGTTGACCCAGGCATTGAAATCCGCCAGAATCGACCATCTAGGGGATTCCAACACCATACTGACAATGAAGTCCGCAACTTCCTGCAGGAATTCCTTCTCACCTCTGGGTGGACAGTAGATGAGAAGTATCCTGCAGCCTACACCTGCACCCACGATACACTCAAAGGATCTGGCTACCCCACTGGTATATCTACAAGGCCCAGTTCTAATTTAAACAAATGGCTACACCCCGCCCCTCGATCCTCCTCGGGGGGTATCTTCTTCACAGAAAGAGTGGATGCCTGGAACAGCCTCACAGCGGAGCTGGTGGGGGTAACAACTGTAACGGGATTCAAAAATGCATGGGACAGGCATAAGGGAATCTTAGTGGTAAGGAAAGGGGTGGGTGGGTAAAGCTAGAGATCAAGTAGGGTCTGCGGTGTTGCAGTAGGTAGGGAAAAGGGCAGACTAAGTGGACCATGCGGTCCTTATCTGCACCAAATTCTATGTTTCTATGAAATAAACCCATTAAAGGTTCCTAACCAGATAATAAAGCCACCAGCCTGATAGGTTAGCCCACTTGATCCCCCCTTTTGTGTACCACATCTATCCATCATTTATTTTATGTAATACATCTGGTTATTACTACTAGTTTTGATCATGATTGCACATACAGAGAAAGAGTAAACAGGGAAATAACCATTACCCACTTCTAAAAGTTCAATACATGAAGTATAATGTGCTACAGTTTGACAGAATTCAGCATCACATATAGTAAATTTCAGAGTCAGTGGTTACAGAAGTTACTATGATGCCCAGCTGGCATCAGTGTCCAGAGTGATGCCAGGACCCATAGAATGGGTGGGATCCTGGCATCAGGCTTCATAAGGGGCAGTGCAGTGAGAAAAAAGGGAGTTCCAGTTTGAGTTCCAAAAGTTGAGAGTCCATCTCAAGGAGGCATTAGGGCTTGTAGTGCTGAGCTGGAGAGTGGGCATACAGTCAGGGTCAGGGGCCTGGGGCAAGAGTGGGCTGACTGCCACTCTTGTCCCACAGTTGGAAGAAGATCCCCATTGATCCATCAGGGAAGGGCAAATGAAGTGTTGCTATGTGCCTTCCTTGCCAGTGAGAGGAGAGTTTGGGAAGAACCTTTGGCTTCGAGGTGGATTGCTGAGTGACCGTTGGTGGCTGCCATGGCAGGCCCAGAGCCGGTAAGTGAGAGACCAAGTTCTGGGGGGGTCTGGGGTGGCAGCTCAGGCCCTACGCTGTAAAGCCATGTCCACTGACTCGGAGGCTTTATGTCATCTTGTGTGGCTGTCCTGGGAATAGATGGCATCCAGCTTCAGCTCCCTGCAGAGCTGCAAGTATGGGAATCCTGTGTGTATGGAGGAAACTGAGCCCAAAAGAGTGCCCAGAGAGAAGCTGTGGTATCCCAAATGCCACGATGGGGAAATTAAGTTTCAAGACAAGGGGGAGCTAGAGAGAGAGAGAGAGAGAGAACTGCTGCCTGCCATTTCAAATCGTTGGGAGCCTACTTAGCTCCACAAATGTGAGAAGGATCCAGGTTTGGCACTCAGGTCCCCTAAAAGAAATGTGCCATGGTCTTGGCCATTGTTTAAGTAGCTTGTTACTGAAATTTCCCCCCACAGCTCCATGGAGCCGAAAATGAGTTAATGTGGCTTGAGCCTTTGGACAATGTTTGGGCTTTCGACAGAGTCTGGGGTGGTACCAGAAGACTGGAGGCAGGCAAATGTGGTCCCACTGCAAAGGGGGGGTAGGGAGGGAGGAGGTGGAAATTACAAGCCTGTGAGCTTGACATCGGTGGTAGGCAAGCTCATGGAGAAACTAATGAAAGTCAGGATCACCAACTACCTGGAAGAAAGCAGTCTGATAGATCCAAGGCAACATGGTTTTACAAGGGGCAGATCCTGTCATACAAATTTGATAGAGTTTTTTTGATGTGGTCACCAAGGAACTAGATCGGGGGGGCAGTAGATGTTGCTTATCTGGATTTCAAAAAAGCATTGGACTCCGTGCCCCACAGGAGACTGCGGTATAAAATGTCGTGCCTGGGGCTGGGGCAGAGGGTGTTAAATGGGTGGGAAGTTGGCTGGGGGACAGGAGGCAGAGGGTCATAATAAATGGGGTGGCATCCGGAGAGGGCATGGTCACAAGTGGAGTCCCTCATAGATCGGTGTTGGGGCCCCTACTATTCAATCTATTTGTAGGGGACATTGTGGGGAGCCTTGAAGGGGGTGTGAGTCTGTTTGCAGACAACATTAAAATCTGCAATAAGACAGACACTCAGAAAGGGGTAGAAAGAATGTGAAGAGAATTGGGGAGGCTCAAGGCACAGTCAAAGAGGTGGCAGCTTTCATTCAACACAGAAAGGTGTAAAATCATGCATCTTGGTTACAGGAACTAGAGGGCAGACACCTGGAGGTAACAGAACAAGAAAGGGACCTAGGCATCACTATATCAGGGGACCTGAAGGTGGAAAGGCACTGTAGGAGAGCAGTGGCAGGTGCAGCAGAATGCTGGGATGCATTGGAAGGGGGATTACCAGTAGAAAAAGGGTGGTCATAGTACCCTTGTACACCCATCTGATTACACCACATTTGGAATATGGAGTCCAGTTCTGGAGGCCACACCTCAAAAAGGATGTGGGGAGCCTGGAGCGAGTTCAGAGTAGAGCAATGAAGGTGGTAAAGGGGTTCAGTCACCTGTCCTATGAAGAAAAGTTGAGAGATTTGAACATGTACTCCCCGGAACAGAGAAGGGAGAGGGGGGACATGATTGAGATCTTCAAGTACCTTAAGGGTATAAACTGGGTGCCAGTGGAAAGCATCTTCCAGCTGAAGGGAAATCAGAGGATGAGGGGGCATGGCTTTCAGGTGGAGGGGCAGTTCAAGGGAAACATTAGGAAGTACTACTTCACAGAGAGGGTGGTGGATAAGTGGAATAGGCTCCTGGAGGGGGTGGTTGGAGAAGCAACAGCAGAAGGCTTCAAAAACGCATGGACAGCCACATAGGAGTGTTGAGGGCAGGGGTGCATGTCCTAGCAGATAGCTAGACAAATGGGCAGACTAGGTGGGCCTGTTGGTCCTTTTCTGCCATCACACTTCTATGAATCTATGAGGAAAAAAAACAATTCTGCCTGATTGCAATTGATTTTCTGACTGGACAGTGATCTTTGTGTCTTGCCTATGAATTAGTTGAACTGTGTGTTACATTTTTCCTAATGAGTTTGCCCCCCCAGATAGAGAAAGCTGCTGCCTCTCCAGCGACTGCACTACCATTGCAACCAAGATGGAAATCCTTCTGTCACTGACTGAATCCCTATTCTAAGGTACTGGTTGTTTATACAATTACTGAGAGACTGCTTAGCTGGATGTGTACTGACCAGGGGCCCTCCCCCACGACGTATACCATCATATACCCCTAGACATGGGACATGCGAGGGGAGGACAGGCGCCCTGGGGTACCACTGGGAAAAAGAAAGCCATGAGTTACAACTTGCCTACAAGGTTTATTCCTATGTTGATGAGAGAGAGAGAGAGAGAGTTGCAAGGTGTGTACTCCAATAAGGATCAGAAAAAGAACAGCACTGGGGAGAAAGGAGGGTTTATTTATTTCACTTTGTTAACTGGGTAAGTACACTGGCTGATTGGAGCCTTTTTCAGGCACAACCCGGGTGCAATTGCACTGGTACAAAGAGTGAACTAGAGTTACCGCCTTTTAAGAAGCCCAAAGTGGGACATTTCATACTGAAACATGATTTTTCGTAGGACAATGCATAACCTCGACCAATGCAACAGAATTATGGTATATGGTTAGAGCTTATTATGAATAGAAAGCCGTGGCTTTCAAACTCTTGTTGTAGGACAGTTCAAAGGTAAAAAATGTTGTACTATTGTTCTGACGTCACATCGATAGTACAACTTTTCAACCTGGAACTGCCACCTGGTTGGCTGACTCGATGTGGGCTTCAAAAAATACAGGATTAAATGGCCACGGCGCTTAGCGGGTGGTTGGCCCAAGTTCACTAGCACAGTTTGGACATGGACTCCGTATGTCCAAACTATCTGTTTTCAGTGTTTCTTCATTTTTTATCTTTTCTTTATTTATTGGCGCAATTATGGGGGTTGGAGCAGAGTGGGACTGCAGTGAGGAGAACCAGTAACTTTGGGGGCTCAAGGAGGACTGGATTCTTCAGGGACAGCAGTGGAGAGAAATCAATGTACCGAGGACCGATGCGGGAGCACCGTGAACACAAGGTGTGAACCTTGTGAAATGACACTTTCCACATTTGTCACTATATAATATATAAAATAATGGATGGATGACTATCCACAACCAGTTGTGCCCTTAGGAGGCGAGCTCTATATGCCAGAGACCTCACCATCTACTCCCTCGATAGGAACACATACTTGTTGGGGATGGTCACTCATCCACTATTCTATTTGTTTTCTCTATATAGTCAGAATTAAGGCTAAGTATTGTAGTTTCTTAGTTACTTGTATTATTTCTTCTCATTTTAAGGTATTTTAGTTAAGGTACTATAGTTTTCTGCAACATTTAGTGGAAAGTTAGAAAATATTTTCTCTACTGTAAAGTCAGGACATACAGTATTTTTCATGCTTTTTTGCAGGACTCAGCTGCCCAGATCAGGGCTGTTCTGCGAAAATCAGGTCAGGTGGTAACCCTAGAGCAAACGTGACATACATAGTATACAGGGTTACAAGTAGGTGGCACGTATCGCCTCTGAATTATGCTGGAAGAGCAGTATGTTGTGGTCCTAGATCCACACTGGGAACTTGGGGTAAAATCAACAAATACTAACACCATAGCTCTCAACTGCTATGAATTCCGCATAGCGCTATGATTTTCACCCTTGCTCTGCATAGGTTTACTGATGTTCCTCATAATGTTAGTGCTATTTCTGGCCACACGAGCTATTAAATCATTGAACTAAATTGATAGAAACGTTCCTTATCACTAACTATATGGGACCCACTATCTGTAGAGATAATATTGTCTAAAACAACAAAGTGCTACACATTGTTGCCCCTTGCTATGATTTTTAATGCTGAGCAGTATGACCAACACTCTAGCGCAGAATACGTGTGTGTGTGTGGGGAGAAGGCTGCACTTCTGAGGTTCCGTCTTTCGGGGGAGACTGTCCTTGGTCCTGTCTGCCTTTTCTGATGATTATTTGGTGCACGTTAAAGTAATGCTCCATAGGACAGCTATTTTATATATTACATAAATATTTTTAAAGAAAAAGCAGAATTCCGCAGAGTGAGAACTTTGCTTTTCAGAAATGCGTTTCTAACTGCCTCTACCTGACAGCCTCCCGCCGACCAATGACAAACCCGCGACCGCGCCGACGCAATGCGGCCACCGTCCACAGTCGCGTGACCCATTATAGCAGCCGCACCGCTGGAACACGTAGCGAGGGGGAGGCTCGTTCGGGGAGTACGGGTTGGGTGGTAGCAGCAGCATGGGACAGTTTATGTTGCATACGGTGTACAAGGATTAACGCTAGACCCATTGTTTTTTTAATTCAGAAACTAAACCATGCGGTGTAAAATAAGCTAACGCAAGGGCTTTTCTGGAGGATTAGCCGACCACCATGCCAGGGAAACTGAAAGTTAGAATTGTGGCTGGGCGTCATTTGCCTGTAATGGACAGGGCCAGCGATCTGACTGATGCGTTTGTGGAGGTCTGTGTCCACTAGACCGGTTTGAATGGTTTCTTCCATTGGTTATTGTTTAATCAGTAAACATCTTTGATTAATGCTGTGCCTTGTTCTTTCTCTGACGTAGTAGCGCCTGGCTTAGTTGTCATTTCCACTGCAGGCGGGCTACCGTCGCCCTTTTTTAATGACTTGTTTATAGAAGTGTTTCATTTGACCCTCGGTGTAAATTGAGGGGCTTCCTAGAAAAAAAATGCAAGCATACTGCTGTAGACAGCAGTTGGATAGTGAGTAGTGACCCACCCTGCAGCATTTTGCAAACGCTTATATACGTGCACCGCGTAGTGTAGTATATTTCAACTTTGTCATAGTGAATAGCTTTGTGCTGTGAATCACAAGGGCAATAGAGGGCAGCCCAAAACACATCTGTCGCGTTAATGTGTGCATTAAGTCTACAGTATGTGTACATTGGTGTTTAGAAATGGCCTGTCAGTTTGCCCAGTAATATACCTTCTTGACACCGCTCAACCTTTTGTCACTGAAAGGAGGGATGAGAGTATTAAATAGCCAGTATAGCATAGCAAAAATGCTACTCAAAAATAATGCTTATTATTTTATTTAGCTTTTGTTAACCAGGTAAGCGCACTAGGCAGTCAGAGCCTATTTTCAGGTATGACCCGGGAGCTTACATGAAAGATTCCATACAGGGCATCAAAAGCCCTATGAGGAGAGGCTAAAGGTACTCAGTATTTACACCCTGGGTAGGCAGTGGAGTTGGGTGATATAATAGAGACCTTTAAATATCTAATGGGGGCTAACAGAATACAGATGGGAGGGATTTGTCTGAGGAAAAAGGTGCTCTAGAACAAGGGGACATGCTGTGAAGCTGGAGAAAGGTAGATGCAGAAGACGTGAGGAAATACTTCACAGAAGGGGTGGTGGATTCCTGGAACAGCCTTGCAGCGGAGGTGATGGGGGGTGAAATCAGTGGCGGGGTTAAAAATGCCTGGAATAGTCACAAGGGAATCGATGTAGTAAGGAGAGGTGGAAGAGACAGCCCCGTAGATCAAGTAGGGTCTGCAGCAAGAATGAAGATAAAAAATGGACAGGCTCAGTGGGCCCAGATGCCCGTCCTTATCTGCCATCAATTTCTATGTTTCTGTGATACTTATAGTAGAATACAGTGTTGTACAGTAGGTAGTGAAGGGAGGAAACATGAAACATGGCATTGCATCATGGCAGGGGAACATAGGCGAGGCAATTAATCAAATTCATCAATATAATAGTGTATAGTAGAGCATTGTTCTGTATAGAAGGCCATCGTTTTCAAAATGCTGTTGTACCTCGGTTCAAAGGTCATGGAATGTGATTGTATCCTTCTGTGGTAGAACAGCATTCTAGAACTTCTAGAGACTGCACAGATCAGTTTCACCATGAAAGAGAAAAAAAACCCACAATGCTCACATTTCACATAATACTATGAACTATAAAAAATACAGGACGAGTAATGTTATGCATAACCAGTGTGTTTTGAAACCTTGTGGTTCTGATTCCCACAGTACTCCAGAGCTTTGCTCTTGAGGTCAGAGGAATCGAACCCTTCTGTGGCAGAACTCACTGGTTGTGCATAGTTGCCCATCCAGTATTCTCTGGTACATAAAAATATGTGAAGAGTTGTGCAAAGTAGAATAACGTAATGATACTTTGTAGTAGAATGAGCAAGGGAAGGGAGAAATATATTGATTAAACATCATATCATAGAAAGGGAAACATATAGAAACAGTATCCATCCACATAGAACTCCACAAAGGATGTGTAAGTACCATGCTAATAAATCAACACTGATTACACATAAACATATTGAGTGCCATATTAGAGACTGCTCATGTTCAATGGCAAGAGCAGCGTGCCAAGCTGAGGAGATAGTTGTGGTACGTAAGACGAAAAGCAGGCACTGAGACAGGGTGGGACAAATCAGCCAGGTGGCCAATGGCTACTTAAAAAAATTGGTTTGGCCTCCAGATTTTGAAAGTTACTGGCCAACTTGACTATCTGTGCACAAAGTGATTTTTGAGCCCTTAAAAATTATGACCATTACAGATTTTGGTTTGGCTACCAGATTTTGAAAGCCAGTGGCCAAATTAACCACCAGCTCACAAACTGATTTGTCCCACTCTGCACTGAGGTATAGTGACGAATTTCGATTGATTTGGAGTCCCATAGCTTATGGGCTACATGGGCATAGGATGATCCACCTGTGCATGTTCTAATCTTGGGGACAACTGGCAGGGCATTCTCACCTGACTGCAAGGGGTAGACACTGTTCACTGGTTTGAGAAATGTGGCAAGGGAGTTGAGCAGTCCACTGAACATAATGCGGAAGACTACACCCGCAAAGCTAAGATCACGGGGAGGATGGTGGTAACAAGCCAAGCCTGTCATAAAGAAAACTGTGATGAGTGAACTGGTGAGACACCGTTACAAAACAACACATTGTTGTATGTAACATCCCACCTATCTCCAGAAATGCATAGCAGTTGGGAGTAGAACCATTTTTTTTCTGAGTGAATCCATGGCTCGGCAAAATTATATTTTATTTTTAATTCTGTTAATCGGTCTGTATACCAGGTGGTATTCATTTTCATAGTTGATTATCACTTTGATTCATAGAACTGCGGATTAGTTTTTCTTAAAGAGCTACTGACGCCTCAAAGAAAACTTCAAAAAACATAATTAGGTACAATTCTGCTTGCCTTCCATTTATATTTTATATATATATATCTCCTTCTCATAATTTATTACTAAAAAAATGTGTACGAATATATGATTGCTGTCCCTTACAGTTCATTTTGAGTTCATCTGCCTCTATATCTTACTACCTACTTCAAGTCATAATTCTCTGTTGTGACATCACAGTCTATTCACTTGGGAACATAAGCAGGAGGCTGGTAAGGACAGAGGTCTGGGGTTGTATTCTGTTTTAACTGAAATATTTGAATAGTTTTGTACATGAAATTAGTTCTGTGTGTTAAAAATTACTACTTTAAGTTAGAACTGTTACTTGGGCTGTGATATTGTAACTTTTGAGGCTTGGGAACACTTGTTTGGCAGTGATAATTAGAGTGAAATTTAAATGTGATGTTTGCCTGGTGTTGGTAAGAGCCTCCCACCCACCCACCCTGTTTTGTAGGCTTTCAAATACTGAAAAGCCACTGGGGGTTGGGATTGAAGGGCTGTGTATTTCTGTTTGGGACTGAAATTCGAAGCAACATGAACTGGTGGGCCTGTGGCATCATACAGTACCTGATGTCTGCATACACACACTATTAGTGGGACTGGACACACACTGGTCTGTATGTGTTTGTGAGACTTGGGAACTTTATTGGTGGGGTTGAAATTAGGTTTGTAAATAACTGCAGTCAGTATAGAGAGAAACTGTATTCCAGGAGGAAGGGACTGAGAAAAGGGGGTGTGCCATTATAAACAGGGGGACAAACAGGGTGGCCATATTCCACCATGGCAGGCATCTTGGGAAGGGTTGTAGGCTGCACAGGCTGTGGGATGGCAATTCTCAATGGGCCTGGAGAGGGAGGCTGCCCACCAGAGACAGCGATCTTATATCAGAAGTGAGGTATATTGGTTAAGGAGTAAGCTGGGGGGCTGTCCAAGGATAAGGAGTGGATATGGGCAGCAGAAGGGTGGGGCTCAGGGAGGCTGGGCAACGCCTCTGAAATTACAGGACGCTTATGTTACAGCAAGCAGGAGGGGGGGATATTAGGGACAGAGGACCCTTAGATAGGGATGTTGATGCTAAGGGGAAAGCGTACAGGGTGAACATTCCGAATACAAAGAGAGTGGAGGGGGAAGAGTCAGGAGGGGCTGTTGTGGGGAAGCCAAGTAGAGCAGATAGTGAGAAGGAAGGGGCTGTTGTGGGGAAGTCTAAAACAGCAGACTGTGGGAAGGGAGCTCTTAAGGAGAACAGAGCAAGAGGGGAAGAAGAGGGGCAGTTTAGAGGTGCAGTCAGGGGAAACTCGGGTTACTTGATGGAGGCTGACATAGAGTGTCACAATAAATTTGAGCTACTAAGCAACCTAGAGGGGGAGGAAGGGGTTGGTGGAAATGAGGAAACTGATACAGAGGCCGGGGGGAGGGAGTCAGATACCCATAGGGCATCACAGACCGGCAATGGAAAGGATAGAAGTAGTCCCAGAGGGAGAAGGGGAAACATAAATGTTAAGCAGATGGGGGAGATGCAACATATTGCAGACATGAGGGAGGAGAGCATGACTGGAGAGAAACTGGGAGACATGGAGGTGGGAGAGGAGCCCCCCTTCAGCAGGGGGGTCAGTACCAAGGATGGGGCCCTAGCTAAAGGGGACCCACAGAGAGCCTCTGGAGGCAGGGGTACTATTACAAGGGCGGGAGGATGGCAGTGTGGGGGAAGGGGAAACCATCAGGGCCAGGATAAATGGTTCGGATAAGAGGGGGTTAAAGGGGACACCTATTCAGAGGGGGTCTGAGTTAAGTGGGCAAAATAACGAGGGAGGCAGAAAGGGGAGGGTGACAAGGGGGTCTCTAATAAGGCAGGAAGACTCCCATGGAATTGAGATCACGAATAAAGGGGGGATGGGGGCTGAGAGGGCATAGTGGAGGTAACCATAAGGATGATGGCGGTGTTAAGGTTCTGTTATTGGGAGACTCGATGATTAGGGGTATCCAGTGGGAGGGACAGGGGGGTGGATGCCATAGCCAGGTGAAGGTAGTGAGTATCTCTGGGCTGACAGTGCACAGAGCAAAGTTCATGGTGTATGAACTGGTTAAGGATTGTGGAGGGAAACCGGATTTCCTGGTGCATTTGGGAACTAACGATCTAGAGGAAATAGCTTTGGAAATCCAGGCAAGGTTCCAAGAACTTGCCAGAGTCTGTCGGGATAATGGATGCAACATTTCTTTTCGGAGATATTGCCAGTACCAAAGTCCTCAGTGGAGAAAAAAATGAAGCTCACAGAGGTTAATGACTGGCTCAGGAAGTGGGATGAAGAGAGTGGGTTGGGGGTGTTAGGGAACTGGAAAGGAGTTTGGGAGGATAAGGGACTATATGCCAAGGACAGGCTTCATCTTGCCCCATTAGGGAAGGAAGTCCTTAAACAGGGGATGGCTGACTACATTCAAGAAAGGTGGGGTTTAAACTTGTGAGGGGGGGAAGGGATAAGGGAGGGCTGCTCAGAAGCCCCTCCTCCAGATGAGGGAGTAGCCTCAAACCCAAGGGAGGGAGGGGAAACAGACTGGGGAGGTTCCAGGAGGAGAGCAGAGGAGGATGGAAGTATAAGGAACCTGGGTGGGGTTCGACAAAGGGATCAGGGAGATAAGGGGTGGGGTTTGTGTTAGTAAATGCCAGGAGCTTGGGAAACAAGTTGCCAGAGTTCCAGGCCATGCTGTTCGGGGGTGGATGTGGCGGCGGTCACGGAGACACGGGCCAACAAAAGCCATGACTGGGACCTAACGCATGGGGGTACACTATGCTTAGGAAGGATAGAAAGGAGGGCAGAGTGGTGGAGTGGCTGTGCCTATAGAGATGACATAGAAATTGCTAGGGTAGAAGAGGCAGAGGAAACGTGGAGGTCTTATGGGTCACCTACAATCCCCAGCAGGAGATGAGGTCAAGCTGGGTGTAGTATAGGACCCCGGGATGAGTGATGTTCTAGAGGATGGTTTGCTGGATAACGCTGCTCCCAGTGTGGACCGAAGGGAAGGAGTGGTGTTGATGGGGACCTTAATATGCCAGGTACAAACTGGGGAACCATGTTCTCTAAGGTGGCCAAGGAGCAGAGGCTGCTGGATGGCTTCCAGGATGTGTTCTTAACACAGCATGTGATGGAGCCCACAAGGGAGGAGCATGTCCTGGATGTGGTTCTGGCAGATGGGGATCTGGTAGGGGACCTGGTTGTAGAGGACCCTCTGACTGGGAGCGACCACAATACTGTCTGGTTTCAAATAAGCATGGGGGGGGGAGATCTAGGACACTGGCAGTGGACTTCAGGGGTAAGACTTTGTGGGCATGGGAAATATTCTCAAGGATCACTTGAAGGGGATTACATCAATGACAAGTGTGGAAAGGAGATGGGAGGTCATAAAACGGGGACTTCATGAGGCAGTCAGGATCTGCGCTAAGTTGAAACGTAAGGGAGCAAGGTCACATAAACCATGCTGGTGGTCCAGTGAGGTACAGGTAGCAGTCAGAGAAAAGAAGGCGGCCTACAAAAAAATATAAAACAACAAGAGGGGATAGGGATAAGGAAATGTACCATCTTGCATCTAGAAAAGTCACCCGGATGGTGAGGGGAGCAAAGTCCAGGAAAGAGCAATGACTGGCACAGGGGATACATGGAGGGAAAGGGGTTCTTCCGCTACATTGGGGAGCGGAGAAGAACTAAGGGCCATCTCAGCAGATTGAGATCAGAAGGAGGGTGGGTGGAAGAGGCAAGGGACCAGGCAGAGGTATTTAACGAGTGCTTTGCCTCTGTGTTCACTAGGAAGGGGGATGGGATATCTACAAAGCAAGGCACGATGCGGATAGAAGCGGCAGTGAGTGGGATCAGGGGAGCAACAGAAATGGAGCAAGAGGGAGGGAGAGGTACCCCAGGGGTGTCACATCTGGATAAGGATAAAAAGGCCAGTAAGGTGGAGGAGACGGATGATGCTATTTCTGCCAAAAGGGTGTGGTTAGCCCTCAAGGCCCTAAAGAAAGACAAATCTCCTAGGCCGGATGGCATTCATCCAAGAGTACTATGGGAATTGGCGGACATTCTGGCTGAACCCCTGGCGGAGCTCTTCAACAGGTCACTTGAGACAGGGAGGGTACCTAGGGATTGGCGAGAGGCACATGTGCCAATCCATAAAGGGGGCTCGAGGGAAGTACCAGGTAACTATAGACCCATCAGTTTGACCACGGTGGTGGGAAAATTATTGGAGGGTATACTAAAGGAACGATTAGGGGTGTACTTGGAGGAGGTGGGAGGTCTGGATAGTCGGCAACATGGGTTTGTGCCAGGTAGATCATGTCAAACCAATCTTGTGGAGTTCTACGAATGGGTAACATCAGAACTGGACAGGGGAAAGCCTGTGGATGTATTATTCTTGGACTTCAGCAAGGCGTTTGACTGTGTCCCCCACAGTGGTCTGGTGGAGAAACTGATGGGGTTAGGAGTAGGCCCTTTGATGGTCAGATGGATTGAAAACTGGCTATCTGGATGCACCCAGAGAGCAGTGGTCTGTGGGGAGCTCTCGAACCCTAGAGAGGTTGGTAGTGGGGTATCGCAGGGCTCGGTCCTGGGTCCGATCCTGTTTAATGCATACATATCGGACATCAGGGAGGGTACAGGGTGTGAAATGAGTCTCTTCGCTGATGACGCCAAGATGGGAGCAGTAGTTGAGGGAGAAGAGGGGAGGTTGGCCCTGCAAGGGGACCTGGACACCCTGGAAAGCTGGGCTCACACATGGAAATTAATTTTCAATATCACCAAGTGCAAGGTGTTGCATCTTGGGCGGGGAAACCCTAAACACAGATACACCCTGGGAGGGGAGGCGCTGGAGGCCACAATAGGGGAAAAAGACCTAGGGGTCATGGTGGATGCATGTATGAATAACTCTGAGCAGTGCAGGAGAGCAGCTAGCAAGGCAAACAGGATGTTGGGATGCATCGTAAGGGGGATCACCTCTAGGAGCAAGGAAGTGATTCTGCTGCTGTACAATGGACTGGTTAGACCACACCTTGAGTACTGTGTACAGTACTGGAGACCACACTTGAAGAGGGACATACAGCTCCTGGAGAGAGTACAGAGGAGGGCAACTAAGATGATACGAGGGCTAGGGGATTTGACGTATGAGGACAGACTTGAGGAGCTCTGCCTGTTTTCATTGGAGGAGAGGAGAGACAGGAGGGACATGATTGAGGTCTCTGGCACCTCAAGGGAATAAATAGGGTAAACATGGAGGGATCTTTAGACTAAAGCAGGGAAGTATCACCAGAGGGCATGGTTTGAAGTTGGAAGGTGGAAGGGTGAGGGGGGAAGAGGAGGAGGTTTTTCACTGAGAGGGTGGTGGACCCTTGGAATGCACTGCCTGGCGAGCTGGTTCAGATATCCACAGTGGAGGGCTTCAAGAGAGGGTGGGACAGACACAGAAAGTGGATGTATCAGATGACAGCCTGGCCCAGGGGGGTGGGAATGGATGATAGGGGTTTCTGGAACACAAGGGGGTGGGGCCTCGGCCCCAAACTAGGGATCTGAGGTTCGAGCATACTCGATAGACCGTAACGCCTAATCTGCTGGCAAATAGTATGTTAGTATTGCCATGGGAGTAGCTGTGATGTCACAAGCAGTGCTCTATGACTTCAGTTACGGAGGAAGCAGCAGG